>BPLQ01009629.1:0-362500 GCA_021605075.1 Caerostris darwini
TAAAGTTTCTGTGATACTTAAGATCATGACTGTGAGCTTAGAAAATACTGATGCACGAAATTCGTTTAAATTTTTTTAGTTTTAGATTTCATTAATCCTCTTGAGACTTCAAATCCATTCTTTGGGAATTCTTTTTTTTTTTTTTTTTTTTTTTTTTTTGCATTAGGTGTTCGGTTCAGTCATTGCTCAGCAGAATGCTTTGTATTAAAATCTAAATTAACTTATTCTTGCATTTAAATTAACTCACCAGTATTATTTACACTGAAGTGACAAAAGTCATGGGATACCTCTTAATATCGTGTCGGCCCTCCTTTCGCCCGGCGAAGTGCAGCAACTCGACGTGGCATGGACTCAACAAGTCGTTGGAAGTCTTCTGCAGAAATATTGAGCCATGCTGTCTCGATAGACGTCCATAATTGTGAAAGCGTTGATGGTGCAGGATTTTGGGCACGAACAGACCTCTCGATGATGTCCCATAAATGCTCGATGGGATTCATGTCGGGCGATCTAGGTGGCCAGATCATTCGTTGGAATTGTCCAGAATGTTCTTCAAACCAATCGCGAACAGTTGTGGCCCGGTGACATGGCGCATTGTCATCCATAAAAATCCCATAATTGTTTGGGTACATGAAGTCCATGAATGGCTGCAAGGATTCCAAGTAGCTGAACATAAGCATTTCCAGTCAATGTTCGGTCCAGTCGCACCAGAGGACCAAGTCCATGCCATGAAAAAACAGCCCACACCATTACGGGAGCCACCACCAGCTTGAACAGTGCCTGCTGACAATTTGGGTCCATGGCTTCGTGGGGTCTGCGCCACTCGAACCCTACCATCAGCTCTTACCAACTGAAATCGTGACCTCATCGGACCAGGCCGCGGTTTTCCATTCATCTAGGGACCAACCGATATGCTCACGTGCTCACGAGAGTCGCTTTTGCAAGCGATGTCGTTCTGTCAGTAAAGGCACTCCGAGTCGGTCTTCTGCTGGAATAGCCCAAGAAAGCCAAATTTCTCCGCACAGTTCTAACAGACAAGTCCCTTGTACGTCCCACATTGATTTCTGCGGTTATTTGACGCAGTGTTGCTTGTCTGTTAGAATTTACGACTCTTTGCAGACGTCGACGGTCTCGGTCGTTAAGTGCAGGCGGTCGACCACTGCGCTGTCCATGGTGGGATGTTATGCCTGAAATTTCATACCCTCGGCACACTCAGTGGATCTGGGAATGTTGAATTCCCTAACGATTTCCGAAATGGCATGACCCATGCGTCTAGCTCCAACTAACATTCCGCGTTCAAAGTCTGTTAATTCCCGTCGTGCGGTCATCATCACGTCAAAACCCCTTCACATGAATAACTTGAGCAGAAATGAAAGCTCTCCGAAAGCACTGCGCATTTATACCTGTTCTACGCGATGCTACTGCCATCTGAAAATTTGCATATTGCTATCCCATGACTTTTGTCACTTCAGTATATATGGCATAACGTGTTTATTAGAAATACATGCTCTCATAGGACTAAAACGCATTGTTCATTATAATGGACCGAACTACTAATCTTAATAAAGCAGTTATTTTTATTGACTTTGAAACTGCAATCTTGACAACTCTCTCTTATACACCTAGTGATTGCTTCCTTGTTGAAGAGGCTAAAGATAAATCTATCGAATGCAATTGCTTCTGGCTGGGAGATAGTGTTCCAGAGGATTCTCAGCTTTGGCGGGCTACCTGGAAATGAAAAGGTTGACCTCTTGGCCAAAATTGTTTGTAAGTTACCACAATTTCCTTTGTCATTCCATCAATTTAGTTTTGAGGTAAAGAAGAAAATAGACAGACGCTTAAAACAAACTTGCAAACTCCTTTCAACTGAGAAGAAAAGGAATATACGGGTTTGATCACCCATCCTCATGGACTTGCCCTGTGCAGTCTCTACAGCAAATTTCGGACCGTGGACTGGACAGGAGTTTCTTAAAAAACACTTGCACCCGCATTGATATAGCTGAGGATACCTGTCCTCTGGGCTCGTCACGTGAAACCATGGACTTTTTACATTTGACAGCATGTACTGCACTTGATTTTATGACTTTTAATTTTAACAAATTTACCAAGGCTAAATTTTATTAAGCTGCTAGAGTTCTTATAGCGGATATCGCTACAGTTTAATATAGGAAATAAAATTATGATGGACCTTCGAAAAATATCATTTCGTTAACAAATGACTGCACATATTATTTTAAAGAATATAGATATCAAATTTGATGAAGATTGATTCAAAATTTTGATTTGAATCGTTAGGATTGTGTCTTGTTGATTGTGGCATATAAGAATCTCTTGATATTTAAAACAGAAGATTAAAAAAATAATTTCATAAACCATTTTTGTCTGATGGCCAAGGCAATAACGAGATGCCTCTTGAATTTTTTTGAACGGGCTGTTAGTGTATAAAAGGAAATTTAGAATTTTCATCTATCAAATTATACTTCAGATTCCAATTAACGAAAACAATAAAAATTAATCAATAAGATAAATTGCATGCAGAACTGAAAGAACTATTATTTTCAAGTTCAGTACATTATAATTATGGATACATTGAAATTAATGCTACTGTGTGTTCGCGTGCGTGAGTGTATATATGCATGCATATGCGTATTCGCGTGTGTAGAGAGAAGAATAGAGAGCCTTATTCTGGCAACTGGTGTACCAATGCGGATATAGACCTCTTAACCTCCTCATATTAATTAATATATATATAATTACAATTAATTATAGGTTGCTTAAAATGCTAAGAAGTGATAAAAAATAATATTTCTACAAATTTAAAAAATGGTGATTAATACTTAGAATTGATAAAAGTAATAAAAAAATAAAAAAGTTTAATAATTAAAAAATAAAAAGAATTTAAGTTAAAAATTCGGAACAATTTGAGACCAGCTATAGATGCCATAAAATATTTGTTTTATGATAAAAAATCTTGTTTGCTGAACGTGTGGGCCGTTAAGATAAATCTGCAAAGTAAATAATACACTCACCAATAAATTTATATTAAAAAATAGACATTTATTCTACAAAATAAATAACTTAAATTAAGGATTGAAGAAAGAGAAACTAAATATTTTAAAATTAAAATATAGGTTAGATAACATTCTATGAAATATATATTAGTCATCATAAAATTCGAAATACAATTTAATTCTTTTCCTTTCTGCGAAAAAATGTCCTAGAAATGAAAAAAAAAAAACAATGTTGCAAAGGTAATCCCAATTCAATCATAGAATTAAATGATAAAAAAAATATATTTTCATATTTTAATAGAGGATTTTTTAAGAGGAAAAATGGAAAAATATATCTTTGGATTCAATTTCTGTTTCTAAAATGGTGCTGGAAAGATTAAAAATAATAAAATAACAAATTTCTAGTTTCATACCATATTTTTCACTAAAAGTAGACATTTTTGTGAAATAAAATATTACAGACCTTCTATAACGACAAATAATAAAGATGATATTTGTATGAAGAAGATAATTCGTTGTAAATCAATATCTTATGGAAATAATTTTAACTGCAGTTCACAAAGATTTTCTCAAAGTTTGCATTATTACGCTTTAGATTATAATCATTTTTTGATCTGTCCTGTTTCATTTGGATATTTGTTTGAAATTATTTATTATGTTATTATTGGAAAATATTTATTTAAGGGATAAATTTATTTAGTTTTCTGTAGTCATGGGTGCTTGTATATGATTTTTTTTATTTGTGGACTGTCTATGCAGTCGACATTGTTTCATTAGAAAAAAAATATACTTTTGATAACTTATTTTAATTTTTTTTTATTTAAGAGTAATTTTTTATTATTTATTTAATAAAAGAATATTTCGATCAGCTAAATAAAATTTTTAATGTTATCCCATTTAATTCACTTATGTTGTAAATTATATAAAAAAGTAGAATGTAAAACAATATTAGATTCTATGCTTTTGTTTTTTTAATTTCATAGCACTGACGAAGATTTTGATCACTTAACACTATTTTAATTTTTGATCCCATAGATCTAAGGTTTTTTTTATATCTAAGAGTCTTAACGAAATTTGGATCTTATGTCCCTAATCAGATATTTTATTTTATAGCCCTTATCGATTTTTTAAAGCTCTAACCCCGCTTTTAATTTCATAGCTCTAATTACATTTATGATCTCATATACATAACCCCGTTTTAGATCTCATAGCCCTCATAAAATTTTTAATTTGATAGTTCTAACCATGTTTTTGATTTCATAGATCTGACTAAATTTTTCATATCATGACCAACCAAGTATTTCATGTCATGACCCTAACCAAGTTGTTGATCACTTAACCCTAATTAATTTTTTTCCCATACATCTAACTGAGCGTTATTTTATTTAATATCCTTAACCAAATTTTGATCTTATGGCCCTAATCAAATATATTTTTCATAGCCCTTAAAGATTTTTTTTATCTTACAGACGTAAACAGATGTTTAATCTCATAAATCTAATTGCATTTTTGATCTCATAGTCCTAACCAAGTTTCAGATCTCATAGTTCTAATAAAGTTTTTGATTTCATAGCACTAATAAAGATTTTAATTTCATGGTCCTAACCAGGTTTTTAATCTCCTAGCTCTAATTGGAGCTTTTATCACATAGTCTTTATCAAGTGCCTGATCTTACGGCCTTAATCCAGTTTTTGTTTAGACTTAAAGCGGCATGTGCGAAGACTTGAAGCCTATGTGTTGTCTACCTAGACAGCACATTGGCCTTATGAGCTAAGGCAGCCTGGTTAAAAATCCAACAAGCGATGTTAAACCTAAAATTTTTGTGTCTTTTGCAGAAATGAGCATGTTTAATTTGCTTGCTGGAAAGTGTTTTCGTTTGGACGGAAGAGGGCGTAAACCCTAGAAATTTTTACATCTGATGTTCGCGTTTTAATTAGCGTGACACCAGAAAATCCATCTTCAATTGAGGTAATAAAATGTTTTTTAAAAACTGTTTCTGATTCTAATGGACAATACATTAATATCCACGACCACCATGTAATTAATGAAATAACAATCAATAAAATTAAAAATTATTTTTATTTAGTATGGTGAGAAGTAATATTGAATTTCCTAGTGATTTCTTTATGATCTACAATTTTATGTAACCTTGAAATTGCAGGTAATATAATTCATTTAAAATTATGTTCTTACTAGTGAAAAGAAAGAGAACTATATTTTGTACATTAAAAACAAAATAAAATTTTACCAAGTACCCGCACTAAGTGTCACGTACCAAAGTAAGTACCTTGTAACGTTTCGGCTTATATGAGACCTATAACGACTTCTCAGTTTATAGTTGATCACCAATCACGATAAAACAACTCATGGCGTAGTCCGCATTCAATCTGTAGTTGTTTCGACCAGTGAAATTCGCACATACATTCGCTAATTTCATGGGTCTCATTATACAAAGCATCGAATATTTACTATCAGATTCGAGTGACAGGTTGTTCTTATTAGTACAAAACACTAATTGCACACTAACCCACAAATCTACTTGTATGCTGTCAAATGTGAGTGTTGTGTTGTTATTATGTACTTGTCAAAGAACATACATTCTTCTCTCCTGGAAAAGAAATGCTACAACCGGTTGTAACAAATGTTATAGATTATTGCGGAAAATCAAAAGAGCACCCCTCGAACTTCGCGGTTGCAGTTAAGAGTCACATTTTAAACAGATTTCTAGAGAAGGTTTTTCTTTCTCTCCCCACCTTAATGACCGCTCTCTATTGCAGTTTTAGAGAACGTTTATTGCTGCTCCATATTTTGTTTTGTGCTGATATTCCGATTTCGGAACGACGCACCTGAATGTTGGAACGACACACAAAATGGTTGAGGGAAGGATAGGAACGCTTCTTTAATGATCGTTCCTTCAGTGTGCATCGAAGGTGAAATCTTGAAAGGCTTTTGATATTCAAAACGAGTTGAGGATTGAAATCCAGAAAAATATTTCTTCATGATTTTTAAAAAAATACTCTTAGCTTGTACGGAAAAACTATATTGCAGTTCAATAAAGTTGAATGTTATTGTCGGAATACTATCAATACTTCTTTGATTGTGTCTGCTGTCCATGGGATGGTACTTGTTGTCATAATTATGCGATATAAGTTCAAATCAACTGCATTTACTGAAATTAAAACGTTTAAATAGATGGTGAGTTGATAGTCAAATTTTTTTTCTTCATTGGCCCCATGGTGGGCCGAGATGTCTATCTACTGGAAGATTTCGAGGCAGGGGATGTTACGGCATAAGATTGTCAGCCGTACGTTCAAGGTCATATTGCACTGGGACATACTGTTTAAAGTGGATTCCGAACCACTACAAACTTTTATGTTTCCTCCGGGAATCGAACCGAAGCCTGCGGCACCGACCGCCCAGTCCTGGTCTCCCCATCAGGCTCCAGATAATCAAGAATTGGCTATCATTCTGGCCTTTAGTACCACAGGCTTCAGTTTCGAATTCTGGCTGTGTCAGGGATGTTTGTTAGCGTTTGCAATCCATATTAAACTGTAATTACCGGTCTAATGAGCGTATAGTGTGTACAAAATGAACGATAAAACAAACCAGATAATCAAGTTACGAATTATAAAACTAAACACTTCAATAATATAAATATTTACAAATAACAAGATGAAGAATGTGTTTCCAAGAAATCAACAAAAGTAATGGAGTACTATTTCCCTGAGGGTAACTTTCTTAGAAATACTACTCTTAAAGATATATACTTTCAATATTACATCTGTTTCTTAGAGAAATAATTCTAGAGAGAGACATAGAGGAGAAATCCAGGAATTTGCTTAAAGTTGTAAAGGAGATGGAAAATCCAAAATAATTTAGCTTAATAATAAGGAAGATAGAGAGTTACATAGAATATAATTTCGCTTAATTATTTTCATTGTAAGTGACTCTCTGATCTGTTAGAGAATTTACCATCAAAACTTTTATTCTACCATGCGGTAAATATTCTTGTATGTGAGCACACACTAATGACTCAAGAAGAAGCAAGTTCATTAGGAACAAATGAGTTTAGTTTTCCAATGATGCAAAAGGGAGTGTAACTAATAATATCTTGAAATAAGTACTTACAAGCTTTTATTAAATGACAAGTTCAAATTGTTTGTATTACGATGGCTCATTATAAGATTATATATAAGAAAAGTACTTTACTTTGCTCTGGATGAAACTCTCCCTAGACGCAGGAAGTACTTATTATAACGATGCTAATAAAAGCATAACAATAATAAACATAACTCTAACATAAACGTGCCCAATGGTAAAGTGGAATTTTCTATAGTTATGGTAAGAATGATTTGAATATAAATAGTCACTCTGTCTTCTGTATTTCTGTGCGATGTAAATGCATAGGATGTGAGTCGATAAAAATATTATTGCCGTACAAGTTTGAATTATCTTAATGATTCTCATACGAGCAATCCGAAGAGACGCAAAACCGTTTTGTTAATAAAGATATATAATTCAACAAGGAATTCGTTTTAAAATAAATATGGACTCTTTTGTCTTTATGGAAGATTCTAGAGCAGTTTTTGTTGGCTTGAGTTGGTATATTTCTGCAGTATTGGTTTGTTTGTTTACCTAGGCTTACTGATAGTTGACTTGTATTTGACTCGAGTATGATTGATCATGTTGGTATTTTTAGTTGGACTGGTCCAGTTGATATAATTGATTGGTTTGCATTAACTAGAGTATTGCGGGTATGGTTTGTTTGGTCGAGTTGGTATGATTAGTTTGGCTTACGTTTCTTTAGAAGCTTCTAAAGCAGTTGTTTTGACTCGAGTTTCTTTAGTAGCTTCTAACGTAGTTGTATGTATTGGCTCGAACCTATCATGTGGTAGGATACAACTCCATTACTTTCAATGAAACTAATTGCAGATTTTTCATTACATTTTGTGTTTATTTTATGATATTTAATGGGGAATTGTTGTAATCTAAAAATATGTCATATCTTTATTAAAATAGGACATAATATGACAATGTCAAGTTTTATCTGTAGCTATATATTGTTCCTATATATAAATAATATTAAAACTAAAAAGTTTTGAAATGTTTTATTAAGAAAAAATGACATAAAATTAGAACAGTAAAATAAAGTATTTTTGAATATTAATGTTAATATTCCTCATAATAGAATAGTCTTTAGTTAAATCTCACATGTCAAAAAAAAAAGTAAAATATAATATATAGAAGGAATGTTATAATGGACGAATTTATGTAAGTTACGTAGAATGTTTTCCTTAAAAAAGGATGGGAAATATGATAGGCATGATTAACGAGAGTTAAATATTTTCCTTTGCCTTTTAATTCATTAATAAATTATGCATTAACCTAATGCTACCAAAATTATTTTCTTTAGAAATGATGTAAAGGAGTAAATATAATTTTATTAGCTCCAAATTGTCAACGATTAACGAAAAAAAAGTTTTTTTAATTGTTCGTTACAGACTATAAGTATTGAAAATAAAATAAAAATATATCTTAGGTAGTACAGAGTTAAGGCATCTAAATTTACATATGTAAGACATGAACATTTAGCTTTGCTTTTGATTTACTAACACTGAAACATTACTTAATTCTGATGCTGTATTAAGTGACGTATTACTTAATTGAATCCTTATCATAACTTTTCAGAGTTTGATTTGCAAATTATGGCTACTTGATTTTATTAACTTAATAATCTCCTTTATCAACTCAAAAAAGGCATTCTTATAAAAAGTGAGGTTTCCAATGTAACAGAAGAACACCAGCTTAATCCTCCGTCTACCTCCATTATGTCAGCTTAAAGCTTACATTAGCGAATTTGTATGCAATAGATGTGTTTTCTGTGGAGTTGAAAATAAAAACAAGGTTGGTTCTTTAAGATTACCACCAGGAACTCTTGAATAGATGGCCAACCTCCAGTAATTAAGTTAAAAGGACTAAGCAAATTTTTTAACCTCTCCAGGAATTCTGACACGCGTGTAGCTTGTTTTAATCAGAATCAGTTCTAAGTAATTTAAAATCTGTGTAAGAATTATTTAATACAAAATTATTTTTACTGCCCATATTATAGGTTACTACATATTTTATTCCACGTAGTAAAATTGGCTTTGCTAATGTTGTAATGACTAACATTACTATCATACTAAATGGAAATTCAAGCTGTTATGACAAAAAAGTAAGACAAACTCTTTGCTTTTCTGAAAAATATAGGACTGGTGGCCGAGTGACTGGCGCTCAGTGCCCCAGGTTACGAGTTCGAGTCCCGGTAGCGTCATGGATGTTTGTATCGGTTCGGAATTCACTTTAAACCGCAGGTCCCTCCCTGTCTAATAGGACTGTTCGATGTAAAGCTGACAAACCCATCCCATAAAAGCGAAAACATCTCCTATCTCGAAATCAGAGAGTAGGCAGCCGGGCTTGGCCTACTATGGGGTTATTGCGCCATTGGAGAACTCTTTATTAAGTAAATTTCAAAGATTTAAAATGAAAATCCCTTTTATTAGCACATAATGATTTTTTCAAAATTTTATTTGAATTCTAATTCAATGTAGTTAGTATTTTTTACTGATACATTAATGCAAAAATATTCATAGGTACATATATTTGAATATTGGGATTTTATTTATTTAAATTTTGTCATTCACAAGATGAGAACAGAATATTACAGAAGTTTCGTATAAATCTAATTTAGTTGTTCTTCTTCTTCATTATCAGCGGAACAGCTCCTTGGTGGGCCAAGACCGTCTGCCTACTGTCATATTACGAAACAGGATATGTTTTCTTTTTTTATGGTATAAGGTTGTCAACCCTACGCTCAACTGTCATATTAGACTGGACCACTGTTTTAAGAATATTCCGAATCATTACAATATAAATGGCCTCGCCGGGACTCGAACCTGAAGCACGAAACGCCAAAGCGCTAGTCACTCGAGCATCAAGCCCTTCTAAATTAATAGCACTATTTAAATTTTGTTGTTCATAAAAAATAATTAAATTGTTCATTTCATTTAAACACAAATATTATTTTTCTTTAATTACATTGTAAAACATTTTAAAATGCTATCATTATGGTTTTCGCTTTTCTTTTTCTTTTTTCTTTTATTTATTTATTTTTTTGCAAAAATAAATGTTCGAATAACGATGTCATGACTTCAATTAAATGCACAGTGAAAATCCTCATGCGATATTTTTCACACTATCAGAAATAGTCGGATCTGATAAATCGATTTCTGTTTATTTTTTAAAAAACATTTTCCTATCGCTCACTTTTCCAAAAGCTTGTCCAAGTATTCAGGTTTTTGCTCCAAAAATCCTCCTAGATTCCGTACTGATAAAAGTTTGCTTTTCGAACGGTTTGATGGAATGGAAAAAAAAATGCGGACATCGATCGATGGAATTTTATTTTCGAGGATGATGGGGTGCCCAAAAAATTTTGCCCACATCACCCATTCCTCTCCCAGGACAAATATTCTTGTACACCAAACTTTAAAAAACTATCCAGCAGCTTACACAATCTTTAGTGCTTGATTGATGAATTCATCAGACTTCATTTTCTTTGAGATTGATTATAATTAACTGTTCGTCAAAAAATTCTTTGATGCTTGATTACACTGGTGAGCGAAAAAATTTTTTATTTTTACTGTAACTCCACAAGAGAGCTTCTGGGAGACATGAAATTTAAAATATCATATTTAGAGGAAGAAGAAAACACGCTAATGTAAAAATGAATATAATACATACAATATAAAATCAATTAATAAAGACTTTATAGAAAGAGTACAGTTGGTACAAATGCTTGACTTACAAAGAGTTAGAACAACAAACACATGCCGCTTAGTGAGGGATATAACTGAAATAACCTTAACTGAAATGATAAATCCACATCCGTCCCTTAACTTTAATGGTACCATGCCTTCATACTCAACGCAGATTATCCAACAGTTGAGCCACGCCTGGATTCGTTCGTCTTTCTAAAGGTCATTTTGGAGACACTTTGGGCTAATTAGACCAGGACCTACAGTTTACCATGGATTCTAAACCACTAACAAACATCCATGATACCGCCAGGACTTGAACAAGTCTGTAGTACCAAAGGCCAGTGCGCTACTCATTTGGCCATCCGGCGCGCTATCCAGCAGTTGAGGATGTAAGAGTGTCTATTATTCAATAAGCATCAGTCGCAATTGTTGGAAGTTCTCCAAACTTATATGATCGTACCGAAAGGTGTCTATTCAAAGTATATCCCACATGTCTATGCTATTACTACTACATGTAAAATTAATTAAACTGTTCATTTGATTTTATCAATTTAAAAATGAAACACATATATTGTTTTTTCATTAATTACACTGTAAAACATTTTGAAATGCTATCATTATGGTTTTCGCTTTTTTTTTTTTAAAATATATTTTTCGCAAAGGGAAATGTTCGAATAACGATGTCATGCATTCAAATAAATTCAAAAAATATAGTCGGTTCCGATAAATCGATTTCTGTTTAATTTTTAAAAAATATTTTCCTATCGCTCATTTTTCCAAAAGCTTGTCCAAGTATTCCCCAAAAAACTCTCCTAGATTCCAGGCTGATAAAAGTTTGATTTTCTAACGGTTTGAGGGTGTGGGGAAAAAAAAAAAGCAGATAGCAATCGGTGGAATTTTATTTTCGAGGATGATGGGGTGCCCAAAATATTTTCGCCCCGCGTCACCAATTCCGCCCCTAGGACACTTCTTCTTCTACCCCAACTTTCAGGAAACTATCCGACAGCTTATTCACACACCCTTAATTTTCTTTAGTGTTTGACGGATGAATTCTTCCTCTTTGAGATTGATTATAATTAACTGTTCGCCAAACAACTCTTTGACGCTTAGTTTCACTGAAGAGCTAAACTTAAAAAAAAAAAAAAACCACTTTAATTTAATTTTTACTTTTTCGGGAACTGCACAAAAAAAGCGCTGGGAGACACGAAATTCAGTATATTATACAAAATATTTTTACTTAAATGACGAAAAAATTAAATTAATCCAAAAATGAATACAACGCATACAATATGGAATTAATTAATAAATGATTTATCGAAAAAGTATAGTTGGTGCAAATACTTGTCTTACGAAGAGGTAGAAAAACAAACACTTGCCCCTTAGTAAGGGATATGACGTCCTTTATTAATGGATATGATATCTCTTAACTGAAATGTACCATTTCTTCATACTCTATCAAATTCAAATAGTTGTATATATATAAGCGCCCATTCTTTATTAACCTTGAATTTCATTTATTAGACTTTCTCTGACGTATAAATTCGTGCCTAAAAGCGTCTGCTCAAAGCATACCACTCATATCTATAGGATTTAATCAGGGGAGTACAGTGGCCAATCCATTCTGGTGTTGTATAGACGAAGACTTTCTGGAAGTTTCTCAACCTCAAATTCGACGAGGTATAGCACTATCGTCTATATAAACGAAGTCTTAAGCAATGGATGTGCAAGCTTGAAAATAACTTGTTGAAAAAAAACGTATAATGGTGATAATACTCTCATCGAAAATATGGACAAGCATGTCAGAACCACTGTAGATGTTTAATGTATTAAAAACCATATCTCTACCTCTATATCAATTTGCTTTGAGATTTGTATGTGTTCCTAAAATGACTCTCAAAGGAAGACGAAGTGATTCCATGTTGGGCTGTGTTTCCTTTACAATAATTTAATTGGTGCCACAGATGGCCAGCTGTCAACGGCATTCTGTGTTCTTTAAAGTATTTAAAATCATCAATGGGATTAATAATGAAGATGGGTAGGCTGAATCATATAGTTTACTATCCAACAGTTTCTCAACATTTACCGAAAAAAATCTTTCTTAAAAATATCGAGGTTTTATCTTTGGTTTCAGCCTAACTTGAGTAGTTAGAGCGTATATTGCACTTGAATTTAGAGCGGAAGAATATGAGTTCAAAACCCGCCATCACTTAATTTGGTAAGCTGAATATAACGAAAAAGGAAATAAAGAAAGAGTGAATGGCTAAGACTTTGTAATGATATTAACTGTAAATTATAGACTCCTATGAAACGTAAATTGCAGACAATTATTATTGCAACAGACTCCCTTAGGCTAACGATGTCCTCACCCTAGCCTAGTTTATGTTTTCCATTATTCTAATAGAATTTAGCGAAAAGTGTACAATGCAGGAAATGTTCGGTTAATAAATTTAGTCGCAATTAATTTAGTGGTAATTTAATTACAATTAGTTTAACTCTAAAATTTTTATATGTCACTACATTGTTAGAACATTTATCAGAAGTACTTTTAAGGGATATTTTAGTAGAAATTTGCTTTATAGAGCAAGAGCTAAAAATAAAGAACAAGAGTGAGAAATTAGTTGCAATAAAAAATCAATACGCAACAATAAAACATTGCTTAGGATTTTATTACCGTACCTTGCAATTGCTGTAGAAGACCCCCACCATACTGGATACACATTTCAAGACCGTACTCTAAGGGGATATGATAAGACAAATATGTGTGTCTTTTTGGGAGATAAACATTTAGAGGGAACCGACATTTGTAACTGGAGGTATGTTTCACCAAATATAGTGTAGGATACCATTTATATGATTGTGGGACTCAAAGGAATATTTGCATAACATGAAAGAAATATTTACTACATCTTTCATTTTATGTCACCATAATAATAAAATGATGATGGTAATTATGATGATTATTACGATGACATCAATGTATATTAGATTTTTATATTATATAAATGAAAAAGTGTTTCCTGTTTTCACTAATCCCAGCTGGCCTAGCACAAAATACTGCTAGGGAAAACCTTTACATTGTTGTTGAAGGACAAACATCCAATATGACCAGAGGCAATGGGAGAGAAGTTTAGAAGAACTGAACTAGTTATTGTTGCAATAGTGTGAATCATTTTCAATTATTCTCCATAAAGAAAACCTGATTTTCATAGATTGACTGTAAAGTAATTTTATGTGGATATCTTTTTAACATTGAGTCAAAAGTGATAATCGCATTTCTACTAGAATATCCCTTATAAATACTTTTGATAAATGCTTATATCCCTCATAAGCGTTTATCATATATTATTACCTTTTATTCTAGTAGAATTTAATACGTAGAAAAGTAGATGAGAATAATAATATTGAGAGAGAGATCCAAAAAAAAAAAAATTGAGAAAAATTGAAAAAAATTGAGCCATAAATGTTGGGCAAACTTTCTCGTTAAGATAGAGATCTTTCAGCATCTTTCTTTTCCCTCATATTTATCAGGCACAATGGCGAAGGGAGGAAGACAAACATATTCTTTGCGCATAAAAGAAAAGCGAAAAAGTGTCATGGACTAATGGGCAGAAGACCCTTTATCCATCCTCCTCCTCCACTATGGTTATCAGTCACGGTGACAGATAAACTCGCCTCCCCCACAACAATGGGAGGCTGATAATTAGAGCAAAAAAAAAAAAAAAAATACATGGGAGGGAGAAGAAGATCTATGTGTGGGAGGAGAGAGAAAAAAAAGCACTGGGTTGGTAGATGAAGATGATCTTGTTTGCTTCCACTGTTGTGGGTGCGAATGATCCTCCTCGGTACTCCGCCCTCGTCGTATTGTATTCCTCTTCTTATATTACTTCTTTTCAGCAATAAGCTGGAAAGAAGAAATAGAATCTTCTAAATGGGAAAACTAAATGAAAATACGTGTAGAGAAAAAAATGTCGTTTTGTTGAAGAACTGCGCTTTAAATATGGAAAATATAAATGTTATAATCTAAGATAAATAAAATATAATCTAAATAATTAAAATCTAAGATAAAAAGAGATTACAAACTTTTATAGGATTTGAAAAGTTGCAATGAATGTATTTGTATGTAAAACAGAACAGGCAGAAGGTATATTTTAATAATAAACAAATTTTATGATTATAATAATTTTAATTATAATATATTTTATTTTTTAAAATGTATATATATATATATTTTAAAATGAGAGAAACGACATCAATTGTGATGATGCGTGTAAAGACGTTGATCAATAGTCAGATTTTCTTCCACACCATAACAGATACAGGCCAGTTGGCTTAAAAGCTCTCCGGGTGACATTGTCCCCGCCCCCTTTCACATGTGATTAGGCTATTCGTAGTGTATTTAAGTGGAGCATCCTAAACAACAAAAGGAACACGTAATTAGCTACCTCGAACACATACACAAATAAATGCTTTTTCCAGCTATTTGAGTAGAATTTTCAACTTCTGAAATTGATTTGTTCCTATCATTCAATGTATAATACAATAAATGTAAGGAAACAACGAATTATAATCACTTAAACTGTCAATTTATTTCCGTAACTGTAACTTTCCATTTTGTTTGTTAAAAAATGATATAAACTATGGCGATGTACATAAAAGATTGAATGAATAATATCAGAAATTAATAATAATAACATACAAAACAATCTATGATACAATGCATTATTAGAAAAAAGAAAATTGCAATATTTTTAAGAATTAATGCAACAGGAAGCATTTATGGATTTCATTGTTTTTTTTCCCAGAATTCTACTTCATATAATAATTTTTTTCTAAATATTGAAGGAAGAAAAAATTTCATTAATTTAAGAAGCCACAGAAGATGTGGAAGAAAAGTTGGTCGCTTTTGTTGATGAATTGTAACAACAAAAACAATGTTAGGTTTAAGATTAGATAAAAAGTTTTTGATTGACAGGTTTAAGATTAGATAAGAAAATTAGATTTCCTAGATTAAATTTTCTACTAGCTCATTTTCATTATTTTATTTTACTTGTGCCATGACACGTTGATAAGAATAATTCTTTTACCATTTTGTATTCTGAGACACATTATAAGTCTATCTTGACTGAATTATTAACTGATTTTATGAAAGGAAAGATTGGCAACAATTGTTAAATAATTTTTTACTATAAACATGACAGTAGGTAATCATCCAGACATATCTAGAATTTTGTTGTATAAATGTTATTGGAAAGTATATTATCAAAGGGAGAAGTTCGTTTAGTTTATTTGTTTTTTGTATTATCTAAGGATCGGAATAAATATTGTTTCACTTAAAAATATTTTTCTATATTTAAGGTTTCAAGAACTTTATTATGAAAAGAAGTACACACATCAGTTTAAACTTTCCTTTATTTTTAAATATAGAGAGATTATTTCTTCCCTTTATTTAATAATAAAGAAATATTTAAAAAAATGATAATAATATTTACGCAGAAAAGATTAATTTATCGGTTAATCGGATCAGTTAGCAGAATAAATCGGCTCAATTAAATCAAATAATTAATGAAATTATATTTAATTAGGTTATCAAATAGATTATATAAACAAGCTTGCGAATAAATATTAGAGTTCTACATTGAGTTTTAATCTACATTGTAACTCATAAACTAAATATTTTATACCCTAGCAACAGAAAAAATTTAAGATTGCAACAAGTTTAATATTAGGTAAATAATCTTCCAATTGTTCATTTTGCTTATCTTTCATTACTTTTCTGGGTCTCATGGCAAACTATAAAGAAAAAGTTTTTAACATATTATGAGCTGCATAATCATCAACAGCCCAATGGTGAGGCAAAGCCGCCTGCCTACTGAAAGATTTCTAGACGCTAGATGTTTTCTTTTTACTGGATACGGTTGTCAGCCCTACTGCCACAGTTCTACAGTCGTATTAGATCGGGAACCACTAGAAGCAATCATAGCACGTCCGGGACTCGAACCCTAAACCTGTGGCACCAAGTGCCAGAGCGTTAGTCCGCCATCAGGCCCATTATGAGACACACTATTATTAAATATTTTAAAAAAATATACGGTGAAATGAGTAGTTTGTGTTGTTGGAATAAATTGAAACAATAAATTGAACTATGAAATTATTTCTATTAGTACATAATTAGTTATAAATCATTTTTAAAGATTCTTGATTTTCAATTTAAACAAATGTTATAAAAACTTTAAGAAAATTCCTCGTTAAAAACATAGAAAATGTGACGGATTGACTAGATTATTAGGTAAAAACATGAATTCAGCATGGCATATTTTTAAAAATAGGGAAAGGTTAATACAAACAACTAGAGTAATAGAATACATATCAAAATTAATAGAAGATGACATAGAGCTTGCGAGAACTTATTTGCACTTCTCTTATCTTGAGATTTTTCCTCCTAATAGATATCTTCAGAGAGCTTTTCACATTTGGGTCCTATGAATGATTCTAAGTAGCATTTTCTAAATTCTGAGAAATACATTGCATTGAAACTGATAAATGTAATGGAAATATACGAGAAGCATTTTTCAGAATTCAAAGAGTTTTTCAATGATGAAAATGAAAATGTTTGGCAGAAGTATATTTTCACACATTACAGTAGTAAGGAAATTATTGAATTCTTCTTGAATTATTTTCTTAAGTTTGATGATAACATTGAAAAGACAAAAATCGAGCTGAATTTACCTGAAAATTCTTACAAATACAGAATTTTTCCAACATACACTGAAGTGACAAAAGTCATGGGATAGCAATATGCAAATTTTCAGATGGCAGTAGCATCGCGTAGAACAGGTATAAATGCGCAGTGCTTTCGCAGAGCATCGCAGAGCGACATCGCTTGCAGCGACTCTCGTGGGCACGTGAGCATATCGGTTGGTCCCTAGATGAATGGAAAACCGTGGCCTGGTCCGATGAGTCACGATTTCAGTTGGTAAGAGCTGATGGTAGGGTTCGAGTGTGGCGCAGACCCCACGAAGCCATGGACCCAAACTGTCAGCAAGGCACTGTTCAAGCTGGTGGTGGCTCCGTAATGGTGTGGGCTGTTTTTTCATGACATGGACATGGTCCTCTGGTGCGACTGGACCGAACATTGACTGGAAATGCTTATGTTCAGC
The DNA here is from genome assembly GCA_021605075.1 of Caerostris darwini. NCBI lineage: Eukaryota > Metazoa > Arthropoda > Arachnida > Araneae > Araneidae > Caerostris > Caerostris darwini. The sequence continues at coordinate 17,962 of BPLQ01009629.1, forward strand.
TACTTGGAGATCACTTGCAGCCATTCATGGACTTCATGTACCCAAACAACGATGGGATTTTTATGGATGACAATGCGCCGTGTGACCGGGCCACAACTGTTCACGATTGGTTTGAAGAACATTCTGGACAATTCCAACGAATGATCTGGCCACCTAGATCGCGCGACATGAATCCCATCGAGCATTTATGGGACATCATCGAGAGGTCTGTTCGTGCCCAAAATCCTGCACCATCAACGCTTTCCCAATTATGGACGTCTATCGAGACAGCATGGCTCAATATTCCTGCAGAAGACTTCCAACGACTTGTTGAGTCCGTGCCACGTCTAGTTGCTGCACTTCGCCGGGAGAAAGGAGGGCCGACACGATATTAAGAGGTATCCCATGACTTTTGTCCCTTCAGTGTATAATTTGAAAAAGAAACGTTTAAAAAAACTAATAATTAGTAAGTTGAGCAGAGAAAATTTGAATAAAAAGAAAGGACTAATGGTTTAAGCTTTATAGATGGAATAGGTATTTTATAAAGTCGCACAGATCGAATGGAAATTGTATTAAACCTTTATAGATCGAAAAACGAAAAGAGAGCCTTGTCATTGTTGTTTCTTATTCTATTTGGTAGACATCAAAACTAAGCCCACGAAACCGTATGGACTTATGGTTGAAGGGAAAGGGAAAAACTTCTTTTGTGATGGAGCATCGTTGGTAAAGGTTTGACTTGGCTCCGTGACGCTTTACAGTCATATGAGCCACTGTAACCTCCATGGCAACGCCGGGACTCGAACCAAAACCTGTGACAACCGAGCGCCAGAGCTCAAGACACTCCCCACATCAAATCCCAAAGAGAGCCTCATTTGTGTTAAGTTATGTTCGAAAAGCGTCCATTGCATCTGACACTGTCCATTGCAATCGATGCTTGATGGTGATTCATGCAGTATCTGGCATCTACACTCGTGCTGTCTTGTGGAAATTTTCTAGGCTTCTCCATACGATACGCAAATGCATGGAAAGTACGCTAAAATTTCTCCCGAAATGTAATGTGCTCACATCATTATCCTTTTGTGCGTTATTTGTGGAAAACATAAGCCAGACACAAGGCCCATTGATGTATAGAAACCTCAATATACGCAACCATTGACAATCGCAATCATAACAACACCACAGCATCAAGAATTTAGCAAGAAACTTATTAAATTCTGAAACTGGAACAGCCATCTATCATTAAGTCGAAATCATAAATGATTTATACCTCGTCATATCTTGCTGGTTAATCTTTTTTAATTATTTGTATGAGTGAGAACATTACTTAGTATGACGTACAGGCATGTTAGAGTGTCTTTCCATCTTTATAGTAAGGCGACCACATACCGTAACGTGGAAATACGTAACCAGGAAATCTTCATTGTCTGTTTGACTTTTCTTAAACATGGAATTCAGAATAGTGATGTACTTCCAATGTCTTGTTGAGAGGCGGTTTTTCCATATTTATAGCAATAAGATCACATACTATGACGTGTGGTAAACCAGGGTTGCCATTGCCAGTTTAATTGTTGCAAAGTGATGTCAAAAATGCACTATCAAACCACTCTAAATGCCTTCAGTTAACGGAGTTCAAAATGCGGAATTCAGAATTCTCTTTAGTTTTAAAAATGAAAATTAAATATTTAAATTTGATTCACAAATGCACGATTAAATCACTAAAGTTCACTGCAAGGTCAGAGATTTTCAGAAATCTCGAATCTGCGTCGTATCTAAAAATACCTGATTTGCGGCAGGCCTTAATTATCACACGACGTGAAGAAATACGCACGAAACCAGAAGGGACTCACTTTGCTAACAGGCGGAATCTCCGGCCTATTCAGTAACTTCAGAGAAAAAAAAGAAAAACAATATTTCTGGTGGACTCGTCGCAGAACTCTCTCTTCCTTTTTCACCAAAAACTTCTCTTTTAAGCCAATTCGGCAAGGGGTCAACTTCCTTCCCTTCTCATTGGAGTAGACATTTCTCAGCTCGGGGTCTATCCCCGATCATAATGGAACAACATATGGTAAAGTTCCTACTCAATCTGTAGTTGTTTCGATCAGGTCTTACTGACGGACGTTGAAGGACCTACGGACATTCACTAATTTCCTGAGCTTCATTATACATGATGCCGAATATATCTTCTATCAGATTTGAGTGATAAGTTATTATTACATGTAATATAACTACACACAATAAAAAATTGTCTGCTACCAAATTTGAGTGATGGGTTTATTAAATATTTTTCAAATAACATACATTCCACTCTCCTGAGAAGGAAATGCCAAAACTCTTCTCTTGAGAAAAAAGTGCTTAAACTGAGTCAAAATATTGAATTCATAAATTTTTTTAATTTTAAATTCCTACAGAAAAGAGCAGATCTTTGCTTTATCGCTTCGTAAACACGAAATTCAGAGTACCGACACAATTCCAAAATGTTGTTGAGAGGCGTAATTTTTCCGCCTCTTTCATCGTGGGGGCAGTGGGTGAAAAATTAAGAGTGGCGTTAATGGGATTCGAAAGAACACATCCACCCTCCATCATGAAGGTTCGAATGAAGGGTGATTCATTTAGTTAAAACGGATTAAGCCCGCGGGAAGGGATATGCAATCCTTCGAAAGAAAGAGAGATTAGTCAAACTAGACAAAATATTTACGAAGGGATTCTGGCGAAAATGTTTACACCACATGCATGATAAATGACCCTTTCAGCGCTATCTGCTTTCTTTATGTTGTTATACTGTAAGCGATATAAATGAAAAATAAAAAATGTTCTTCAAATTGAATTCAATGATGGTATGCATACGAAATAATTTATCCTAGTGGTTTCGTTTTAGTATGGAACTAAAAGCACATTTGAAAGTTTTGTTTATAATAGTTGTTTAACAATTCCCAAATAAATATTTGAACTTATTTAAGTGCTCTGTTTACTTTTAAGTTTTCCAAATCCATAGTTTTATTCTCTATATATTAAATAAAATCATGGATTTTTTTATTTTTTAAAGGTTTTAAAAAAATCAAGAGATTGAAAAAAAGTTCAAATTCTTCATTTGAAATTGATGTTCATTCTGATGTTTAGTTCTATATTAATATATTTTTAAATAATGAATCCTATAAAATAATTTTACTTCTCATTACTTATTACAAATTAATTACGGCAACCAATCTATATTAACCTAGATTGATTGCCGTAATTAATTAGTAATATGTAATGAGAAATAAAATTATTTTATAGGATTCATTTCTCCGATTTGGATGTTTGAATATTAGGGGTTGGAAATAAATTCGTGCATAACATTTTATTTGTTAATTTATATATAAGTAAACGAAATATCTTTTAATTTAATATTTTCATCCTTTCAAATTTTCTAACGATATCTGAAGCTTCGAAAATTGTCCACACTAACTAACCTAGCAAATGAATAATTCTAATTCTCTTTCTCGTGAACAAGAAAATAATTTGAGTGAACATACAACATGAGAAAATCATTTTTAGGACTTATTATTTGGAAATAATCAGAATTTATTAAGCAATTTATACTAATTTCTAATTTTTTTATTGATTTGGATAATTGAATATTATGGGTTGAAAACAAATTTGGGCATAAACTTTTTATTGATTAATTTACACAGTCCAGTCACATTAATGTGACCACCACCTACTTTCGACGTCAACGTGAAATAACCCCTCACAAAAGGCAGGTGGCAGCACATTGCAGTGGAGTGTATATAAAGGATGTCCTAGGGCATCGGAAAGCATTTCAATCGTTGACGTAATGTAGAAATGTAGCGATTTATCCAACGTCCAAAAGGGCATGATTATTGGCTTTCGGGTCAAGGGTGGAAGCATTTCGGAAACGACTAATTTTGTGAACTGTTCCCGTGCCGCCTTGATAAAAGTATACCATGCATGTCAAAATGGAATTATTTAAAATCAGCAGCGTGGCACATGTGGTGCGCCACGGGCTATAGATGATAGAGGTGAACGAAGGCTTCGGAAATGCGTTCAGGCGAATAGACGTGAAACTGTTGAGCAACTGACCGCCCAGATTAACCAAGGGGCTACCAAGAGTGTATCCTCAACAACGGTTCAGTGAACGTTGCTGCGCATGGGCCTCCGCAGCAGACGCCTGGTTAATGCACCTATGCTGACTGCTGTTCATTGACGACGAAGGCTGAAATTTGCACGCCAGTAGCGAAACTGGACGTCCACAAGTGGCTTTTCCTGATGAATCAGAGGTAAAGATTCGGATCTTTGACCGCGTGGTTGAGGGTTCAAATCCGAACTCTGTTCCTTTTCGCATTTATTATTGCTACGTTGTGCTTTAAATTTATTCATGACTTACCGACTAGTAATTAAGTTAGGTTTTTATTGTACGCTTTTTTTACCCCCTTTTTTGTAAGGAAAATAAAAGGATTAGAAATAAAAAATATAAAAAATAAATAAACAAATAAATAAATTATAAAATCGAAAATCAAATAAAAATTATAAAATGGAAAACCAAATAAAAATTTTAAAATAGAAAGCAACATAAAAATTATAAAATTATTAAAAGAATTACGGTTCTGAGATCGGCCTTTTTTTTGTGAGGACACTGTTGACATTCTTACCTTTCAGATTCTTCCCATTGGCTCCCACTGTTCAGCATGATCCCTAGTGTGTTGGTAAACAAAAAAAAAGTTTGTTTAAGTTTTCAATATGTTTACGGCATCGACAACTGGTCCCTAATTGTACCGAATTTAAAACTTAACTTTTAACTTCTTTTATTTTTATCTTACTTTTTTCAATAGTATTTTTAAATCTTTTTTTTTTTTTTTGAGTACCTGCTTTAATTTGAATTTTTAAAAACTTTTATCTTTAATTTACTAACAATAATCAAGCAGCCTATTAGAATTCTAAATATATTTATGAATTAAGATGAGGAGGTTTAAGGGGTATTTCCCCCTGTTGGTACTCCGTAAACGGTACGCCAGTTGCCAGTTGCGAGTCCAGATGAATCATGTTTTATGCTCCATTGGACAGATGGACGTTGGCATATACGACGTGAAACGTCTGAAAGTCTGAAACGTCTGTAATTCGTAGATTGGATTTCAAAGGATCCAATGATTTAAGATTTGGATTTCTTTGGTTTGGCCATACTTATGAGCTTAGCATTTATTTATTTTACATGAGAAAAAGTCATATTTCATTTGTATGCGAAAACAAATATTTAATTTTTGTAAAGAAAAACGTACAATTCTGGCGGATAAAAAATTAAAATGAATGCATATGCATTTGGATTTTATTTTATTTCAGATACTTTATGCATTTTAACCATAACATTGTTTATATTATATAGAGAAAAAAGTGCTTAGCTCTAAATAGAATTTATGAGCTTTTTAAGGTTTCACAAAGCACAGGCCCCTTTAAGAAGATTAAATAAAAAAATTAGAAGAATTAAACAAACTTTAACAGAAAGTCCTATGTATTAAATTTTCTAAAGAAAAAACGTTTAATGCACAGGTGTTTTTAATAACAAGAAAAAGCTTAAACTTTGTTTTTGTTTCCAGTGAAAGATAATATATTAAAAATAAACATTCCAAAATATTTTACGAGAAAAAATGGAATATTATTTTTTATTATAAAAAAAAAGATAAACGCCTCTAAGCAAACATGGCAGCATAAAATAATATTGGAAAAATATTTTTTCTACTAAAAAGAAGCGTATAAAATATATAAAAAAGTTAGATTAAAATAATAAAAATATTAAAAATATTAACAACAAATTTTAAAAAATAAAGCAATATTGCTGCATATTTCAATATGTAATAATATTGCTTTATTTTTTTAATTTGTTGTTAATAGTTTAAATTGTTAATGCTTAACATTAAACTTACAATAATTATTTATGAGTCATTTGATTTTCAAGGTAATTTAAGTGTTTTAAGGGATATACAACAATAACAAACAAACAAATATATGGCATATATACATATATATGGCTAATTCACTGCTCAGTAATAACGTACACAACACGTAGCAGCCAATTGGCAGCCCTTTTGGTGACACAGGCTTCAGGTTCGAATCCTGGTCGTCACATGGATATTTGTTAATGCTTCGGAATCCCCATTAAACTGTAGATTCAGGTCTAATTAGCCTAAAGTGAGCCTAATGATCGTAGAACGACAAACCAAATAGCATGTAAGAAGGACACAGGTTTGAATCTGCTGGTGTGTTCGTTGCAGTCACTGTCTACAGTGTTTTAGAGAAGAATCGACGGTAGGAGGATCTCTTATCCGCAGTTAAGTTGTCTAGCAGGATCTTTCCGGAGTTTTTATTCGTATCTACTCCCTACATTTCCAAAAGTAAATCTTGGGAATTTATACCTAAGCGGCCTACTGGAAGTTAATGTTCTCTTCTATCGTCCTTCCGTGACCTATTAATGGTTTGCTTGATCTGAATGTAAGCCCACAGATATATAATAACCACAACAACAAAAAATGCATAATTTTAACCAACAAAATAAAGCCCTTTTAGGTTTAAGTATTCTTTCAAGTAATTAAAAAAGTATTTGTTAAAGTTAGCCTTTCATTTCCTATTTCTAGAGTTATTACCCGTAAAATATATGGGTATTGTTTTTGGTGTGGGTTTTTCTTGTCCTTGACCATTTTCAATTTTTTACATTTTCACTGAAATCTGTAATTTTTTTTCAATTTCTTTTAAAAGCTTTTTTATACATACTATTTATTTATAAAATAATTAAGTAATTATTAAATAATTTAGTGAAAAAATTAATTCATGATATAAATTAATGTAAAATTGTTTTAAAAGATCATCTGGTGAAAGCAAAGACAATTTTATTTCAAAGTGCAAACAAGATTTTTCAAGAAAAGAAAATCATTCGGAATTCTATAGTATAGTTTTTAAAAAAATTTTAAGATTGTTTGCTATGCGTTTTGTTCTTACATTAAATTCTAAGTTTTATGGAAAATTTGCATATAGGCCCATCCGCTTAAATTTTTATTTAAATATTTGACCAAATCGCAAAATAGGTTTCGTTGGTATTAGGCAACTTTTTTTGTGTCGCCAAATGTGGTAACCCGGATTTCTTGTACTGTTTGCAGTTCATTTTCACTTTCAATCGCAAACTTTTCCTTGGCTCAGTTTGGCGAAAAAATTTTGAACCCAAATCTCAACTGCCCATATTCTGCAATTTTGCCAAATATTTTTTTCTACACAGATAAATAAATAAGAAAAAAGCTATTATAGTATTTGTTATTAAATTTGATTCGTACTGTTTTCATCTCCAAAATACAATTATTTCATTAAAATTTTAATACATTTTTCATCGTATTACTCATTGCTAGATGCTACTTTTTCCCCGTGGAAAGACTAATTCTCGTCTAAACATTTTTGACTTAAAGATTGGCAAAAGAATTTGGCTCAAAAGAAGGGCAGTTCTGCTTCAAAAGCCCATGCATCATCCATCGAAATAAGTGGCCATCAGAATAGGCAAGTATAGAGTACGGCAGGTCAGAATAGAGTACGGCAGGTCAGAATAGAGTACGGCAGGTGGCTAACGACTTCACGTCGAAACGATGCAAAATTTTTTATGAGTTGCTTCGCAACATCTGGCAAATCATTGCCACTTAGAAAAATGATTTTGTCATGTCGTTCTTCATATTTTGGACATTTTCCTCTCAATTCTCGGCTCAAACTTATTAACTTTAGTCGAAAATTTTCACCAGTAATGATTTCGCCAGGTTTTAGTAGCTCCTGATATTGACTAACAGGGGTGCTCTTGGTCATCTTGGTTATGGTTTACTGTATTATTTTAAACTTAGCAAAGGATTTGTTATTCTTTAGATTTAAAAAGTTGAGAAACAGCATCTTAAAAGTGTTGTTTAAATGAATTATTATCTTATATAGTATGGAAAAACATTCAAAATGGATTAAGAATTGCATTTTGCGATCTCTGTAGTATGAAAGTTCATTGAATATTGTCAAGATAAATAATTTAACAACAAAAAATATTTTTAAAAGCTCCTTTTACAAAATCGAATGTTAATGAGAAAATATTTATCATCTTTAAGAATCATAATGTAATGTAATATTTTAAGAGAAGTTTTTTTATAATAAAATTCGTTAAATGGCTGCTACAGATTTTCTAAAATAATTTTTGTGTTTTTTTATTAGTTATTAAATTAAATTAATTTCATTTTAACTATTTTATTCAATTATTTGTTTAAAATTTTTTCAAATTGTTTCTGATGCATTAGATTGATCATTTCTTGATTTTTAAGCTAACTATATTGCAACGATTTTGCGAAATTTGTATAGAAAGAAGAAATGTAAAGCAATATTAAGATTTGAGAATCCATTTTTGAAAATTTTCTTTTCAAATTAAAAATCTTTTTCAAATTAAATTTCTTTTGCAAATTGTAACGATTAAACAAATTTTTTTAATTCGTAATCGCTAATTGTGTTCTGGCTTCAATCATTAAAAGTGAGCATATTTTTCAAAAAAGTTAGAACACAGTTTACTAGCAAAAACAGAATTGTAATAATAATTCTAAAATTTAAACTATTTTTAGAGAGAGCTGTCATTTAGATTAAAAGAAAGAGAAATTAGGAAAAAAAAAAAAAAAAAGATTTTCATTTTAAAGAACTAAAAGACAATTGCAAGCAATATATGTATATGAATATATATATATATATATTTCATCAATTATAAACTTCATTATCCTTATCCTTCATTATTAACTTCATTATCCTTAATTTATGGACATGAGTGTATATATACATATATATACTCATGTCCATAAATTAAGGATAATAAAGTTCAGGCAAAGAAAGAGACAGAAGCAAAACAAATTTGACTTATTTGTAAAGTCTATTTATTAAGCAAAAGGTAAAGAGCAAAAAAGATGCTATATGTTTGACATAGTTAATAAAAATTGCGATTTTTACTCCCTGGAGCAAATTTAAAAAAAGAACCTACTTACAAAAAACAGTATAACATGGTTAGTAGGATGGTTAATATGGAGTATGTCTCCCGGACGATGCAATACAGGCCTTAAAACGCCCAGGCATGCTGAATATCAAATTATCAATCTGATCTTGGACTTGGACGCCGCAGGTGTGCCCCTGACACCATCACACAAGGTGACGCTACAGTGGTTTTAGTACACACCTGCGGAAAGATCAATCTGATCTTGGGGAATATTACACCACTCATCAAGCAATGCCCTCCGAAGTTCCATTTGACAGGTGGGAGAGGGTTGACGGGCTGCAATTCGTCGGCCAAGCATATTCTACACATGCTCTATTGGATTCAAGTCCGGTGAGTATGCTGGCCAATCCATACGGGTGATATCCTCCAATTGAAGGCATTCGTCTACAATGTTTGTACGGTGAGGACGGGCGTTGTCATCCATAAACAGGAATTCAGCACCCATGGCTCCCCGAAACAAAGGTACATGTTATTCCAGAATGACATCCCGATAGATGTGGCCTGTCATCGTTACACTCTGAAAATTCAGGTCAGTTCTGGAACCAAGAATAATTCCTCCCCAAACGAGCCATAATGCACCACCGTAACGGTGTCGTTCAATGGTGTTCTCTTGATGGTAACGGGTACCTGGAGCTCTCCATCTGAAAGACCGGCGTGAATCAGACTGCAAGCTAAACCTGGACTCCTCGGAAAACATCACACAAGACCCCTTTTGCGGTGTCCACAATGCATGCTCTCTACTCCAGGTTAATCGCAGGCGACAGTGAGTTGCGGTAAGTGGAACGCATCTGACAGGCCTACGAGCATATAGACCAATGTGCTCTAAGCGTCTGTACACGGTCTGCCTTGAAACTACCGTACCGGTAGCTGAAGAGAGCTGACGAGACAGGTCTGATGCTGTGCTCCGTCTGTTTCTTTTGGCAGTAACTGCTAAATACCGGTATTCATTCCGCGTTGTAACTCGGGGGCGACCTGTGCTGTAACATCGACTCACATTACCATCATTTTGGAATCGTTGCCAAAGCCTGGAGATGACACTATGGGCGATTCCAAGTCCCTCTGATACTTCCACCTGGGTACGTCCACATTCGAGTCGTCCGATAATTCTACCACGTAAAAAATCATAAAGATGCTTCCTTTGTGCCATAACTATGCGGTTATTGCACTGACAGGCTTTTAAAGCGCTTGTGAACAATTTTACTTCTTTGCCACCATTCCTTATATACCCCTCTCTTACACTCTCGTCACTGTGACGAACTATCCGCGCCATATGGTGGTTTCCTGTAATTTGCATATTCTTCTTCAAGATGTGTGTGATAATTCTACAGGTGAAATTTTCATTTTAGAGTTCAATTTCTGTGTGATTCTGAATTATCCTTAATTTATGGACATGAGTGTATATATATATATATATATATGTATATACACACATATATATATATCACCGAACACTTATAAAGTGAACAGTAAATATTATAATAATGCTAATGTTGTTAATGAGAGTGCAAATCAAATTATACAATACGTTATTGAATATTGGATATCTTTCTAGATGAATTTCTCAATTTTTAATGTATTTCCCATCCAAATTTTTAATTATTTCTAGTAGCTGCAAAAAACTATTATGAAAACTATGTTAAAAAATGTTAGATGCTATTAAATGTCTACCAAATATATTGCATAGATCACCAAACTGGAGTCTTTAACTTACTACAAGATATATTTGGGAGCCAAAACACAGACGGAGCTAAATTGACAAAGGGCTATAATTGTTAAATGATACAAAGTATATTTGCCATATTTTTACAAAAGATAAAGTATGATTTGCAGTTATTCAAGAAAACGAAGTAATTTAGTAATAAATTATTTAAAAAAAAATTCAAAATCAAATTCAAATTAGAATTCAAGCACAAACAAGAAATTTTTGTAAAGATATGATTTTTGTACTGACTTCATATAAACAGATTTATGTCCTTTTTATAGGACCTATCAACTCGAACTACACCGCCCACATAAAGACATTTTATCTTACAAAAACATGAAATAAAAGCAGGGACATGGGCCACCATGAAAAGAATGAGATGAAAGAGAGAGATAAAAGTCCAAAATTAAACTAAACACCTCCCTGATATCCCACGCACCCTCATTACAGGGGGCGATAAACCCTATGCTTTCACTTACCCACCATCTGTTTACATATTTCCTTCCGTCCCCATAAACTCCAAAATGATCTCATTAACGAGATTTAACGCACCTCCAGACGCCACAAAACAGAGGGTCCGGACACTTTCTTGGGCCCCGATTGGGAAGAAAGTGCGAAAACGCGATTAACACGACGAAGGAGGGTCATAAAAGGATATTTACGACCATAATGACATGCTCGAAGGCTTCCAAATCTGATGAGCGGTGCCGCGAGAGCAACCCCTCCACATACCTAAGAACCCGGCTCGGACGCCATGCAGCTCGACTGGCCGGGCAAGGCCTGAGGGATCTGACCTACCACCACATTTATTGAAAAAATAAAAAGATACAAGATACAAAAAATACAATACAATACAAAACAATTCCTTGGTTACAAAAGGGAAAAAGACAAGCCAAATAAACTGCAGTTACAAAAGACGAAATACAAACAACAAATACTGGGACGAACACAAAATCAATATAATAAAATGAAAATAGAAAAAATACAGTTCTCTTTCTTTGTAGTTGTACAGAGTCCATTTGTCCCTGGCGGGGAATTAAAAGTCCTTTTAAAGAAAGTCACAGTATCATGCTTGAAATATTGTCTGTTTTTGGGGATGTCCAGTTCAAAGTTCTTAGTTAATTAGTGAGATGGATCATCTTCGTCTTCGATGGGCTGCAGCGCTGATTGAAGTTTGATCTTCATAATTTCAATCAGACCCATCTTAGACTTGCGGTTGGAGAAAATAAGGAGATGGAGTTGTGGTTTAGTGGGAGATGCTTGGACCTAATGCTGTTCCAAAGAGGGCACTGGTAAATAATGTGTTGTCTGTCTTCTGTAGGCTCACCACATTAACAGGAAGGGGACTTTTAAATAGCCTTGCTTGGTGGGCGCCTATAGTTCCGTGACCAGTAATAAGCTGGTTTAGGAAACCGTCGCCTTGGATTCTGTTTTCCTTGACTTCCTTGTAGAGCTCGAAAACGTCTCTGCCTTTTGTAGAGTGGAGCCACCTAGATTGCCATTCAGCCATTATATTCTTGTGTAGAAACCTTTTTACTATAGATGGGGTAAGTTAACTTGGATGTCTATTGAGGGTTCGTTAGTTGCAGATTTTGCTAGGAAGTCTGCCCTTTCGTTTCCTGCAAAACCCAAGTGTGCTTTTATCCAGTGAAGGTGAATTTTACCGTCAAGATTGTAAATGGAATTTTTAAGGTTGATGGTCTAAGTTATTGATATTTTCCAAGGCTTGGAGTACCGATCTTGAGTCCGTAATGATGTGGGCTTCTTCCAGGTGATTTAAGGAGAAGTACTCTATGGGTTTAGAGATTGCCAAGAGTTCTGCCATATACACAGTGGCGTGGTCGTTGAGTCTGAAGGTGTTGTAGTCAGCTTCAATGTTGTTATTGTATACCACGAATGCGCCTGCAACTTTATTGTTCATTTTGGACTCGTCGGTGAAGATCAGTACCCCTTGGAGATCATTTCTGTAGGGAGTCCATGGGATTGAGGAACAATTCCACGGTGGAAGTATAGGTTTTAGGAACGAGAGAGAATGTGACTGAATGAGAGTTCCTTGAGTGGAGCTCCTTGTTGTCATGCTTGAGCTGGAACATCCTGATGTCATTTTTAAGCTTAATGTCCAGAGGTGGGATGCCTGCGAGGATTTGCAGGGCCTCTGTTGACACTGATTTATAACATTTTGTCACATTTAGAAGTCCAATCCTTTGCAGTTGAAGCACTTTCAAGTTAAGTTTAACCTTGTCTTGGTACCAAACCTCATGACCGTAGAAGATGATGCGGTCTATGACTTTAAGAAAGATGTCCTTTTTCACTTTGGGGTTGAGCCCCCAGGTGGCTCTGGTGATCCTATGCAGCTTGTTCTGCAGGTTATTTATATTGTCTTGAATATTGTTTAAATGAGGGATCCAATTAAGTTTAGGGTCGATGTAAAGTTCCAGGTAAACTTGAGTTGGCTGGTGAATTTGATATTTTCCCCAGCAATTTTAATGATGGGAATGTGGGTGTATTTCTTGTGGGAGAGGATGGTGAAGAAGCTTTTTTCAGGGCTTATGGTCATGAAGTTTTTATTGGTCCAGTCTTCCAGGGTCTTTAAGGGGGCCTTACTGTCGTTCGTGAAACAGTAGGATACTGGCGCTTTGGTCATGATGAGGAGATCGTCTGCAAAGGCTTGGACTTTGATATTTTTTCCAAAATCTATTAGTAGGAAATCATTTATGAAGATATTCCACAGGATTGGTCCAAGGCAAGAACCCTGTGGAATACCCTTGTTGTATTTCTTGAATTGTTGGTGAAGAATAACCGATCTGTTATTTAGGAAGCTAGCAATAATGTGTTTCAAATAAGATGGGATGCAGAGTTTGTTTATCTTTTCAATGAGGATGTTCCAATCTACAGCGTTGAAGGCGTTCGCCATATCAATTGATATGAGCCATGTAAGTTGTTTGGTGTTATTATCAGTTCTGTGGAAGTCAAGGATACTCTTTAAGTAAGTGTATTTTGGCGTCATTTATAATGGAACACTGAACTTTGGTGAGAAATATTTTTAATTTGAATGCTGTACAACACATTGTAATCAATGAAAATAACAAACTCAGATTGTCGTTTTTCCACGGAACTTTGTAGAATGAGAAAAAAATGTGATTTAGGGGTGTTATTGTAAGTCTATACAAATATCAATTGATCAGTAAGTGCACTTCGGCGTTAATTATAACGGAACACCAAATTTTGGTAAGAAATATTTTTATTTGAATGTTGTACAACAAATTGTATTAAATGAAAAAAACAAACTCGGATTGTTCGTAAGAATCTATTAATTATATAAAATATTCTAAACAATATGTAATATTTAGCAATATAACTCTCGCACTGGAAACACGATAATTATTGTTAGAATAGAAACTAAAAATAAGAAAGCTCGTGAAAGAAATTTAAAAAGAATGTAATAGGATGGACCATAAGCAGCAATTTATAAAAATCAAAATCTATAGAATTTCAAATGATTTTCTTTTCTTGGAAAATCTCATTTTCCCTTTGAAATAAAATTGTCTTTGCTTCCACCAAATGATCTTTAAGAACAATTTTATGCTATTTAATTATGTAATTATCAGCTCGTGAAATAAATTTAAATAAATATTATGTATAAAACAACTCTTGTAAGAAATTAAAAATATTATATGTAAAAAGGCTTGTGAAAGAAATTTAAATAAACCAATAAGATTTTCTTGGGAAAGAAATTTAAATATAAACTAATAAGAAGCGTTGAAAGTGGTCAAGGAACCAAAAATATGACCAAGAAAATGATGACGAATCAAGGAAACGAAAAAAATGACCAAGAAAACAAAAAATTATATTTTTATATTGTTTTATATAAAACTTATAAAACCCCGTCCACCAAAACAATACCTATAATTACACGGGCAATAATATAAAACTTAACATTTGGCGTCAAAGCAAATCATTAAATTTTTGACATAGCAGTGGTAAAATGTTGACGATAAAGCGATATAAGTTGGCGGGAAAGCCATTTAGGATGAAAATTTTGGCAGGATAGTGATAATATTTGGCTCTAAAATAACAAAATTTGGTATACTAGCAATTTGAGGAATAAAATTTGGATTAAAAATCTAGGATCATGTGACCTTTGTGCCAAATGCATCGCCAGGATGTTAGGGCGCCAAGTAAACATAATAATGAATGCCACAGTCAGTTTTCCCAAGGTAAAATGATATTGCGCCAAAATCCATCACTAAGATGCCATGTCGCCAAGTAAACTAGCAAAATGACTGTTGAAGGGTTTGAACACAGTTCGGCAAAAATCGCCATTACGCCAACATTAGTGGTCAATTACATTTACGCCAACACTCATCGCTTTATAGTCAAATTCTTTTTTCACTAAGCGAAATTGTATTTTTAAATTATTATCTTAAAATAATTTTTCGCCAAATGCTATTGCTTTAATACCAAAATATATCAATATTTTACAAAAATTTTATTCCTAAATTGCTTTTACGTCAAATTATAATATATAATTTTTGTTTTGTTAACTCACAAAAATGAATAATTTTAACAATGATAATAATCTCTATTACGACAAAATTATACCACATTTTTTTTCTATTATGCCAAAAAAATTTGATTGATAAAACAATATTAATAAAAAAAAAAATTGAGAAGTAGAAAGTAGAGAATAACTTACATTTTATTCTGATATATCCATTATTGGATTTGAAAATGATCGTATTGTTCACTAAAACCTGTACTTGCATAGACAAATAAAATAAATGAAGAAAATAAGAACAACACAAGACCAAAAAAAATTTAATGTGTTTTGCCGCCCTTTTCTTCCGTGAACTAACGTTCTAAAATTAAAAAGCTACATTTGTCGGCACGAATTCAAATAACAGTTGTTACAAAACCTTAACATTGTTAACAGCATTAAAAAGAAATACCATAAAACAACATAAAATTTTAATGGCTTTTTCACCATGAATTAGCGTTCTAAATTAAAAAGTAGCCTTTTTGCACGCCAATTCAAATAACTGTTGTCACAAAATCTTAACTATATCAACAACTTTAAAAAGAAAATAATTATTTGATAACTAATTATTTTCTTTCTTAATTATCAATTAAAATTATTAATACAGTAAAAAATCGTTTTAGTTTTTTTGTTTGCGTATTTTAATGGATGGCAACATCATAAATATTGTTTATATTCTGTATCAGTGGCCGAAATACGATATAAGAACAATCTCGGACTAATCAATCATTTATCGGAATAATTGTTTAAAGAACATATATTTTTGTTCTTATTTACTATATATAAAAATTATACAAGCAATCAAAGTATCAATAAAACAGTCGTAATAATCATCATATTGCTCTGAAAAAGAAGAAATTACGAGTTCCTCTAATTACAGTATTGTAACCCTAAAAGATTGGATTAACTTTGACGAAATATTTCTGGTTGCAAAATTGGGACTTCCTCAGGGGTACAGTATTCAACCAAATATTGTAGATTTTAACCAAAATTTGCATAATAGATGTTTGTCTACTAATGTTGGTGTAATAGTGATTTTTGAAGATCAATTTTAGGAAAATTGCCTTTTATAATAACATCGAATTTTGGCAGCCATTTCATTTATTTACTTGGCGATTGGTATCCTAGTGATGGATTTTTGCGTAAAATCGTTCTATCGCAAAAACTAACAGCGGCATTCCATATTATGTTTGATTGGCGACTTGGCATCGTGGCGATGTATTTGGCACAAAGGGTACTGAATTCTAGATTTTTACCACAAATGCGGCCGGACCCCCCTCTCCCGAAGCAAAGTGGCCGCTGTATTAGCATGAACTATAAATCAAAACATTATTGCAACAAATTCTTCTACTACGTTTCAGTTTTACATTGTAGTGATTTAGAAAATCTTACATTCATATATCTATATATCTATATATATATATATATATGTATATTGTGTACATTGATTGCCCTTATATATTAAGGAAATTGGGTTATATTATATGATTTATATTCAAGATTTTTTTACAATAAAATAACTATGTAATTAAACAGTGTTTTAAATTATCCCTGAGGATTAATAGATCAATTTGATCTAACTTCCACATTGATGTCGGGACTTTTCACGCTCCTGCTTCCAAGTTAAATGAATGTACATAATCATTAAAGAATAGGAAACGACGCATGGAATTCCGGCTAGGCGTCTGCGAAATGATAGCAGGAGGTTTTCAGTAGATGTTATAAATACAGTTTTATTCATGAACCTATGACTTCAAAATTCGATTAAGTTCATTTTTCTGTCGAATTCAACTATGGAAAGAAACTGTAGTAAATTCATTTCCGATATTTTCTCTGTTCTCACTGAATAAATTTTTTTCCTTCAATAAATGATCAACAATTTATAAGAGTTCAAAAATCGCAGAGGAATAACTTATAAGAATGAATTGAAATTTATAAAAATTGTGGATTCATCCTTCTTAGCTTTGAATCATATTTCAATTTACCGAGAACTGAAGTTGTACGTTTTAACTCAAAAGTACATAGAAAAAGAATTATAGAAAAGCTTTACCAGAATATTTATTTATTGATTTAAAATATTGACTTTATAAATACACAGTGGTACTTCGGTATACCTCAACTTTTGAATACGTCTTGTTTGGACGCACAAATGTTTGTTTGATATACGACATTTGTTGGAATATGATTAAGTACTTTAAAATCTTTACCGAAGGGATGTTCAAATTTTTTACCAAATGGACTTTGAAATGGAATTATATATATAACAGTAAATGAATCAAATATAAAATAACAAACTAAACAAACTAACTAACTAAACAAAATAACAAATATTAAAGCTCCCATCTCATAGTCCATAGAAACAACAAGTTCACCATACTTTGTGAAAGTCTGCTTGCATATTTTAATATATATTACAAATGCTTTTTCATTTTCCTTTAAACACCAAAACCTTTCATCTTGCTTGGTACTAATACCGGTTTGGTTTATTGTCCCAGGGTCATTTTCCTTGCACTTTAGGCAAATTAGACAATCACTACAGTTTAATGTGGATTCAGAACCACTAACAAACGTCCATGTCAAAGCCATGATTCGAACCTGAAGCCTTTGGTACCAAAGGCCAGAACAGTTGACAATTGATCATCAGGCCGCAGGATTTAATAGCAGCGATTGGACATGATTCTCCCTTTTACCATTTGTTTTGTATAAAATATTTTGTATAGCCTAATCGCCCATCCATCTTTTTTTATAGAAATAGAAATTTAATAGATGATTCTATTGTGCCATATTACAGTATTTTATTCAGTATTAATCTTCTTTCTGTCTGATAAAAAGACAGAGATCTTAATATATATATATATATTTCTTTAATATTTTTGCATTCCGCCAGAAGGGTTTTATTATTGAAGCGTGGATATTTTCATTCATTTAAAGTAAAAAAAAAATATCCACACCTTGATTTATAATCCAAACTGTGAAAAACAAGCGAAAAGACAAGGCATTTACATTCTATTCATCATCTTCCATCATGGTATGAGGGAAGTAAAGGTAAAGATACAACATGGGGACTGACGGCTGATGGGGGCTTTAATCTGTAAACAAAGATGGCGACACTCTTGTGTCACTCACGATTCTGAATGTGAAAAGCACGGAGAGGGGACGACAGGGGAGGTGCAATAGCTGTCAGAAATTCGATTCGAAAATTCTTCCGCGGTGTGCTTTGGAGAGAAATGTCAATACAAGAACGAAATTCGTGTGGGCGGAATCTTTGAGGAGCGTCTCAATTGACTGCGGTGGACGACATTTACCGGAGAATCAATTCCATCTGTTCTTCTGTTGATTCGGAGCAAATAATTGATTCTGTCTGCTTCAGTAAATTTTTTGTAATACTTAAGATTTTATGAGCTTAAGGTTTACGAAATTCGATTAATGTTTTTTTAGTTTTACTTTTTATTCATACTCTTGAGACATCATGTCCATTCTTTTGGAATTTTTTTTATTTTTAATTAGGTATTTTGAGATGAAAAAACAGTCATGGCTCTGTATAATACTTAGTATAAAAAATTCTTTTGCATTTAAATCAATTCATAGTATTATTTGTATGCCATGACATGTTTATTAGAAATACATGTTTTCTTAAGACTAAGGCGCAATGTTCATTGTAATGGACCTAACTACTAATCTTAATAAAGCAGTTATCTTTATTGACTCCCAAGCTGCAATCTTGGCAATTGTACTGTGATCTTGGTGGATTGGCAATGGATGGCAATTGGATTGAGATCTGCAGTCTTAGCAACACATGGCAATCTTGGCAACGCCTACTGATTGCTTCCTTGTCGAAGAGGATAAGATAAAACTATCCAATACAATTTCTTCTGGCGGGGATATTGTTTTTCAGTTGAGCGTACGGTACTGGTATACCGTTTACAGTGGATTCCGAACCCCTACTGACATCCATGGCCCCGCTGCGATTCGAGTCCGAAACCTGTGTTCCCCGAGCTCCAGAGCGCTGGACACACAGTCATTCAGATCCCGTGCAATGTGACTGTGGTCAATATGACTATTGGGCGTAGTACTGACAGCCCTATCCTGTAAAAAAAATCTCCATTCTCAAAATCTGTCAGTAGGTAGAAGCCTATTGGCAGATTTCGAGACCGGAGATTTTTTTGGCTTGACCCATCATGCGACGTCAATGAAGAAGAAGACTTTGAATATCTATACACCGTCTATTCACGCTCTAATACGACTGTCGTGTCAACCCTACACCTTAAAATAGAAAGAAATATCCTGATTCGGAATCTGGCAGTTGGCAGACGGCCTCGATCCATCATGAGGCTGTTGGGCCAATGACAAAGAACAATTTGGTTATCTGTACGCCGTCTATTGAAACATTTTAATCAATTAAATGTAATTGATTTCAACATAATTCACATTATTATTAAAAGATTACCATCCCGTGGACAACAGACACAATCAATGAAGAATTATAATATTCCGATAAAAATATTCAGCTTTATTGAATTGCAATGTAGTTTTACCATAGAGTTTAAAAGTTCAAGAAAAAAAAATCAAGGAAAAATATTTTTTCTAGATTTTAATCCTCAACTCGTTTTGAAAACGTCGAAAGCCATTTCACCTTGGATGCACACAGAGGGGATGAGCATTAAAAACGCATTCCCATCCTTCCCTCGACCCTTTTCTGTCGTTCCAACTCTCAGGCGTGTCGTTCCGAAATTGGAATATCCGCAGAAAACAAAATGCGGAGCAGCAATACATGTTCCCCAAAGCTGCAATCGACAGCGGCCATTAAGTGAGGGAGGAAAAAAAAACTTCTCTAGAAATCTGTTTGATATGTGACTCTTAACTGCAACCGCGAAGTTCGAGGGGTGCTCTTTTGATGTTCCGCAATAATCCATAACCGCGTGTCGTTATTCCTTTTCGAATCATTCCGCAGAACAGGAATTGAATCCAATGAAATCTCCTTTTTTCTTTCTTTTGTAGTTGTTCCGTTTTTCTTTCGTGTGTTAAAATGGTTTTGAGAGACGACGTTTTATTTCCTTTTATGGTCTGATTGAACTTCGGGTGATTTTCCTTTTTTATTTTCTTGGAGGAATAGAGAACAAACATTGATTTAAAATAAACCATGGAAAAATTCTTTACTATTCTAAGATTGTTTTTTTACTGAAGACAGGAAAGATGAACAAATATACTTGTAAATTTCAGATAAACCAGTACTTACTTTGATAAAATTTTATTTTGTTCTTTAATTAAAATATATTGTTATATTTCTTTTCACTATAAGGTACATAATTTTTATATGAATTATATTATTTGCAATTTCAAGGTTACACTAAAATGTAGCTCATAAAGAAATCTTCCAGAAATTTAATATTACTTCTCAACATACTTACAGTGAAGAATTGTTTAATTATATTCAAACTTCAATTTCACCAATTACATAGTGATTAATTTGAGGATGCTAATGCTTTGCCCTGGTCCCAAAGCTGTAAGCCCAATTTCCTAGTTTATGGTTGTACGATCGTATGAGACCGGGACCTGCTATTTAAAGTGGATTCTGAGCCCCTACAAACATCCATGACACCTCCGGGACTCGAAACCGAAACTTGTGGCACTGCCTGCCAGAGCACTAGTCACTCGGCTATCAGACTAGAGATAATCAAGTTACGAATTATTAAGTTTAACACTGCAATAATATGAAGATGAAGAAGACGAAGAAACTGCATCTAGGCAATAAAGACTTTTATTATCCTAAGAATAACTTTCTTTGAAATACATACCCTTAAAGATATATACTTTCATCTACTTTTTAGAAATATATACAAAATTAAAATCAGTATTACATCTGTTTTTTAAAAGAAAAATTCTAGAAAGAGAGAGAGAGATAGAGAGAGAGAGAGAGAGAGCCAGGAGTTGTTTGCAGTCGTAAATGAGGCGTAGAATCCAAAACAATTGAGTTTAATAATAAATCAGAAATTAGAAAAGTTAGAGAGTTTCAGAAAAGACACGGTTGCTTGACTATTTTCTTTACAAATGATTGCCTGATCTGTTAGAGAATTTACAATCAAATAGTTTGTTATATATGCGGTAAATAATCTTGTGTGGGTGCACACATCAATAACTGAAAAGCAAGCATGTTCATAAGGAACAAATGAGTTTAGTTTTCCAATAATGCAAAAGTGAGTGTAACTGATTATCTCTTAAAATAAATAGTAATATACCTTTTGTAATTACTTGAAATATTTATCTTCATAGCGACAAGTATAAATTGTTTCTAGCGACAAGTATAAATTGTTTCTATTACGATGGGTCGTTATAAAGGGTAAAGAAAATATACAAGCAAAGTGAATTATTTGCCTTAATTTGCACCAGATGAAACTCTTCCCAGACGCAGGAAGTGGGTGATATAAGAGATACTAATAAAAGCATAACGCAAATACATAAATTTAACCTATGGTAAAGAGAAATTTTCTTTAATTATAACAATAATAATAATATAAAAATTCTCTCTGTCTTCTCCATTTATGTGCAATGGAAATACGAAAGATGTGGGTCGATAGAATTATTATTGCAATATAAAGTTGAGCTATCTCAATGATTCTCGTACGTGCAGTCTGAAGAGACGCAAAACTTTGTACTAATAAAGATATAAAATTCAACAAAGGACTCTTTTCTTTTCATTCAATTAGACAAATTCAATTTCATGGACACTTTTGTTCTTAAGGAAGCTTCAGAAGCAGATTTTATTGACTGGAGTTGGAATATTTCTTTATTATTGGTTGGTTGGCTACAGGTTGTTTGTATAAGCTACTGATAGTTGATTGGTTGATTTGTATTGGCTCGAGTATGGTTATTCAACTTGGTATCTTTTGTTTGGTTTTTTGGTACACTTGATATAATTGGTTGGTTTGTATTGGTTCAAGTATGTTTGATCATGATGGTATGTGTGGTTCTATTGGTCCATTTGGCATAATTGGTTGGTTTGTATTTACTAGAGTATGGCTAGTATGGTTCGTTTCATCGAGTTGGTATATTGTTTCTTTTGTATTGACTCGAGTTTCTTTAGAAGCTTCTAAAGTAGTTCCATTGGTTCGAACTCACCAAGTCGTAGGATATGACTCAATTCATTGCAATGAAATTAATTGCATATTTTTCATTGCATTTTGGGTTTATTTTAATACTTTGAATAGTGAATTGTAATCTAAGAAAATGTCGTCTTTTTATTATATTATGACATAGCATGGCAATGTCATGTGTTTATCGGCATGATATAGCTTCTATATATACACTGAAGTGACAAAAGTAATGGGATACCTCTTAATATCGTGTCGGCCCTCCTTTCGTCCGGCGAAGTGCAGCAACTCGACGTGGCATGGACTCAACAAGTCGTTGGAAGTCTTCTGCGGGAATATTGAGCCATGCTGTCTCGATAGACGTCCATAATTGTGAAAGCGTTGATGGTGCAGGATTTTGGGCACGAACAGGCCTCTCGATGATGTCCCATAAATGCTCGATGGGATTCATGTCGGGCGATCTAGGTGGCCAGATCATTCGTTGGAATTGTCCAGAATGTTCTTCAAACCAATCGCGAACAGTTGTGGCCCGGTGACGTGGCGCATTGTCATCCATAAAAATCCCATCGTTTTTTGGGTACATGAAGTCCATGAATGGCTGCAAGTGATCTCCAAGTAGCTGAACATAAGCATTTCCAGTCAATGTTCGGTCCAGTCGCACCAGAGGACCAAGTCCATGCCATGAAAAAACAGCCCACACCATTAGGGAGCCACCACCAGCTTGAACAGTGCCTTGCTGACAGTTTGGGTCCATGGCTTCGTGGGGTCTGCGCCACACTCGAACCCTACCATCAGCTCTTACCAACTGAAATCGGGACTCATCGGACCAGGCCACGGTTTTCCATTCATCTAGGGACCAACCGATATGCTCACGTGCCCACGAGAGTCGCTGCAAGCGATGTCGTTCTGTCAGTAAAGGCACTCGAGTCGATCTTTTGCTGGAATAGCCCAAGAAAGCCAAATTTCTCCGCACAGTTCTAACAGACAAGTCCCTTGTACGTCCCACATTGATTTCTGCGGTTATTTGGCGCAGTGTTGCTTGTCTGTTAGAATTTACGACTCTTTGCAGACGTCGTCGGTCTCGGTCGTTAAGTGCAGGCGGTTGACCACTGCGCTGTCCATGGTGGGGTGTTATGCCTGAAATTTCATACTCTCGGCCCACTCTTGACACAGTGGATCTGGGAATGTTGAATTCCCTAACGATTTCCGAAATGGCATGACCCATGCGTCTATCTCCAACTAACATTCCGCGTTCAAAGTCTGTTAATTCCCGTCGTGCGGTCATCATCACGTCAAAACCTCTTCACATGAATAACTTGAACAGAAATGAAAGCTCTGCGAAAGCACTGCGCATTTATACCTGTTCTACGCGATGCTACTGCCATCTGAAAATTTGCATATTGCTATCCCATGACTTTTGTCACTTCAGTGTAAATAACACTCCCAGCAAAAAGTTTTGAAATGTTTCAATAAGGAAATAATGACCTTAAAATAGAATAGTAATGTCAATTATTTTTGAATAGTAATGCCGATATTCGACATAATAGAGCAGTCTTTAGTTATAACTAGTAAGGTATATCTTACATGTAAAAAAGAAGTAAAATATAATATATCGAAGGAATGTTATAATGGATGACTTTATCTAAGTTTTGTAGATCTTTTTCCTTAAAAAAGATGGGAAATATCTTAGGCCTGATTAACCAGAGTTAATTATATTTTATTTTACCTTTTAATTCATTAATAAATTATGCATTAATATCATGCTACTTAAATTATTTTCTTCAGAAAAGATGTAAAGGAGTAAATATAATTTTATTAGCACAAATTTGTCGTCGATTAATGAAAAAAAAAATTTATTTAATCGTACGTTGCAGTACTGAAAATCAAATAAAAAGCATTTTAGGTAGTACAGAGTTAAGGCATCAAAATTTGCATTTCTGAGACATGAACATTTTGCCTTACTTTTGATTTACTAACGCTTAAAGTAAAAAGTAGTGAAACAATATTAACAAACTGAAACATTACTTAATTCTGATGCTATTTTAAGTGACGTATTACTTAATTGAATCTCAATTATAACTTTTCAATTTGATGTGCAAATTAAGACTACTTGATTTTATTAACATAAATAATCCCCTTTATCAACTAAAAAATGCATTCTTATAAAAAGTGAAGTTTCCAATGTAACAGGATAGCACCAACTTAATCTTCTGTCCACCACCATTATGTCAGCTTAATGCTTACATTAGAGAATTTGCATGCGATAGATGTGTTTTCTGTGGAGTTGAAAATAAAAACAAGGCTGGTCGCCTTTAAGATTACCATGAGGAACACTTGAATTGATGGCCAACCTCAAGTAATTAAGTTAAAAGGGCTAAGTGAATTTTTTAACCTCTTCAGGAAGACTGATACGCGTTTAGCTTGTCTTAATAAAAATTATTCTAAATGATTTAAAATCTGTGTAAGAATTATTTAATACAAAATTGTTTTTACTGCCCATATTATATGTCATTACATATTTTATTCCAGGTGGTAGCATTGCTTAAATAATGTTGTAAAGCTATATGATTTATAATACTGTAGTAACAAATGAAATTTTATTCCATTTATTTTTATTGTGAATTAAATAAATATTATTTACAAAAATTTACAAATTTTTTTAATTAAATAAGTTTTGTAAATTAAATAAATTAAAAATCCTTCACATTTTACGGCGTATCTTATAAATTTGTAGATTTTATTAATTTGGTTTGTCCCTCTACTGTCATTTTTTTGCACACATTAAGTTAATTACATCGGAACCTGCAGTTTAACATGGATTCCGAATCATTAACAAACATCCATGCCACCGCCAGGCTTCGAACTTAAAGTCTTTGTCAAGCCAAAGTGCTAGCTAATTGGCCAGCAGGCCCCATATATGTTATCAAAATTTGCATAAAATCAGGATGAACTTATGATTAATATATGAGTTTAGGCAGGTTTTATTGGTAATATCACATTAAAATAAGACAAGAGTTTGGATACAGAAAGGTTCCGAAACCTGTCTTCACCTGGAGATAATTTGACGTTAATATACTGATGGTATTTTCTCTGATTTTAAATAATTGATTTTTTTATTGGAAAAGAGAAAAATGAACTTACTTGTTGCCGGACGTCAAGCATAACTATTTTATTCTCAATACGATGCTATATAATCTACAGAAAAGGAAAATGATATAGGAAAAAAGGTCCATGAGGTAATAATAAGATATTTGGATAATTTAATAATAATAAGATATTCTGATAATGATAATGATAAGTATTAAAATGATAACGAAAAAGAAAATGAAATGTTTTGACTTTGAACCTTTCAGTGTTTCAATACATTAAATATATTCATATATGAAATGTACAAATAATTTTATAATTATGGCTAACGTTGTTCATATTGTAATATAGCATTCATTTGAAATTTCAATGACTTACATGTCAAGACTGTAATATTAGACTGGGATCTACGGTTTAAAATGGATTCCGAACCACTAAAAACATTCATAGCACCATAGGAACTCAAACCTGAAGTCTGTGTCACCGAGGGCCAAAGCGATAGTCACTTAGTCATGAAGCCCATCTTATTGAGTTACATATACTCATGAAATTATCTTCATGTAAAAATAATTAAATTGTTCTTTTCATTTTTATTAATTTAAAAATTATACACAAATATTGTTTTTTTAAAAATTATATTGCAAAACATTTCGAAATGCTCTCATTATGGTATTCGCCTTTCTTTTTTCTTTTATTTTATTTAATTGCAAAAGAAAATGTCCGAATAACGATGTCATACATTCAAATAAATGCAGAGTTAAATTCCGCTCGTGATCTTTTCCCCACTATCTGAAATAGTCTGATCTGATAAATCGATGTTTATTTTTTTAAAATTTTTTTTCCTATCGCTCACTTTTATCAAAAGCCTGTCAAAGTATTTGGATTTCTTGCCGCCCCCAAAAAAATCTCCTAGATTCCAGGATGATTAAAGTTTGCTTTTCTGGCGGTTTGATGGTGAGGAAAAAAAGCGGACAGCGATCGATAGAATTTTATTTCGATGGGGTATCCAAAAAAATTTCCGCCCCTAGGACACATCTTCTTCTACCCCAACTTTTCGGAAAACTATCCAACGGTTTATTCACATACCTCAAATATTCTTTAGCGTTCGATGGAGGAATTCACCAGACTTCATTTTCTTTGAGATTGAATATAATTAACTGCTCGCCAAACCCTTATTTGATGCTCAATTAAACTGGTAAGAGAGACTTAGGAGAAAAAAATGCCAATTTTTATTTTTACTGTAACTTCACAAGAAAATCCATTGGAGACATGAAGTTCTGAATATCATGGAAGTAGTTTTATTTAGTTGGAGAAGAAAGCACACTAATGCAAAAAAATGAATAGAACATATACATTACTCACAATGATGGGGCCTGATGGCCGAGTGGCTAGCGTTCTGGCACTCGGTACCACATGGTTCGAGTCCCGGTGTTGTCATGGATGTTTGTAGTGGTTCGGAATGCCCTTTAAATCCCGGTGTAATATGACTGTTGGACGTAAGGTTGATCACCCTATCTTGTAAAAAAGAAAACATCTCCTGTTTTTAAATCTTCCAATTGGCAGATGGCCTTGGCTGACTATGGGCCATTAAAGAAGTCGTTATTAAGTAAAGTTAAAAAGAAAATCTTCTTTTTTAGCAGATAATGATTTTTTCAAAATTTTATTAAAATTCTAATTCAATGTAGTCATTAATGTTCACTAATACATTAACAAAAAAAATATTCAAAGGTACATATATTCGAATACTGTGATTTTATACTTCTAAATTTTGTCATTAATAACCTGACAACAGAATATTATAGAAGTTTAGTGTAAATCTAACTTCGTTATTGTTCTCCTTCATCATTAGCGCAACAGCTCCATGATGGGTCAAGGCCGTCTGCCTATCGGCAGATTTCAAAATAGGTAATGCTTTCTTTTTTAAGTGATAGGATTGCCAGCCTTACGCTCTAAAATCATTTAGAATCACTGTAGAAGTCTCTCTTTGAATTGTTGTTCCAATACAGCTGGCAATAAAGAGAGAGTTAATCTTTATGCCATCTGCACCGATTTTACTCATTTAGCACTACCAAAGGGGCACATGTAACTTGAAGATAGGCTACAGACGCGATTAACACTACCCCACAATGTTCTACGATCATATTAGACTTTGATTTACTGCTTAAAGTGGATTCTGAACAACTACAAATATCCATGGCACTGCTGAGTCTCGAATGTAAAACCTGTGGTACAGAGCGCTAGACACTCGGTCTCAGGACCCTACAGTTGTGAATGTAAGAGTGTCAATTCTACAATAAACACCAATTTCATTTGTTGTATGATCTCCGACATATACATTCGTGCCGAAAGGCGTCTACGCAAAGCGTACCACACATGTTTATGGATTTAATCAGGGAAGCACGGTGACCAATCCATTCTGATGATGCTTTTACTTACTAGAATCTTCTCAACTTCAAGTTCGGCAAGCTTAACATTATCGTACACAAAAGCGAAGTCTTAACCAATGGAAATGGAAGTGTGAGAATTATTTGCTTACAAAAGCCTTTTCAGGTGATAGCGGATGAGATGACATTCAGTGTTCTTTAAAGGCTTTTAAAATCGTTAATGTGATTAATTATGGAGATGGGCAGCCTCAATCCTACAGTTTTCTATACATCTATTTCTCAACATTTATCGAAAAAATTCTTTCTTAAAAATGTCTAGATTTTATTTTTGGCTTCATCTCGTCTTGGTTAATTAGAGCGCAGATTGCATTTCAATTTAGAGTGGAAGATTCCGAGTTCAAAACCCGCCATTACTTAATTTGGTAGGTTAAATATAACAAAAAAAAAGAAAGAGTTAATGTCTAAGAATATGATATTATATGTCTAAGAATATGTCTAACTGTAAATTGTAGACAGTCTCCTTTGGTATATAAATTGTAGACAATTATTATTGTAACAGACTCACTTAGGTTAATTGGACGTTTAAACGATATCCTCACTCTAGAACAATTTGTTTCCCATTATTCCCATAGAATTTTTCGAAAAGTGTACAGTGCAAGAAATGTTAGGTTAGTAAATTTAGTTGCAATTAATTTAGCGATTAGTTTAACTCTAAAATTATTAAATGTTGCTGCCTTGTTAATAAGGAACATTTATCAAAAATCCTTATAAGCGCTACTTTAGTAGAAATGTACTTTGTAGAAGAAGAGATTAAAATAACGATAACAAGTATGAAACTAGCAGCAATAAAAAAGAAAGTTTATATGCTACAATGAAATAACGCTTAGAATTTTATCACCATACCTTGGAATTGTTGTAGCATATCTTTCTCAACCATATTTTATGGGGATATGATAAGACAATATGCGTATCCATTGTTTTGTAGATTAGCGTTTATAGGGAACCAATATCAGCAACTAGAGACATGTTTCATCAAATATAGTGTAGTATGATATAATTTATACGACTGTTGGACTCAGAGGATTATTTATAAGCCATGGAAGAAATATTTACTGTATCCTTCATCTTATGTCATCATAATATTAAGATGACATAAGATTAACTATTATGATGGCAATTCTTCTCCATCACTGTATATTTTTAGTATGGTATATTAGATTTTTGTATTATGGAAAAGAACAAGTTATTGTTATAATGCTGTCAATCATTTTCAATTATTCTGCATAAAGAAATCTTGTTCTGTTCATAGATTGACTCTAAGATAATTTTTGTTATTACTTTTTTAACATTGAGTCAAAAGTGATAATCGAATTTGTACTAGAATATCTCTTATAAATATTTTTAATAAATGTTTATATCCCTTCTAAGCATTTATCAGAATTGCATGTAAGCATATTCTAGTAGAAATTTACGTTGTAGAAAAAGATATGAAAATAGAAATAATGAGAGAGAGATATGTCAATCATTTTCAATTATCCTGCATATAGAAAATTTGACTGTTTCATAGATTAACTCTAAAATAATTTTATGTTGCTACCTTTTTAACATTGATTCAATAAGGATAATCTAATTTCTACTGGAATATTCGTTATATGTACTTTTGAGAAATGCTTATGAACTCTAAAATAACTTTTAACCTTGAGTCAAAAGAAACCTTGAATGGCTACCTTTTTAACATTGAGTCAAAAGTGATAATAAAATTTCTATTATAATATTCCTTATAAGTACTTTTGATAAAATTTTATACTTCTTATACGCATTTAAATTACACGTAAGCATATTCTAGTAAAATTTACTTTGCAGAAAAAGAAATAAAATAATTAATAGGAATATTAGGGAATAATAATATGAGAGATAATAATAATGTGAGAGAGAAAGAAATTAGTTGATAAAAATCGAGCCATAAATGTTGGTCAAACTTTCTCGTTGAGAGAGAGATACAGTGCAATGTATCTTCCTTTTCCCTTCTATTTATCATTATTCTCCTCCTTTATGGCGAAAGGAGGAGAATAGACATATTCTTTGCACATAAAAGGAAAGCGAAAAAGTGTCATGGACTAATGGGCAGAAGAGCCTTCCTCCTTTCTCATCCCCATCCCTCTCTCGCCACGGTTATCAGTCATGGTGACAGATATACTCGCCTCCCACACAACAATGGGAGGCTTGGAATGAGCGTAAAAAATACACAGAAGAAGATCTATGTGTGGGAGGAGAGGGGAAAAAAGCATTGGGTTAGGAGATGAGGAGGATCTGTTTGCTTCCACTGTTGTGGTTGCGAATGATCCTTCTCCGTACTCCTGCACTCATCATCCCATTCCTTCTTTACAGCAATAAGCTGCAAAGAAGGAATAAGATGCAGAAATATGAAGTTCTAAATGGAAAATCTAAATGAAATTATGTGTGGCTTTATTGCACAACTTTTGAATATGGGAAGATATAAATGCTATAATCTAAGATAAATTACATCTAATCTAAATAATTAAAATCTAAGTTAAAAAGAAATTACAAACGTTTATAGGAATTGAAAAGTTGAAACGAATGTATTTGTATATAGAACAAAATAAATAGAAGATATAATGTGCATTTTTAAATGAAAATTTCAATAAAATGATTCAAGTAACAATATATTCAAGAATAATAGTAATTTTTTATTCATGAATAATGCTTGACGTAATTTAGATAACTTCATCAAGTCTGGTTTAATTTACATTAAGGTGTAGATATTTCAATAAATGTGTAGAAAAATATATAAAAATCAAAGAAAAATTATGAGTAATATAAGTTTTATTGAATTTAAAATTCCCTTTCAGGAACCTGTATTATTTAATTGATTTATCTTTAGACGTAATTCTAGTGAGGATCGTTATAAAGAAAGATCGATGAAAATAAATTTTTACGTTAATTTTAATGGTTTTGAATAACGTAACATTCAAAGCGACAAAATGATTCATGAATGAGCAATGAAATTTTGAACATGAGGCTCGCCGATATTGAACAACAAAAGAAACGCATAATTAGTTGCCACTAACACAGACAGAAATACATACTTTTTCCAGCTATCTGAATAAAATTGAAATTGATTGAAACTTTTGAAATTGATTTTTTTATATCGTTCCATGCCTAGTACAATAAAGACAAGGGAGCAATGAATTGTAAAGATTTAAGCTTCCGTTTTGTTTGCTAAAAACATGATTTAGATTTGGAAGACGCACATACCATATAAGAATGAACGAATAATAGAGGAAATTAATAATAATAATACAAAAAACAATCTATAATGCTATACATTGTAGAAAAAGAAATTCTTGGTTTCATTCCCAGAATTATACTTCATATAATAATTATTTTCTACCTATTCGAAGAAGAAGAAATTTCAGAAATTTAAGAAGCTACAGAAGAAGTGGAAGAAAAGTTAATTTTGTTGATGAATTGTAACAGGTACAAAATTACATTTACATTTAATTAAGATTAGATAAGTTACATTTAATTAAGATTAGATAAAAATAATTACTAATAGCTCATTCTCATTATGCTCTATTATTTCACTAAGGATCATAACAGACTGCTCAGACTAATTATTTAGCATTTCGGATACTGAAACACATTATAAGTCATTTAATGAGTATATATATCCCTGACTGAATTAATGAACGAATAT
Organism: Caerostris darwini; assembly: GCA_021605075.1. Lineage (NCBI taxonomy): Eukaryota > Metazoa > Arthropoda > Arachnida > Araneae > Araneidae > Caerostris > Caerostris darwini. The sequence continues at coordinate 49,488 of BPLQ01009629.1, forward strand.
GCATTTTTAAATATTATAGTGTTGATTTTATATAAGATTGGAAGCAATTGTAAATAAATTTTTTACTATAAATGGGGATTATTACAATAGCTAATCATCCAGACTTTAAGAAGGTAAGAAATTCCTCCCTTTAATTAATAATTAAGAAAAATGATAACATTATTTAAGCATTAAAAAAATTTATCAGTTAGCAGAATAAATCGGATCAGTTAAATTAAATAAATAATGAAATTACATTTAATTAGGTTACCTAATAGCTTATATAAAGTAGCTTGGAAAACATGATTAGAGTTTTATATTGATTTTTAATTTAGATTGTAACTCATAAACAAAATTTTTGATATCCCAGTAACAAAAAATGATTTAAGATTGTAACATACATTGGCGTAACATTAGATAGAATCTTTAGATAGTTCATTGTCATTATTTTCTACTACTTGTCTGGATCTCATGGCAAACTGGAAAGAAAACATTTTTAGCATTTCGGGTTCAAAGATTCATTAAAAGACACACATGAGATACTTTATAAGAGAGATATTATGTGGCACATTATAATTAACTCTTTAAAAAAAATTAGGCTGAAATTAAAAATGTTAAAAGTGTTTTTGCAATAAATAAGAAGTAAATTTAAGGTTGCTTCAATTAGTAGAGGATTTAAATCCTTTTTGATTTTCAATTTAAACAAATGCCACAAAAATTTGGAAAATTTTTAAGAAACTTTTGCATTAAAAATATAGAAACGTGATGGATTGACTAGATTAATAAATCAACAGATAAATTTCAGCATTGATTATTTTTAAAAATAGGGAGAGGGCAATGCAGACAACTAGAGTATTAGACTATACATCAAAATAAATAGATGAAGACATCCTAACGTAGTATTTGCGAGAATTTATTCGCTCTTCTCTTATCATGAGATTTTTCCTCCTAATAGATATCTTCAAAGAGCTTTCCTCATTTGAGTCCTACGTATAATTCTAAGTATCATTATCTAAATTCTGAGAAATGCATCGAACTGAAACTGATAAATGTAATTTTATCTCAATTCAAAGGGTTTCCATAGATGAAAATGAAAATCTTTAACATAAGCATATTTTCGCACATTACAGTGAGAATGAAATTATTGAATTCAATGAAATAAAATATTTTTTGAGGCTATCCCCAAAATTATTTTCTTAAATTTGGGTATGGCATTTACACTCATGTCCATAAATTAAGAATAATGAAATTCAGGCAAAGAAAGAGAAAGAAGCAAAACAAATTTGACTTATTTGTAAAGTCTATTTATTAAACAAAAGGTAAAGAGCAAAAAAGATGCTATATGTTTGACATAATTAATAAAAATTGCGATTTTTACTCCCTGGAGCAAATTTAAAAAAAGAACCTATTTACAAAAAACAGTATAACATGGTTAGTATGATGGTTAATATGGAGTATGTCTCCCGGACGATGCAATACAGGCCTTACAACGCCTAGGCATGCTGGGTATCAAATTATCAATCTGATCTTGGGAATATTACACCACTCATCAAGCAATGCCCTCCGAAGTTCCGGTTGACAGGTGGGAGGGGGTTGACGGGCTGCAATTCGTCGGCCAAGCATATCCCACACAAGCTCTATTGGATTCAATGCTCTATTGGATAGTATGCTGGCCAATCCATACGGGTGATAACCTCCAATTGAAGGCATTCGTCTACAATATTTGCACGGTGAGGACGGGCGTTGTCATCCATAAACAGAAATTCAGCACCCATGGCGCCCCGAAACAAACGTACATGTTAGTCCAGAATGACATCCCGATAGATGTGGCCTGTCATCGTTACACTCTGAACATGCAGGTCAGTTCTGGAACCAAGAATAATTCTTCCCCAAACGAGCCATCCTGCACCCTCATAACGGTGTCGTTCAATGGTGTTCTCTTGGTGGTAACGGGTACCTGGCGCTCTCCATATGAAAGTCCGGCGAGAATCAGACTGCAAACTAAACCTGGACTCGTCGGAAAACATCACACAAGACCACTGTTGCGGTGTCCTAAATGCATGCTCTCTACTCCAGGTTAATCGCAGGCGACAGTGAGTTGCGGTAAGTGGAACACATCTGGCAGGCCTACGAGCATATAGACGAATGTGCTCTAAGCGTCTGTACACGGTCTTCCTTGAAACTATCGTACCGGTAGCTGAAGAGATCTGACGAGACAGGTCTGATGATGTGCTCCGTCTGTTTCTTTCGGCAGTAACTGCTAAATACCGGTCCTCATTTGGCGTTGTAACTCGGAGGCGACCTGTGCTGTAACATCTACTCACATTACCATCATCTTGGAATCGTTGCCAAAGCCTGGAGATGACACTCTGGGCTATTCCAAGTTCCTCGGATACTTCCTGATGGGTACGTCCACATTCCAGTCGTTCGATAATTCTACCACGTAAAAAATCATCCAAATGCTTCCTTTGTGCCATAACTAGGCGGTTTTTGCACTGAAAGGCTTTTAAAACGCTTGTGAACAATTTTACTTCTTTGTCACCATTCCTTATATACCCCTCTCTTACACTCTCGTCATTGTGACGTACTATCCGCGCCATCTGGTGGTTTCCTGTAATTTGCATATTCTTCTTCAAGATGTGTGGGATAATTCTACAGGGGAAATTTTTATTTTAGAGTTCAATTTCTTTGTGATTCTGAATTATCCTTAATTTATGGACATGAGTGTAAAAGACAAAAATCGAACTAAATTTACTTGAAAAACTTTGCAAATACAAAATTTCTCCAATAAATCACTTGGAAAAGAAACAATTAAAGAAGTCAATAATTTTTATTTTGAACAAGGAAATATGATCAATTGAAAGGACTAATGGTTTAAGTTTATAATGGCTTAAGTTAAGTTATACGAATATAGCGTGAAAAGGGAGCCTTTATTGTGTTAAGTTATGTTCGAATAACATCCATTGCATTTGCCAGCGTTCCTTGCAATCGATGTTTGATGGCAATTTATGCAATATCTGACATCTACACACAGGCTATCCTACGTAAATTTTCTAGGTTTCTCTGGACGACACGTAAATGCAGTGAAAGTACCCCTAAAATTCTTCGTGGCATGTAATGTGACCTCTTCAATACCTTTTTGTTCGATATTCTTGGAAAACATAAACCGGACATAAGGCCCATTGATGTATAGCAATCCCAAGAACAACAACAAACACAACCATTGACAACAGCAACCACAACACCAAGAATTTAACAAAAAAATCTGTTAAAATCTGTATTTGGAATAGCCTTCTATGATGAAGTCGACATTTTGAGGGCTTTATACCCCCGTCATACCTCTTCGATTTATCCTTTTTTTAAATAATTTTTATGAGTCAGAACAGTATTGAGTATGATGTACAAGTACGATAGAGTGTCCACATACTATAACGTGTGGTAAACCAGGAAATCTTCATTGCGAGTTTAAATGTAGCAAACTGATGTCATAAATGCTTTATAAATCCATTCTAAATATCTTCAGTTAACGGAGTTCAAAATCCTCTTCAATTTTATTAATAATTTTCTATAGAAAAGAGCCGATTTTTGCTTCATTGCTTCATCGCTTCGTAAACACGAAGTCCCGAGTAGCGATGTATGGGAGTAGTGATGTATGTCACCGTGGGAGCAATGGGAGAAAAATTAAGAGTGGCGTTAATGGGATTCGAAAGAGGACATCCACCATCCATCATGGAAGTTCGAATGAAGGGTGATTCATTTAGTAAAACGGATTAGGCCCGCGGGAAGGGTTGTTGAATCCTTCAAAAGAAAGAGAGATTAGTCAGACTAGACAGCTGCGAGCCTAAATGTTTACGAAGGGATTCTTGCGAAAATTTTTACACCACATGCATGATGAATGGTCCTTCCCTCACTATCTCCTTTCTTTATATTTCTCTAATATAAGCGATATAAATGAAAAACGCAAAAAATTCTTCAAATTGAATTCAGTGATGGTATGCGTAATATAATAATAATATATAATTTATCTCAGAGGTTTCGTTTTCGTATGGAACTAAAAGCACGTTTGAAAAGCTTTTCTTATAATAGCTGTTTAACAATTCCAAAAGAAATATTTGAATTTATTGAATTGTTCTGTCTACACTTAGGTTTTTAAGATTTAAATAAAATCCATAGTTTTATCTTTCAGAGTTTATAAAAATTATGGTGTTTTATTCTTCAAATGTTTAAAAAAAAATCACGAGATTAAAACAGAAGCAGCCTCTTCCGTGAACTAACATTCTAAATTTTAAAAGTTACATTTTTCGTCAAGAATTTAAATAAATGTTGCCACAAAACCTTAACTTTGTTAAAAGTATTAAAAAGGAACATCACAAAAACTTAGAAAAATATAACGCTTTTGAGCGGCGTTTACACCATGAACTAAAGCTCTAAAAATAAAAAGTAAAATGTTTTCACGCTAATTAAAGTAACTGTTGTCAAAAAAGTTTAATTATGTCAGCAGCATTAAAAATAAAATAATTATTTGATTATCAAATATAAGCTATTAATAATTTAAAAAATCGTTTTTATTATCTGTTTTGTATTTTTATGAAAGGCAACAGCATACATTTTTCTTATATTCTGTATTAGTGGCCGACATACGTTATAAATTCAATCTTGGACTAATCAATAATTTATCGGAATAGTTATCAAAAAGAATATATATGTCTGTTTAAATTTATTATAGATTGAAATTCTGCAAATAATGAAAATATGAATAAAATAGTCGTTATATTTCTCGGACAAAGAAGAAAGTACGAGTTCCTCTAATTTCAGTATTGTACCATTAAAGAAATTTGAAGAACATTGGCGAAATATTTCTTGTTGCAAGATTAGCAACTTTCTCATGGCTACAATATTCTGCATTTTAACTAAATTTTGACGCAATAGCTATTAATATGATTTATATTAATGAAATGCTTTATTTTATAATGAAATAACTATGCAATTAAACAGTATTTAAAATTATCTTTAATGATTAATATTCTATTTGATCATACATCCTCATTGACGTCAAGAGTTTTCACGCTCCTACGTCAATGAGGTTCCTGCTTCCAAGTTAAAGGAATGTACATAAATCGTCCTCATTGACGTCAAGAGTTTTCACACTCCTACGTCAATGAGGTTCCTGCTTCCAAGTTAAAGGAATGTACATAAATCGTCCTCATTGACGTCAAGAGTTTTCACGCTCCTACGTCAATGAGGTTCCTGCTTCCAAGTTAAAGGAATGTACATAAATCGTCCTCATTGACGTCAAGAGTTTTCACGCTCCTACGTCAATAAGGTTCCTGCTTCCAAGTTAAAGGAATGTACATAAATCATTACAGAATAAGAAACGACGCATTGAATTAAGGCTAGGAGTCTGCGAAATGACAGTAGGAGGTTTTCTGTAGATGTTATAAACAGAGTTTTATTGATGAACCTCTGACTCGGAGTTCGATTATGATCCCTTTGCTGCTGAATTCAACCATTAAAGAAAATGCAGTAAATTCACTCCCGATAAGTTCTCCCGAAAATGCAGTGAATTCCCTAAATATTTTTTCCTCCAATAAATGAACTCGTAAGAGTCCAAAGGGTACTGAGTAATAGCTTTCAAGCGTGAATTGAAATTTTTATAAATTGTGGCCCCATCCTTTTTTGCTTTGAAACTTAAGTCGTACGAATTACTTGAGAAGCAAAGGGAGTACATATAAAAATATTTAACAAAAATGTTTACCACAAGGAATATTTATTTATTGAAAATATTGGTCTTATAAATATACATTGGTACCTCGGTATATGTCCTCTTTTGGACACGTGCTGTTTGAACGCAATCAAAACATCAAACAATGTCCTGTTTGGAAGCTTTTTTATCGTACAGCAAAAAAGTTTGTTTGATATACGACATTTGCTTGGAATATGATTAGCATACATTAAAATATTTACCAAAAGGGATGTCAAACCACCCCATTAAAGCCAATTTAGCATTGTCTGGAATAACCGGGCAATGTTATATGGCCAAAACACCTTGACGAGGAGACAGAAGTTCTTCGAGCAAATTTTAGTAAACGTCAAACGGCGATCCTCGACAAGATACAATTACGGAAGAGAGACTGAAAGAAGAAAATTAATTTTGGTAAATTTTTATTTATGTATGCAGGCCATTAAAATGCATTTTGTATTTATGCATTTTAGTATGGAGGAGTATTTAAAATATTATATGAGATTCCATCAATGTGTAATATGTCAATAAAAATAGCAATATTCTCATGGAAATGGTTTAATAATTATTTCTTAGGTAAAAATTGTTTGGTTTACGTCCTGCATGGTATAAGTCTAAGGAAGTGGAAAGAATTAAGGAAGTATACTACAAAGCCTTTGTATCTATATAAAAAAATTTGTTCACAATACTAAAATTATGAAAAAAAAAAATTACAAATATAACTAACGGAAATTTAAATGAAAAAAGTTGTTTATTTCTTTTGAACAATTTGACATGAGATTATATGGATTAAAGTGGCATATAGACAGCAGATTCAGCATTAATCAAATGAACCACGGTGAGTTTACACTGCTGCCAAACACCCATATTCTGCCATCACAATTTGAAACGTCATCAAATTCAATGGAATGGCTTTCATGTCTACAGATATATCGTACGTATTTCCGGCGAAGCTATGGTAACTCTCAGTTTGACATTTAAAGCTAAACCGAGAAATCTTTTGTTAAGAAACCCAACATGAGGCATATTTGGCGATTTAACAGGTGGGCTGACATGTTCATAGGCTGACATATAGATGGCTCTATTAGTATTACATCCATATGAGTTTTAGTTAGCCCTAACCTTCAAAAGACACGTGAATGAAGATGACAGCTGTTGCACTATTAGTATGTCAGTTATAGCATTTTTAGTGAAGCAACTTTTGTTAGTTTGAAAAAATGGATAAAAAGGAATTTCTTGCTTTGCTTTTGGCATTGCTTTTTGGCGAAAAAAAATACTATTGAAGCCAGGGCTTGGCTTGATAAACATTATTCTGACTTTGCACCATGAAAATCAACCGTAGAGAAGTGGTTTGCTAAATTTAAACGAGGCGAAATGAGCACCGAGGACGATGCACGCAATGGACGCTCCAGAGAGGCTGTTACCGACGAAAACATCAAAAAAGTCCCCAAAATAATTTCTGATAACCGTAAAGTGAAGTTGATTGAGATAGCTGAGACCCTAAAGATATCAAAGGAACGTGTTGGACATGGCGTGAATGAATATTTGGATATGCTAAAGCTCTGTTCAAAGTGGGTGCCACGCAGAGCTCACAATCGACCCAAAACAACAACGAATTGATGATTCTAAGCAGTGTTTGGAGCTGTTCAATCGTAATAAACCCGAATTTTTGCGTCGATATGTGACAATGGACGAAACATGGCTTCATTATTTCACACCGGAGTCCAACCGACAGTCAGCCGAGTGGACTGCACGTGATGAACACTAAAAATGCTATAACTTCACTAAAAATGCTAAAACTCACATACTAACAGTGCAACAGCTGTCAAATTTATACACGTGTCCTTTGAAGGTCAGGGCTAATTAAAACTCATATGGATTTAATACTAGTAGCTCCATTTATGTGTCAGCTTATGAACCTTTCAGTCCACCTGTTATTATACGAGTAGTATATATATATATATATATATGTATATACATATATATGTATATATATATATATAATAGTAAATGAATGAAATGTTAATAATTAAACAAAATAACAAATCCCATGTCCAAGTGAATAGTCCATAAAAGCAAGTTGACCATTCTTGGTGTAAGTGAACTTAAAATTTTTTAATTTATATTACAAATGTTCTTTTTTCTTTTAGACATCAAAAGCTTTCATCTAACTTGGAATTGATACCAGAGATTGGGCAGGATTCTCTCTTTGACCATTTGCGTCTTATAAAACATTTTGTATAGCCAAATCGCCCATCCAGCCAGTTTTATGGAAATGGAATTTAATAGGTTATTCCGTTTTGCCATATTACAGTAAAATATAGCCAGATAATTTTTATCATATTTAAGGAAAATATAGAAATATAAGTTTTGCAATATGACAGGAAAATATAATCATATGAATTTTGCCATATTACAATAAAATATAGTCATATAATTTTTACCATATTACAGGAAAATATAGCCACATAATTTTTGTCATATTACGGAGGAAACTTTATTCAGCATTAATCTTTTTTCTGTTTGATAAAAGGACAGAGATTCTAAAAAATAAACCTTTTTATATTTTATGCATTTCACGAAAGAATTTTATTATTGAAGTGTGTGATATTTTCTTCCATTTAAAGAAAATAAATATCCATACCTTGATTTATAATCCGTATGGAAAACAAGGAATTAAAACAAGTAAAGAGAGAAGAAATGTAACATTTACTTAATCTTCCATCACCAGTATGAGGGAAGTAAAAGTAAAGATACATGTGGACAGACGCTGATGGGGGCTTCAATCTGCAAACACAGATGGCGACACTCTTGTGTCACTCACAGGGAATTCCTCACGATTCTGGAGGGGGACGACAGGGGAGGCCAATAGCTGTCAGGAATTCGATTCGAAAATTCTTCCGCGGTGTGCTTTGGAGAGAAATGTCAATACAAGGAACGAAATTCGTGTGGGTGGAATCTTTGAGGAGCGTCTCAATTGACTGCGGCGGAGGATATTTACCGGAGAATCAATTCCATCTGTTCTTCTGTTGATTCGGAGCAAATAATTGATTCTGTCTCCAGTAAATTTTCTGTAATGCATAAGGACTACGAGCTTATAAAATAATATTATAATAATATAGTACAATTCGTATAATATGATACGAAATTCGATTTATTATTTTTTTTTTTGGTTTTTATTTTTCGTTTTTATTCATCCTCTTGAGAGATCATGTCCCTTCTTTTGGAAAATTTTTTATTTCGCATAAGGAATTTGGCAATGAAAAAACAGTTTCAGAACGGGTCATATAAAAAACTTCTCTTGCATTTAAATTAACTCATAGTATGATCTCTATGGGGCCTAATGGCTAAGTAACTGGCGCTATTGGCCACAGGTTTTTGGTTCAACTTTCGGCGGAGCCATGGATCTTTGTAATGGTGCGGAATCCACTTTAAGCCATTGGTCCCAGCCTAATGTGGTTGTTGAGCGTTGGGCGTAGGGGTGGCAACACTACCCTGCAAAAAAAGAAAACATCCCCTGTATCGAAATCTGCTAGTAGGTAGGCCGCATTGACGCATCGGCCTTGGCCTCCCAAGGGGCCGATGCGTCAATGATTATTGTTACTATTATTATTATTGTTCATATGCCAAAACGTGTTTATTAGGAATATATACATATTTATACAGGACTAAGACGCAATATTCAATTTAATGGACCTGCAAAAAGTATCACTTCGTTGAGAAATGACTGCACATATTATTTTGAATAAATTTGAAGATTATGGATATCAAATGTGATGAAGATTGCTTCAAACTATTGATTTGAATCTTTAGGAATGGTCTTGTTGGTTGTGGCATATAAGGATCTCTCATGGTAAGATTTAGAAAATCATTACAAAATACATCTTTTGCTGATGCCCAAGGCAATAATGAAATGCCTCTTTAATTTTTTTGAACAGGCTTTTACTTTAAAAAAGGAAATTTAGAATTTTCATCTAAAAATAAACTTCAGATTCCAATGAACTAAAATAGTAAAGATGAATCAAAAAGATAAATTGCATACATAACTGAAAGCAGTATTATTTTCAAGTTTAGTACATTAGAATTATGGACAAATTGAAATTAATGCTACAATGTTGCCGCGTGCGTGCGTGCGTGCGTGTGTATGGAAGTGAGAGAGACAAAGATAGAGGTAGAGATAGAGATAGAGGGAGCCTTATTCGTTTTCCAATGATAGTGTGCCAATTAGCAAGCTGACGACTCAGTTATTGGAATGCACACCAATATGTCACGAGGAACAAGTAGATTTATTTGAATTGCGGCAAAATATCTCATATCTGCAGTCATTCTTGTTTACTTCGCGAGATCTTTTACATTACAACTTAGAAATGGCCAGTTACTCATGGCAATTTTTCAAGATAACTCTTTTCTCACACCCATAAGAGAATGATATTGGATCACCAAAAATAGCCTTTTCTTTAGAACATAGTAAATAAATCAAGGTTTGGTTTGTCTCTCTATTGTCATTTTGTGCACACTTTGGTCTAATCAGACCGAGATCTACAGTTTAACGTGGATTCCGGACCACTAACAAATATTCATGCCACCGCCCAGATTCGAACATGAAGCCAGTGGTACTAATGGCCAGAGCGGTAGCCAATCGGTCATCCGGAATCAAATGAATCAAGTGATTGTATAGAATCTATTCAAACAGCTTATGTTCCAACGAATTAGGACAAAAAAAAAATTGATATTCTTTTTTTCCTAACTTTATTTTTAATTATGTTAGAAAATATCCTCTACGAATTAAGTTACGTTAAAAAAAAGGAGATTTTTTCTACAAAATAAATTCCTTAAAATAAAGATTGAAAAAGGGAAACTAAATAACAATAACAATCTGATAAATACTTCTGTGAAATATATATCAGATATCCTTACAATTCGAACTACCATTTAATTCTTTTCTTTTCTGCAAAATGTTTCTTAGAAAATGAAAAAAAATGCTGCAAAGGTAATCCGACATTTAATCATAGAATTAAATGATAAAAAAAAAATAACTTTTCATTTTTTTACAGTCGATTTTTTTTAAGAGGAGAAATGAAAATATATATCTTCGGATACATTTCCTGTTTCCTAAAATAATGCTGTAAAGAATAAAAGCAAAAGAATAATTAAAAACAATAAAATAATACATTTCGAGCTTTGCAATAACATTTGATAATCCTAAGTCTAACAAATTTCTAGTTTCAGAACAGATTTTGGACATTTTTACGAAATAAAAAAATAACAAACATTTTATTTCGACAATAGATAAAAATTCATGGTATTTGTATGAAGAAAATAAATCATTTTAAATAAATATCTCACGAGAATAATTTTCTTTAAAGGCAGTTTGCAAAGATTTTCTCTAAATTTGCAATATTAACGCATAGACTATAATTATTTTAGACTATAATTACTATCTCCTGTTCATTTGGAAATTTGTTGGAAAATATTTATTATATTGTAATAGGCAAATATTAATTAAATGAAGAAATTTATGTAGCTTTCTGTATTCATAGGTGTTTATGTGTGATTTTTTTAATTTTTGGATTGTCTAAACAGTCTCATTAGGAAACATTGTTTCATAAGGAAAAAAAAAAATACTTCTGATATTTTACTTTTATTTAAAAATAAAGGAAAAGTAAAAAAAAAAAATTATAATTTATTTAATAAAAGAATATTTCTCTTTGATCAGCTAAATCAAATTTTTAATGAAATCCCATTTAATTAAGTTATGCTGTAACTTATATAAAGTAGGATTTTAAACAATATTAGACTTTTATATGTTTAGCCAAGTTTCTAATTTCTATAGCACTAACCAGGTTTTTGATTTCATAAATCAAACTAAGTTTCTCATGTCATGACTTTTACAAAGTGCTTCATGTCATGGTCCTAATCAAGAATTTGGTCTCATGGCCTTAATCAAGTTTTTGATCACTTAACTCTAATTAATTTTTTGATCCCTTAGATCTAACTAAGGTTTTTTTTTATCTAATAATTCTACCGAAGTTTGGATCTCATAGCCCTAATCAGATATTTTATTTTATATCCCTTATCGATTTTTTTTATTTTCAAGACTTAACCAGTTTTTTAATTTTATAGCTCTATTATATTTTTGATTTCATAGCCGTAATAAAGTTTTTAATTTCATGGTCCTAACCAAATTTTTAATCTCACAGCCCATACCAAGTTGTTAAGACTGTAAGCGACATGTGCTGTCTATCTAACAAATTCCTTTTTTAAGAGGATTCTAATTCTAATGGCCAACACATACTTCTTCTTCATTGGAGCAGCTATCCCATGCTGGACAAGGCAATCTCCCTACTGGAGGATTTCGAGCCATGAGATGTTTACTTTTTACGGGTAGGATTGTTAGCCCTACGACAACAGCCCTATTAGATCGGGACCTACGGTTTAAAGGGGATTTCGAACCACTATAAATATCAATGGCCCCTCCGTGATTTGAACCCGAAACATGTGGCCCCGACTACCAGAGCACTAGTCTTTCGAAAACAGGCCCCGAACAACGCAGGGATATCCTCAAATAAACTATTATGTAATTGGCGAAGTTGTAATTAATACAGTCACAAAAATGTTTTTGTTAAATATGATAACAATATGAAACAGTAAGGAACTTCTGTTAATTCAGTATGTTAAATATGAAACAGTATTGAACTTCTGGATGATTTCTTATGAGCTATTTCTTTTAGTAGTAATGATTACAATTGCAAATAATATAATTCATATAAAAATTATCTATTTTTCATTAAAAGGAAAGCTATAACTTTTACATTAAAGAACAAAATAAAAGTTTACCAAAGTATTTACCAGATAATCTGAAATTTACAACTATATCCGTTCATCTTTCCAGTCTTCAGTAAAAAAATAATCTTTAAATGACAAAAAACTCCTCCATAGTTTATTTCCAATAATTATGTGTTATTTCTTTACGCATCCAAGAAAATAAAAAAATAAAATCGCCTAAAGTTCAACCAGACCGTAAAACGAACTGAAACGTCGTCTCCCAAAACCATCGCAACACACGCAAGAGAATCAACAACAAAAGAACGAAGAAAAAAAAGAGGTTTCATTGGATTCAATTCCTGTTCTGCGGAATGATTCGGAAAGGAATAACGACGCGCGGTTATGGATTATTGCGGAACATCAAAAGAGCACCCCTCGAACTTCGCGGTTACAGTTTAGAGTCACATATCAAACAGATTTTCAGAGAAGTTTCCCCCCCCTTAATGAGAACTATCGATTGCAGCTTCGGGAAACGTTTATTGCCGCTCCAAATTTTGTTTTGTGCGGATATTCCGATTTCAGAACGACACACCTGACAGCTGGAACGACAGAAAATGGTTGAGGGAAGGATGGGAATGCGTTTTTAATGATCGTTCCCTCTGTGCATTAAAAAGGTGAAATGGCTTTCGATTTTAAAAACGAGTTGAGGATAAAAATCCATGAAAATTATTTTGCCTTAATTTTTTTAAAAAATACTTTTATTCTCTGCAAAAAAAATTATGTTGCAGTTCAATAATGCTAATTGTTTTTGTCAGAATATTATCATTTTTCATTGATTGTGTCTGTTGTCCATGAGATGGTGTTTGTTGTATTAATTATGGGACATAAATTTAAAACAACAACATTTAATTTATTAAAATGTTTAAATAGATGGAGTATTCAAGATTAAATTCATCGTCTTTATTGATTCTACATTCCCCTGGTGGACCCAGGCGTCTGCCTACTGGCAGATTTCGAGACAGGCGATATTTTCTTGTTTACGGGGTAGGGGTATCAGCCTTACAACCTACAGTCATATTAGACCTACGGTGTAAAGTGGATTCCGAGCCACCACGGTCATCTATGTCACCGCCGAGACTCGAACTCAAGATCTGTGGTGTCATCGCCAAAGTGCTAGTTACTTGACCATCAGGTTCCTCTATGATAAATGATCTTAGCAAATTTGTACTGCATGGACTTCAATCTCAAACCTGGGGCACCGACCACCAGCTAGTACTTCGCTAGTACTTCGCCGTCAGAACCCGGACAACACATTAATAACCTCAAATAAACTCCCATGCAATTGGGGAAATTGCAATTAATACAATTAAACAATTGTTTTTGTTAAGTATGGAGAGAAGCAATATTTAATTTTTTGAAAGATTTCTTTATGAACTACATCTTTGTGTAACATTAAATTACAAATAATATAATTCATTTAAAAATTATGTAAATTATAGTGAAAAGAAAACGGATCATATATTTTTTACATAACAAACTAAAATCTTACAAGGTACCGTGTAATGTCTCAGCTGGTATTAGACCTATAACTGCTTTATGCTAACTGCTACCTATAACTGCTTTATGCTAACTACTACCTGTAACTGCTTAACTAATTTACAACTATATTTGTTCATCTCTCCAGCCCTCAGCAAAAAATTATAATCTTAAAATGAAAAAAAAAAATCCCCCCCCCACTAGTTTATTTTAAATAATTGTTTGTTCTTTTAGCATCCAAAAAAATAAAATCGCCCCAAGTTCAATCAGACCGTAAAACGGAATAAAACGACCGTCTCTCAAAACCACACGAAAGAAAATCGGAACAGCAATAAAAGAAAGAAGAAAAAAAAAGAGGTTTCATTGGATTCAATTCATGTCCCGCGGAATGATTCGGAAAAGAATAACGACGCGCGGTTATAGATTACTGCGGAAAATCAAAAGAACACCCACCCATCGAACTTCGCGGTTGCAGTTAAGACCCACATATTAAACAAATTTCTAGAGAAGATTTTTTTCCCCTCCCTCACCTTAATGAGCGCTGTCGATTGCAGCTTTGGGGGACATTTATGGCCGCTCCGTATTTTGTTTTCTGCGGATATTCCAATTTCAGAACGACGAACATGGTAGTTGGAACGACAGAAAATGGCTGAGGAAAGGATGGGAATGCGTTTTTAATGCTCGTTCCCTCTGCGCATCAAAAAGGTGAAATGGCTTTGGATTTTCAAAACTTGCGAGGATTAAAATCCGTAAAATATTTTGTTTTTAACTTTTATCCTGTACAGAAATTTTTTTTCAGTTCAATAAAGCTGAGTGTTGTTGTTGGAATACTATCATTCTTCATTGATATTGTCTGTTGACCATGGGATGGTGTCTGTTGAAATAATTATTCCATTTAAATTCAAGTTAATTACATTTAATGTATTAAAGCTTTTAAATAGATGATGTATATATAATCTAATAATAGATATTATTGATTGAATATAAATGGTAATATTGAATTTCATAATCAATAGATCATCAATTTCTTCTTATTCATTGGCGCAACAACCCCATGGTGGGACAAGCCATAAAATCCTCTCCAAACAATCCTCTCCAAGAAAGAGACAATGCTCTCCAAGAAATCTGCCTAAGGGCAGATTTCTTGGAGAGGATTGGAGATGTTTTTTTTTTACCTGGTAGGATTGCCAGCCTACGCCAAATTTGATTGGTCTTATTTGACCAGGACTTACAGTTTAAAATGGTTGAGGGCAGGATAGGACTTACAGTTTAAAGTGGATTCCGAACCACTACAAACATCCACGACACCACCAAGACTCGATCAAGAAGCCTGTGGCACCGAGTTCCAATACGCTAATCACTCGGCCATCAGGCACCATATAAACAAGAATTTGCTAGCACTCTTGCCTTTGTTTGAATCCTGGCTACAGCATTGTTATTTGTTAATGGTTCGGAATCCACTTTAAGCTGTAGGGCCTGGCCTAATTAGTCCAATGTCTGGCAAAAAAGGTCAATAGTGGGACAAACCAAACAAGATAATCAAGTTACGAATTATACCATTCAACACTACAATAGTATAACTATTTATTAGTAACAAGGTGAAAAATGTGTATCCAGGAAATCTACAAAAAGAAGCGAGTTTTATTATTCCGAGGGTAACTTAAATAGGGTAATATAATATAATACGTAATATAAATACATAAGATGTGAGTCGATAAAAATATTATTGCCGTACAATTTTGAATTATCTCAATGATTCTCATACGAGCAATCCGAAGAGACGCAAAGACCTTTTTATTAATAAAGATATAAATTTAAAGAATTAAATTAAATTAAAAAAATTCAGTTCGAAATAAAGTTGGATACTTTTGTCTTTTGGAAGATTCTGGAGCAGTTTTTATTGGCTAGAGTTGGTATATTTTTGTATTATTGGTTGATTGGTTTATATAAGATTACTGATAGTTGATTGGCTGATTTGTAATGGCTCGTGTAGGGTTGATCAAGTCGGTATGTTTGGTTGGATTGGTCCAGTTGGTATAATTGATTGATTTGTATTTACTAGAGTAGGACTGATATGGTTGGTTTGATCGAGTTAATATGATCGGTTTGTTTGTATTGTCTTGAGTTGCATAGTTCTATAGATTCGAGGTTCTTTAGAAGTTTCTAAAGTAATTGTATTGGCTCAATATTCTTTAAAAGCTTCTAAAGTAGTTGTATTATCTTGAACCTACCATGTTGTAGGATACGACTCAATTCTTTGCAATGAAATTAACTGCAGATCTTTCATTACAATTTGTGTTTATTTTATGACATTTAATAGTGAATTGTTGTAATCTAAGAAAATGTTATCTCTTTATTTCATTATGACATAATGGCAAAGTAATTTTTTATGTGTATGTTATAGCTCCTATATATAAATAACATTCAAAACCAAAAGTTTTGAAATGTTTTTTGTAGGGAAAAATTACATTAAACTAAAATAGCAATGTAAATTATTTTGAAATATTAATGCCAATACTCCTCATAATAGAGTAGTCTTTAATTATACTATACATGTCAAAGAAAAAAAAAAGAAAAATATAATATATCGAAAAAAATGCTATAATGGACGACTTCCTCTAAGTTACGTAGATTTTTTTCCTTAAAAAAGAAAGATGGGAAAATGCCTCAGGCATGATTAACGAAAGTTAATTATATTTTACTTTACCTTTTAATTTCTGTTGTTGTTGTTGTTTCTTATCCCACTTGGCTGGCCAAGCCCACGAGAAGGAATGATAGAAGGGGAAGGAAGCAGCTTCTGTTGTGATGGAGCACCCGTAGGTAGAAGCCTGACTTTTGCTCCGTGACGCTCTTACAGTCATAGGAGACCGGGATCTACGGCTTAAAGTGGATTCCGAACCACTACAAACATCCATGGCACCGCCGGGATTCGAAACCGAAATCTGTGGCACCGAGCGCTAGACACTCGGCCATTCAGGTCCCAAATTTGCCAACGACATGCGATGTTCCCAGGTGGTCACCCACCCAAGTACTGACCGCGCCCAATGATGCTTGACTTCGGGGAGATATATAAAATAGTTAATATTGATAATATGCAGGCGAATAAGTGGATGAGTGCAGTAAAAATCAAAGTGTACTTGCTTTGATTTTTACTGTACTTGTTTACATATTCGTTTGCATATTATCAGTGTTAGCTATTTTATATATTATTATTATTATTATTATTATTATTACATATCTCATTCACCTGCATGTGATCTGTTCTTGTATATACTTGTACTTGGGTCTTTTTATCAATAAAGTTAAAAAAAAAATGAGATTATGCACTCATAGATGGCCACTTGCATCATGTTCCAAGGGTAGTTAACCTACCGGTACCATGCTGCGTTTACCGGTTCTTAATCCGTTTTCAAGTCATTTCATTTACATTTTTATTATTTTATTGTTATCTCTTTAATACTTGCCACACCATTTTATCGTAGTACCTGAGGTTATAAGCCTTTAAGGCGTTGGTGCCTCATTCCTCACCCCCCCGACTGACTTGACTTCGGTGATCTAACGAGAACCGGTATATTCAGCATGGTATGGCCGTTGGCCGTTTTAATTCCTTAATAAATTATACATTAACGTGATGCTACCTAAATTATTTTCTTTAGAAACGATGTAAATGAGTAAATAAAATTTTATTAGCTCAAAATTGTCAATGATTAATAAAAAAAAAAAAGTTCCTTCATTTGTTCTCTGCGAGATATAACTATTAAAAATCAAATCAAAAGATATTTAAAGTGGTACAGAGTTAAGGCATCTAAATTTACATATCTGAGACGCGAACATTATACTTTGCTTTTGATTTACTAACACTGAAACATTACTTAATTCTGATGCTGTATTAAGTGCCGTATTACTTAATTGAATCTTAGTCACAACTTTTTATTCTGACGTGAAAATTATGGCTGTTTAATTGTATTACCATAAATAATCCGCTTTATCAACTCAAAAAAGCGATTCTTACAAAAAGTGAGGTTTCCAATGTAGCAGGAGAACACCAACTCAATCCTCCATCTACCTCCATTACGTCAGCTTAATGCTTACATAAGCGAATTTGCATGCAATAGATGTGTTTTCTGTGGAGTTGAAAATAAAAACAAGGTTGGTTGCCTTTAAGGTTACCACCAGGAACTCTTGAATTGAGGGCCAATCTCTAGTAATTAAGTTAAAAGGACTAAGTAAATTTTTTAACCGCTTCAGGAATTCTGACACACGTTTAGTTTGTTTTACTAGAAAATATTCTAGATGATTTAAAATCTGCATAAGAATTATTTAATACAGATAATTTTTGTTGACCCTTTATTGTCTGTAAATATTTAATACAAATGGTAGCATTGCCTTGCTAATGTTGTAAAGCTACATGACATATATTACTATCGCAACAAATGGAAATTCAAGATGTTATGACAAAAAGTATGTAAGAACTCGCAGCCTTTTTGAAAAATATAGGGAACTCATATGGGCTAAAAGTATTAATTTTTTATTCGTTATTTCATTCAAATATTTTTATTAATCAATGCTCACTGTTTACATAGATAGCTATGTATTTTCATGTATATATTTTTCTACTTTCTCCAATTTACAAAATTTATGAATGAAGAAACAAGTTTAATTTGAAAAACAAATTAAAAACCCTTCAAGTTTTGTGGCATAAAAACTTGCATAAAATCCGGATGAACTTTATTATTAATATATGAGGGTAGGCAGGGTTTATTGGCATTGTCATATTAACATAAGTTAATGGAATGTTTTGGGTATAGAAAGGTTTCGGAAGAGTTTTAGCATTTCATTCCCGAAATGTGGACAGAGAAAGAGGAACGTATATTCTTTGACAATAATAACAACCTATCACTCAAATATGATAGCAAATATACAGTGTCTTATATTATGAGATTCATGAAATTACCTATTGTCTGTGAGACCATCACAGGTCGAAACAATTACAGATGGAATATGGACTACACCATGAGTTGTTCCATCGTGATTGGTGATAGACCATGAGCTGAGAAAAAGTCTACTCCAATGAGATGTAAGAGAAGCTGATCCACATCTCTTAACGGATGTTTTTGGAGAAGAAGAAAGAAGTGTTCTGCGAGGGAATCAGAAGTGTTATTTTTCTTTTTTTCTCTGAAGTGACTGAATAATCTGGAATTTCCGCCTGTTTCCAAAGCGACCTTTTGTGGTTTCGTGTGTCACGTCGTACGATAATTAAGGTCTGCCGGAGACCACGTGTTTTGAATTTGTCGTAGACTCTAGAACTCTGAAAATCTCCGACGTTGAAGTGAACCGTACTTGTGATTTAATTGTGCACTTCTGATCAAGTTTTTATTTTTAATTTTCCTTTACATGTATAATAACCCAGAGTTCTGCATTTGTATGTATATATATATACTCACTCGCCTCATTCAGGAACATTGGAGCCCTTTAATTTTTTGTTTACAAATACTATATATATATATAATGTGGCTCTCTTCTTGAAGCCGTTATAGAGTTAGTATACGCCGAGACGTTACATTCCAACACCTGTTATCACCAATAGATAATTTGACTTTAATATATTGTTCTCTGATTTTGAATAACTGATTTATTATTGGAAAACAAAAAAAAAAATGAATGAGCTTACTTACTATTGGACATTAAACGTAGGCATTTTAATCTCGTTGCGATGCTACATAACCCACTGAAAAAGAAAATAAAAAGAATAAGTTTCAGTTTAAGTTACTTCAGTTTTTAAGTAAATTAAATACCTCCTTTTATTTCCAGTACAAACAATCTTATTTTTATTGATAACTTTGTTCATATTGTAGCAGAGCATTCATTTGCAATTTCAATTAGGGTTTATATTCCATTAAATGATTAGGTTATGTCCTGAATATTTTCGCGAAGTTATTCATGTCATCCTTTATACTGCTAATATAAACGTGAGCATATTAGATTCGTTTCATTGATAGATTAACATGAAAAAGACTTTTTATGGGGCTAAATGTACTCAACTCTTTTTCATCAAGTATATTTTGAATGCAGCTAACTTAAAGGACGCCTATCAAATAACAATTTGAGTAAATCAAGTTTCTATTCATATTTCTTGAAATATGGATTTCTCGATCTTTCGTGATGTTAAGTATTTCCATTTGAATAAATAGTTAAGTTATAAAATAAGCCTATTTATCAGATGATGTCAGTAAAAATATTTAGAGCGTTAGTAATATTTATCAAATGGCCTAATATAAGGGGCCACATGTTTCGTGTTCGATTACAGACAGTGCCATGGATGTTTTAGTAGTTCGAAACCCGCTTTAAACCGCAAGTCCCTGTCTAATATGGCTACAGTGCTTTGGGTGTAAGCTGACAACCCTATCCCGTAAAAAGATAATCATCTCAAGGTTCTTCCCATTTTCAATTCTGCCAGTAGGCAGACAGCTTTTGCTCACCATGGGTCTGTTGCGCCATTGAAGAAGAAAAAGGTGTTTTTATTAAATTTCAACGAGTTGAAATGTAAAACTTCTTTGTTAACAGATAAGGTGTTTAAAAAAGGTTTCCACAGGTTTCGTGTTCGATTACAGACAGTGCCATGGATGTTTTAGTAGTTCGGAACCGGCTTTAAACCGCAAGTCCCTGTCTAATATGGCTATAGTGCTTTGGGTGTAAGCTGACAACCATATCCCGTAAAAAGATAATCATCTCAAGGTTCTTCCCATTTTCAATTCTGCCAGTAGGCAGACAGCTTTTGCTCACCATGGGTCTGTTGCACCATTGAAGAAGAAAAAGGTGTTTTTATTAAATTTCAACGAGTTGGCATGAAAAACTTCTTTGTTAAGGAGTTTTAAAAATTTTTTTAATAGAATTCTCATTCAACGTATGTATTAATGTTCATTGATACATGAAAAAGGAAAGACTTCTTCTTCCTCATTGGCGCAACAACCCCATGGTGAAGCAAAGCCGTCTGACATTGGAAAAATTGAAAAGGAGAAGAAACATGAGATATTTTTTTAAGGGATAGGTTGTCAGCCTACTCCCAACGCACTACAGCCATATTAGAAGATTCAAAGGTAAATATAAGTTATTCGAATACTTGTTGTTTCTTATAAAACTTGTAGGCATCTAACCACGAACCCGTTTTGTTGCTGCTACAAACACGGGCAACATAACTTTATAATGTCATTTCATGTCTGCTTTATCGAGCTCGAAGTTATACATATAAACCATGTGCTTTATTTCTCTCCCTACAATTACACGAAACACTGCAAACATTGGTATCGCAATGATTCAGTCAAGGTTTAGCAGATTATTTAATTCCTGTGTTCAATTTTGTGTTTCTCAAATAGAGCTTGAACTATTTTTAAAGGCATAAATAAAAATTTGTTCCCATTCTGTTTAATTTACGTTGTCCCTTCAATAACTTTAGTAATAATATATGTAAAATACATCCATTTACTATAAAATTTCGAACATTTATTAAATTACCCTTAAACAAACACAAAAATTGCGATCAAACTTTTCCGTAAGTTTATCACAAAGATGAGATCGATGATATATTATTTATTTTGAGCATAACTGTAATATATTTTCATATAATTTCGGTGAATTGCATAAATATATCGCATCGAACACGATGTTGAACACAGTTTTTGTTCGGCTGTGGATTCATAGTTGAAGGGAAAGGGGACAGCTTCTGCTGTGTTTTCACTCGTATGTAGAAGTCTAACTTGGATCCGTGATGCTGATTTTGTTATCAACCTTACGCTCTACAATCATTTAGAACGGGACCTTCGTTTTAAAGTGGATTACGAACTTCTACAATATCAATGGCATCGCCGGGACTTTAACCTGAACCCTGTGGCTCTGAACCATAGAGCGCTAGTCACTCGGCTATTAAGCCCATTTAATTTAGTTGTACTATTGAAATTATGCAGATCATGTAGAATTAATTAAAATATTCATTTTATTTTATGAATTTAAAAAAAATATACACATATATTGTTTTTCATTAATTATATTGTGAAACATTTTGAAATGCTATCATTATGGTCTTTCTCTTTTCATTTTACTTTTTAGTTTATTTTTGCGCATTAAGGAAATGTTCGAGTAGCGATTTCATGCATTCAAATAAATGTAGAGAGAATGTGAGCACGTGATCTCTTCCATACTGTCAGAAATAGTCGGTTCTGATAAATAGATTTCAGTTTATTTTTTTAAAACGTTTTCCTATCGCTCCACCGCTCACTTTTCCAAAAGCTTGTCGAAGTATTCCTCTTTTTTTTGAGTCCCCAAAACCCTCCTAGATTCCGGGCTGATCTACGATTTAAAGTGGTTTACGAACCACTTCAACATCAATGAAGCAACTGGGACTCGAACCCGAAATCTGTGGCCGTGAGCGTCAGAGCGCTAGTCACTCAGCTATCATGCCTTTCGGATTTAGTTATACATTTGAAATTATGCTGTCCCTGTAAAATTAACTTTCTTCATTTTATTTTATTAAATTAAAAATTAATCACAGATATTGTTTTCTATTAATTACACAGTAAAGCATTTTGAAATGCTGTTTTTTTCTTTTATTTATTGTTTATTTTTTCGGAAAAAGAAATGTTCGAATAAAGATTTCGTGCATTCAAATAAACGCAGAGTGATAAACCCACACGTAATCTTTTCTACACTATCAGAAATAGTCTGTTCTGATAAATCGATTTCTGTTTATTTTTTTAAAACGTTTTCCTATCGCTCCACCGCTCACTTTTCCAAAAGCTTGTCGAAGTATTCCTTTTTTTTTGCCCCAAAAAACCCTCCTAGATTCCGGGCTGATAAAAGTTTGCTTTTCGAACGGTTCAATGGTGTGGAAAAAAAAGACGGACAGCGATCGATGGAATTTTATTTTCAAGGATGATAGGATGCCCAAAAACTTTTCTGAACCATGCCACTCATTCCGCCCCCCGGGACACATCTTCTTCCCCCCCAAACTTTGGGAAAACAATCCAACATCTTATTCACACACCCCTAATAATCTTTATAATTGATGGAGGAATTCATCAGACTTCACTACCTTTGAGATTGACTATAATTATAATTGTTCGTCAAACAATTCTTTGGCGCTTAATTACACTGGAGAGTGAAACCATTAAAAAAAATTATTTATTTTTTTTATTTATTTTTTATTACTTTATTTTTATTTTTACTGTAACTCCAGAAGAAAGTAAGTTCATGGGAGACAGGAAATACCGAATATCATAGAAAGTATTTTTACTTAGAGGAAGATGAAGACACGTTAATGCAAAAATGAGTAGAACGCATGCAATGTAGAATCAATTACTAAAGACTTTATAGAAAGAGTACAGTTGGTACAAATGCTTGCCTTACGAAGAGGTAGGATAACGAATACGTGTCTCTTAGTACGGGATATGACGTCCTTTTACTGAAATGGTACCATCTCGTCATACTCGATACCAGGTTATACAACAATTAGGGATATAAGAATGTCCATTCTTCAATAAACTCCACCTTCAGTTTCCTTGAATGTTCTACTACTACTACACCACACCACACCACACCACATCACTGTGCCTAGAGCTGAGTTGCCCCTATACAGTTTGGGAATGATGTGGGTGAAATGAATGGACGCACGATGGAGGCGGAAAAGTTTTGCATAATTCCCTTTTTGAGGTACAGAAGCTGAACAATGGGGAAAATTCATACAAAGAACAGAACTAAATATCAAAAATTAAAAAAGAAAAAAAAAATTGAAGAAGGATGAAATATGAAATGCGAAAATATAAAAACGTTAGGTAAGATATTACAGAAAGGGGAAAAAAATTAAAAGAAATATAATACAATAAACACTACATAGGAGATTATACAAATCAGAGAGCTGGAGGAATATTCATCAAATCAATTATAATAGAATTTAGAAAATCTTAATAGCTAATAGATAAATAGACGGTAGAAGCAGTTGCTGCAAAATTATGGACAAGGGTAATAAAAAAGGTAGGAGAAATTACATAAGAGATAAATAAGCTAGGTGTATAACTAGAAAAATGGTGTTCACATAAAAATTTGAATGTTCCTTGTATCTTCGAATGTTCTGAACAACGACATATACATTCATTAAAAGGCGTCTAGTCAAAGTATACCACACATGTCCATGAGATTTAACCAGGAAAGTATACTGGCCAACCCTTTCTGGTGATTCTTTCACTTACTAGAATATTCTCAACATCAAGTTCTACGAGGAATAGCATTGTAGTTCATGAAACGATGTCTTAATCAATAGAAACTGTCCAACATCTTATTCACCCCCCCCAAATATTCTTTGGCGTTTGATGAAAATGTAACCCTTGAATGTTCTGAACAACGACATATACATTCATTGAAAGGCGTCTAGTCAAAGTATACCACACACGTCCATGAGATTTAACCAGGAAAGCATATTGGCCAACCCTTTCTGGTGATTCTTTCACTTACTAGAATATTCTCAACATCAAGTTCTACGAGGACTAGCATTGTAGTTCATAAAACGATGTCTTAATCAATGGAAACTGTCCAACTTCTTATTCACCACCAACCCCCAAATATTCTTTAGCGTTTGATGAATGAATTCATCAGACTTCATTTTCTTTAAAATTACTTATAATGAACTGTTCGCCAAACAATTCTTTGATGCTTAATTAAACTGGTAAGATGATAAACTTTGATGCTTAATTAGACTGGCCTCGTCGAGACTCCAACCCGAAACCCGTGGCCCTAAGTGACAGAGAGCTAGACATTCAAGTCCGACCACACATTCCTATAGTAGTTAATCAGTCGATACGGTGATCAATATACTCTGTTGATGCTTTTTCTTCTAGAAGCTTCTCAACATCAAGTTCGACACACCCCGAATATTCTTTAGTGTTTTATGGATGAATTCGTTAGACTTCTTCTTTGAGATTGGCTATAATACTGTTCGCCAAACAATTATTTGAAGCTGAATTATATTGGAGAACGAAACTGTAAAAAAAATGGCAATTTTTATTTTTACTGTAACTTCAAAAGATGATACATGAAATTACGAATGTCATAGAGGTATTTTTATTTAGATGAAAAAAATAACCCACTAATGGAAAAATGAATAGAACACATGCAATATGAAATCAATTAATCAATTAGTAATGTTTACAGATATATTTACAAAAAGATAAAAATTAAAGGTACATATAAGTTATTCGAATACTTTGCTTATAATAATCCTGTATATTTTATAATTCCCAACATCAAAACAGAATGTTACAAACATTTCATGAGCTTCTAATTTAATTGTTGTTGCTAGTTCTGATTGGCGCAACGGCCCCATGGTGTTCCAAAACCGTTTGTCAACTGGCAGATTTAGAACAGGAGATGTTTTCTATTTTTTACGAGATGGGATTGTCAACCCTACGTCCAACAGTCATATTAGACTGAGATATACGATTTAAAGTGGATTACGAACCACTTCAACATCAATGAAGCAACTGGGACTCGAACCCGAAACCTGTGACAGTGAGCGTCAGAGCGCTAGTCACTCAGCTATCATGCCTTTCGGATTTAGTTATACATTTGAAATTATGCTGTCCCTGTAAAATTAACTTTCTTCATTTTATTTTATTAAATTAAAAATTAAACACAGATATTGTTTTCTATTGATTACACAGTAAAGCATTTTGAAATGCTGTTTGTTCTTTTATTTATTGTTTATTTTTTCGGAAAAAGAAATGTTCTTTTTTTTTCTTCTAATGCAGATGGCAAAAACTTAGACACTTGGTCTTGGATGCCTTAAGGCAAGCTGTGCACAAACGTTACTCACTTTGCATTACCCAGGGGGCGCGTGTAACTTGAAGATAAGCCACGGACGCGGAGTAACAATGCCCCCGCAACGCTCTACGATCATATTCGACCGGGACCTACGGTTTAAAGTGGATTTCGAACCACTACAACATCCATGGCACCGCCGGGATTTGAACCCGAAACCTGTGGTACCGACCGCCAGAGCGCTAGCCAATCGGCCATTCAGGTCCGGAAAAAGAAATGTTCGAATAAAGATTTCGTGCATTCAAATAAATGCAGAGTGAAATTCGGCGCGTGATCTTTTCCACACTATCAGAAATAGTCGGATCTGATAAATCAATTACTGTTTATTTTTTTTTAAACATTTTCCTATCACTCCACCGCTCACTTTTCCAAAAGTTTGTCGAACTGTTCCTTTTTTTTGCCCCCCCCCCCCCAAAAAAACCTACTAGATTCCAGGCGGATAAAAGTTTACTTTTCTGACGATTTGATGGTGTGGAAAAAAAAAGCGGACAGCGATCGATGGAATTTTATTTTCAAGGATGATGGGGTGCCCCAAAAATTTCCGCCCACGTCACAAATTCCGCCCTCCGGGACACATCTTCTTCCACCCCAAACTTTCGAAAAACCATCCAACAATTTATTCTTCACACGCTTAAAATATTCTGTAGTTTTTGATGGATGAATTCATTAAACTTCATTTTCTTTGAGACTGATTATAATTAACTGTTCACTAAACAATCCTTTGACGCTTAATTACGCTGGTGAAAGAAAGTCAAAAAACAAAATTTGACAGTTTTTATTTTTACTATAACTCCACAAAAAAGTCCCTTCGAGACATGAAATTCAGAATATCATTGAAAGTATTTTTTCTTAGAGGAATAAAACACGCTAATGCAAAAATTAATAGAACACATACATTATGTAATCAATTAATAAAGGCTTTATCGAAAGAGGTTTGAATGGCATAGTTTGTATAAATACTTGTCTAAAAAAAGTTAGAAGAACAAGCACGTGCCTTAGTAAGGGATGTGACATTCCTCAACACTTCTTACTGTACGCCAGATTATCCAACAGTTGTGGAGGTTGTTGTATTTCTAATTCAGCTTGCAATACAGAGACAGTTAAATTTTATGCCATAAGCAAGGGCTGTACCGCTGTTACTCATGTAGCCCTACCCGGGGGCACGTGTAGCTTAAAGATATGGTACGAATGCGAGCAACACTACCCCATCCCCCCAATTCTCTACGATCATATTAGACTGGGATCAACGGTCTAAAAGTGGATTCCGAACCACTACAAATATCCATGGCACTCCCGGGACTCAAGCCGAAACAATTGAATCCGGCGTGCCAACCACTCGGCCCTCAGGCCCCCACAGTTGGGTTGTAAGAGTGTCTATTCTTTAATAAGCATCTGTTTCAGTTATAGGACGTTCTCCAACATATAAAATCGTATCAAACGGCATCTACTTAAAACATACCACACATGTTTATGGGATTTAATGAGGAAAGTATAATAGCCAATCGATTATGGTGATATTTTCTCTCTCTATAATCATCTTAACAACAAGTTCAACCAGGACTAGCAATATCGTCCATAAAATGTTTTTTTAAGTTGATACTACCTGCACAGAAAATATGGAGCTCATTCTACCCGTTCATTAGGCTGCTTAGTCAGACAAGCACGCCAGAACCACCTTAGCTGCCTCTCTCTGTCTCTGATTCAATATGATAAAACCGTATCTCTCCAACCGTATACCTCAAAAGCCAACGGCCATACCATGCTGAATATACCGGTTCTCATTAGATCACCGAAGCCAAGCATCATTGGGTGCGGTCAGTACTTGGGTGGGTGACCACCTGGGAACACCGCGTGCCGTTGGCAAATTTGGGACCTGAATGGCCGAGTGTCTAGCGCTCTGGCGCTCGGTGCCACAGGTTTCGGGTTCGAATCCCGACGGTGCCATGGATGTTTGTAGTGATTCGGAATCCACTTTAAGCCGTAGGTCTCCGTCTCATATGACTGTAAGAGCGTCACGGAGCAAAAGTCAGGCTTCTACCTACGGGTGCTCCATCACAACAGAAGCTGCTTCCTTCTCCTTCAATCATGAGCACGTATGGGCTCGTGGGCTTGGCCAGCCAAGTGGGATAAGAAACAGCAACAAACCGTATCTCTTTCTCTATATCAATTTGTTTTGAGATTCGTACGTGTCCCTTAAAGGATTCTCAAAGGAAGACGACATGACTCCATTGTTGAGTTTTGAGTTTCTTACAATAGTTTAAATTGTGCCGTCTGTGATGACCAGCTGTTGATGGCAGTCGCTACTTTTTAGAGGTTTTTAAAATCATCAATATCAATAATAATGAAGATGGGTAGGCTCAATCGTGCAATTTTTCAATCCGTTTTTCAACATTTATCGAAAATATCTTTCTTAAAAATATCATGAGTTTATCTTTGGTTTCATCCTGTCTTGATTAGTTAGAGTCCAGATTGCATTTAAATTTAGAGCATAAGATTCCGATTTCATACCGCCATCACTTAATTTGGTAGGCTACATATTACATAAAAAAAAAAAGACATCGTGAATGACTAAGACTCTGTAACAATATGAACAGTAAACTGTAGACAGTCTCCTAAGGCAAATTGTAGACACTCTCCTATGGAATGTAAATTGTAGACAATTATTATTTTAACAAAATCCTGTAGGTTAATTTGACGTTTAAGCGATATTCTCACTCTAAAACGGTTTATGTTTTCCATTATTCCCATAGAATTTAGCGAAAAATGTTCGGTTAATAAATTTGGTAGCAATATATTTAATCACAATTAGTTTAACTATAAAATCATTGAATGTCGCTAATTGTTAATAAAGAGCATCTATAAGAAGTTTTTATAAGGGATAGTTTAGTAGAAATTTGATTTATAGAAGAAGAGATAACAATAATGATGAAGAGTGAGAAACTAGTTGCAATAAAAAAGGAAGTTTACACGCAACAATAAAATAATGCCTAGAACTTTATTACCACACCTTACACTTACTTGTTGTATCTGACCCCTACCATACCGGATACACATACCTCGACAGTAATTTATGGGGATATGATAAGACAATATCTGTATCTTTTTTTTGTAGATTATAATTTATAAAGAAAATATATCAGCAACTAGAGAAATGCTTCATCAAATATAGTGTGATATAGGATACCACTTATATGACTGTTGGACTCAGAGGAATATTTGTAAGACACAAAAGAAATAGTTACTACATCGTCCATCATATGTCATCTAATACTAAAACTATTATAATGGCAATCCTTCTCCAACAATGTATAATAAATTTTTGAATTACGTATATGAACAAAGTACTGTTAAAATGGTGCCAATCATTTTCAATTAGTCTGCATAAAGTAATCCTGACCGCTTCATAGATTGACTCAAAAATAATTTATGTGTTACCTTTTTAACATTGAGACAAAAGTTATAATAAAATTTCTATTAATATTTTTATAAGTACTTTTGATAAATGCTTATTGACAAATTATTTTATGCGGCTACTTTTTTAATATTGAGTAAAAAGTGATAATCGAATTTCTACTAGAATATCCTTTATAAGTACTTTTGATAAATTCTTATACCCCTTCCAGCATTCATCAAAATTGCACGTAAGGGTATTCTAATAGAAATTTACTTTGTAGGAAAAAGAGATAAAAATAAATAATGGGAATAATAAGAGAGATAAAGAAACTAGTAAAAAAAAATACAGCCATAAATGTTGGCCAAACTTTCTACTAGAGAGAGAGAGAGATACAGTGCAAATGCATCTTCCTTTTTCCTTCTATTTATCTGGCACAATGACGAAGGGAGGAGGACAAACATATTCTTTGCACATAAAAGGAAAGCGAAAAAGTGTCATGGACTAATGGGCAGAAGACCCTTCCTCCCTCCCTCCTTCGCCACGGTTATCAGTCACGGTGACAGATAAGCTCGCCTCCCCCACAACAAGAGGCTGGGAATTAGCGCAAAAAAATACATAGGACGGGAGAAGAAGATCTATGTTTGGAAAGAAAAAAATCGATGGTGAGTTTGGAGATGAGATGATCTTGTTTGCTTCCATTGTTGTGGATAGGAATGATCCTCCTCGGTACTCCTGCACTCATCACATCGTACTCAGTTTCTCATATTCCTTCTTTCCAGCAATAAGCTGGTAAGAAGGAATATGATACAGAAATATGGTGTTCTAAATGGAAAATCTAAATGAAATTATGTGTGACTTTATTGAACAACTTTTATATATGGGAAGATATAAATGTTATAATCTAAGATAAATAAAATCTAATCTAATTAACTAAAATCTAAGTTAAAAAGAAATTACAAGCGTTTATAGGAATTCAAAAGTTGAAATGAATGTATTTGTATATAGAACAAAATAAATAAAAGATATAATGTGCATTTTTAAATTAAAATTTCAGTAAAATGATTCAAGTAACAATATATTCAAGAATAATAGTAATTTTTTATTCATGAATAATGCTTGACGTAATTTAGATAACTTCTTCAAGTCTGGTTTAATTACCATTAAGGTGTAGATATTTAAATAAATGTGTGGAAAAATATATAAAAAATAAACATTATCAGTAATATAAGTTTTATAGAATTTAAAATCATAATCAAATAAATCTAAATAAATATGATACTCTAAATGGGAAAGCTGAATGAAATTATAGCTAGAGAAACAACATACGGTTTTATTGAACAACTGTGTTTTAAATATGAGCAGATATAAATGTTATAAAATGAAAAAATGAAATCAAATCTAAATAATTAAAATGTAATATTAAAAATTACATGAAAGATTTGAAAAAGTTGCAATGAATGTATTTGTATGTAAAACATAATAGGGAGAATATATAATAGTATATTTAAATGAAATCTTTTTTAATGAAATAATTCAACTAGTAATATATATTCTTGAATAATAGTAATTTATTATTCATGAATCGTTTTTGACGTAATTTAAATAGCTTCATTAAATCTGGTTTAATTCACATTGTGTTGATATTTAAATTATTGTGCAAAAATATATATACAAATGGATAAATAATAAATAGTATAATTGTTTTTAATACTTTTAATAATAAGTAATATAATTCTTAAATCCATTTTCCAAATTTCTGTTATATTTAATTGGTTTGCTGTTAAATTGATTCCAATGAATATCATTATAAAGAAAGGCAAGTTTTGAAGTTCAACTTGAAACTTTTTTCAAGTTGAATGATGTGAACAACGGTAGGAACCCATAATTAGCTACCTCTAAAGAAGACAAAAGTCCTGCTATCTTAGTGGAATTTTCAACTTTTGAAATTGATTTTTTTCTATCGTTCAAAGTCTAGTACAAGAAATATAAAAGCAAAATCAAGAAGACAAAAGTCCTGCTATCTGAGTAGAATTTTCAACTTTTGAAATTGATTTTTTTCTATCGTTCAAAGTCTAGTACAAGAAATATAAAAGCAAAATCAAGAAGACAAAAGTCCTGCTATCTGAGTAGAATTTTCAACTTTTGAAATTGATTTTTTTCTATCGTTCAAAGTCTAGTACAAGAAATATGAAAAAGCAAAATCAAGAAGACAAAAGACCTGCTATCTGAGTAGAATTTTCAACTTTTGAAAATGATTTTTCTATCGTTCAAAGTCTAGTACAAGAAATATCAAAGCAAAATCAAGAAGACAAAAGTAATGCTATCTGAGTAGAATTTTCAATTTTTGAAATTGATTTTTTTCTATCGTTCAAAGTCTAGTACAAGAAATATCAAAGCAAAATCAAGAAGACAAAAGTCCTGCTATCTGAGCAGAATTTTCAACTTTTGAAATTGATTTTTTCTATCGTTCAAAGTCTAGTACAAGAAATATCAAAGCAAAATCAAGAAGACAAAAGTAATGCTATCTGAGTAGAATTTTCAATTTTGAAATTGATTTTTTTCTATCGTTCAAAGTCTAGTACAAGAAATATCAAAGCAAAATCAAGAAGACAAAAGACCTGCTATCTTCGTGGAATTTTCAACTTTTGAAATTGATTTTTTTCTATCGTTCAAAGTCTAGTACAAGAAATATCAAAGCAAAATCAAGAAGACAAAAATCCTGCTATCTGAGTAGAATTTTCAACTTTTGAAATTGATTTTTTTCTATCGTTCAAAGTCTAGTACAAGAAATATCAAAGCAAAATCAAGAAGACAAAAGTCCTGCTATCTGAGTAGAATTTTCAACTTTTGAAAATGATTTTCTATCGTTCAAAGTCTAGTACAAGAAATATAAAAGCAAAATCAAGAAGACAAAAGTCCTGCTATCTGAGTAGAATTTTCAACTTTTGAAATTGATTTTTTTCTATCGTTCAAAGTCTAGTACAAGAAATATAAAAGCAAAATCAAGAAGACAAAAGACCTGCTATCTGAGTAGAATTTTCAACTTTTGAAAATGATTTTTTTCTATCGTTCAAAGTCTAGTACAAGAAATATCAAAGCAAAATCAAGAAGACAAAAGTAATGCTATCTGAGTAGAATTTTCAATTTTTGAAATTGATTTTTTCTATCGTTCAAAGTCTAGTACAAGAAATATCAAAGCAAAATCAAGAAGACAAAAGTCCTGCTATCTGAGTAGAATTTTCAACTTTTGAAATTGATTTTTTTCTATCGTTCAAAGTCTAGTACAAGAAATATCAAAGCAAAATCAAGAAGACAAAAGTAATGCTATCTGAGTAGAATTTTCAATTTTTGAAATTGATTTTTTTCTATCGTTCAAAGTCTAGTACATGAAATATCAAAGCAAAATCAAGAAGACAAAAGACCTGCTATCTTGGTGGAATTTTCAACTTTTGAAATTGATTTTTTCTATCGTTCAAAGTCTAGTACAAGAAATATCAAAGCAAAATCAAGAAGACAAAAAGTCCTGCTATCTGAGTAGAATTTTCAACTTTTGAAATTGATTTTTTTCTATCGTTCAAAGTCTAGTACAAGAAATATCAAAGCAAAATCAAGAAGACAAAAAGTCCTGCTATCTGAGTAGAATTTTCAACTTTTGAAAATGATTTTTCTATCGTTCAAAGTCTAGTACAAGAAATATAAAAGCAAAATCAAGAAGACAAAAGTCCTGCTATCTGAGTAGAATTTTCAACTTTTGAAATTGATTTTTTTCTATCGTTCAAAGTCTAGTACAAGAAATATAAAAGCAAAATCAAGAAGACAAAAGACCTGCTATCTGAGTAGAATTTTCAACTTTTGAAAATGATTTTTTTCTATCGTTCAAAGTCTAGTACAAGAAATATCAAAGCAAAATCAAGAAGACAAAAGTAATGCTATCTGAGTAGAATTTTCAATTTTTGAAATTGATTTTTTTTTTCTATCGTTCAAAGTCTAGTACAAGAAATATCAAAGCAAAATCAAGAAGACAAAAGTCCTGCTATCTGAGTAGAATTTTCAACTTTTGAAATTGATTTTTTTCTATCGTTCAAAGTCTAGTACAAGAAATATCAAAGCAAAATCAAGAAGACAAAAGTAATGCTATCTGAGTAGAATTTTCAATTTTTGAAATTGATTTTTCTATCGTTCAAAGTCTAGTACAAGAAATATCAAAGCAAAATCAAGAAGACAAAAGACCTGCTATCTTGGTGGAATTTTCAACTTTTGAAATTGATTTTTTTCTATCGTTCAAAGTCTAGTACAAGAAATATCAAAGCAAAATCAAGAAGACAAAAATCCTGCTATCTGAGTAGAATTTTCAACTTTTGAAATTGATTTTTTTCTATCGTTCAAAGTCTAGTACAAGAAATATCAAAGCAAAATCAAGAAGACAAAAGTCCTGCTATCTGAGTAGAATTTTCAACTTTTGAAAATGATTTTTTCTATCGTTCAAAGTCTAGTACAAGAAATATAAAAGCAAAATCAAGAAGACAAAAGTCCTGCTATCTGAGTAGAATTTTCAACTTTTGAAATTGATTTTTCTATCGTTCAAAGTCTAGTACAAGAAATATAAAAGCAAAATCAAGAAGACAAAAGACCTGCTATCTGAGTAGAATTTTCAACTTTTGAAAATGATTTTTTTCTATCGTTCAAAGT
This sequence comes from Caerostris darwini, assembly GCA_021605075.1. Lineage (NCBI taxonomy): Eukaryota > Metazoa > Arthropoda > Arachnida > Araneae > Araneidae > Caerostris > Caerostris darwini. The sequence continues at coordinate 83,453 of BPLQ01009629.1, forward strand.
CTAGTACAAGAAATATCAAAGCAAAATCAAGAAGACAAAAGTAATGCTATCTGAGTAGAATTTTCAATTTTTGAAATTGATTTTTTTCTATCGTTCAAAGTCTAGTACAAGAAATATCAAAGCAAAATCAAGAAGACAAAAGTCCTGCTATCTGAGTAGAATTTTCAACTTTTGAAATTGATTTTTTTCTATCGTTCAAAGTCTAGTACAAGAAATATCAAAGCAAAATCAAGAAGACAAAAGTAATGCTATCTGAGTAGAATTTTCAACTTTTGAAATTGATTTTTCTATCGTTCAAAGTCTAGTACAAGAAAATCAAATAAAAGCAAAATCAAGAAGACAAAAGTCCTGCTATCTGAGTAGAATTTTCAACTTTTGAAATTGATTTTTTTCTATCGTTCAAAGTCTAGTACAAGAAATATAAAAGCAAAATCAAGAAGACAAAAGTCCTGCTATCTGAGTAGAATTTTCAACTTTTGAAATTGATTTTTTTTTCTATCGTTCAAAGTCTAGTACAAGAAATATCAAAGCAAAATCAAGAAGACAAAAGTCCTGCTATCTGAGTAGAATTTTCAACTTTTGAAATTGATTTTTTTCTATCGTTCAAAGTCTAGTACAAGAAATATCAAAGCAAAATCAAGAAGACAAAAGTCCTGCTATCTGAGTAGAATTTTCAACTTTTGAAATTGATTTTTTCTATCGTTCAAAGTCTAGTACAAGAAATATCAAAGCAAAATCAAGAAGACAAAAGTCCTGCTATCTGAGTAGAATTTTCAACTTTTGAAAATGATTTTTTCTATCGTTCAAAGTCTAGTACAAGAAATATAAAAGCAAAATCAAGAAGACAAAAGTCCTGCTATCTGAGTAGAATTTTCAACTTTTGAAATTGATTTTTTTCTATCGTTCAAAGTCTAGTACAAGAAATATCAAAGCAAAATCAAGAAGACAAAAGTCCTGCTATCTGAGTAGAATTTTCAACTTTTGAAAATGATTTTTTTCTATCGTTCAAAGTCTAGTACAAGAAATATCAAAGCAAAATCAAGAAGACAAAAGTAATGCTATCTGAGTAGAATTTTCAATTTTTGAAATTGATTTTTTTCTATCGTTCAAAGTCTAGTACAAGAAATATCAAAGCAAAATCAAGAAGACAAAAGTCCTGCTATCTGAGTAGAATTTTCAACTTTTGAAATTGATTTTTTCTATCGTTCAAAGTCTAGTACAAGAAAATATCAAAAAAAGCAAAATCAAGAAGACAAAAGTACAAGAAATATGCAAAATATCTGAGTAGAATTTTCAACTTTTGAAATTGATTTTTTTCTATCGTTCAAAGTCTAGTACAAGAAATATCAAAGCAAAATCAAGAAGACAAAAGTCCTGCTATCTGAGTAGAATTTTCAACTTTTGAAAATGATTTTTCTATCGTTCAAAGTCTAGTACAAGAAATATAAAAGCAAAATCAAGAAGACAAAAGTCCTGCTATCTGAGTAGAATTTTCAACTTTTGAAATTGATTTTTTCTATCGTTCAAAGTCTAGTACAAGAAATATCAAAAGCAAAATCAAGAAGACAAAAGTCCTGCTATCTGAGTAGAATTTTCAACTTTTGAAATTGATTTTTTCTATCGTTCAAAGTCTAGTACAAGAAATATCAAAGCAAAATCAAGAAGACAAAAGTCCTGCTATCTGAGTAGAATTTTCAACTTTTGAAATTGATTTTTTTCTATCGTTCAAAGTCTAGTACAAAAGAAATATCAAAAAAGCAAAATCAAGAAGACAAAAGTCCTGCTATCTGAGTAGAATTTTCAACTTTTGAAATTGATTTTTTCTATCGTTCAAAGTCTAGTACAAGAAATATCAAAGCAAAATCAAGAAGACAAAAGTCCTGCTATCTGAGTAGAATTTTCAACTTTTGAAATTGATTTTTTTCTATCGTTCAAAGTCTAGTACAAGAAATATCAAAAGCAAAATCAAGAAGACAAAAGTAATGCTATCTGAGTAGAATTTTCAATTTTTGAAATTGATTTTTTCTATCGTTCAAAGTCTAGTACAAGAAATAAAAAGCAAAATCAAGAAGACAAAAGTCCTGCTATCTGAGTAGAATTTTCAACTTTTGAAATTGATTTTTTTTCTATCGTTCAAAGTCTAGTACAAGAAATATCAAAGCAAAATCAAGAAGACAAAAGTCCTGCTATCTGAGTAGAATTTTCAACTTTTGAAAATGATTTTTTTCTATCGTTCAAAGTCTAGTACAAGAAATATCAAAGCAAAATCAAGAAGACAAAAGTAATGCTATCTGAGTAGAATTTTCAATTTTTGAAATTGATTTTTTCTATCGTTCAAAGTCTAGTACAAGAAATATCAAAGCAAAATCAAGAAGACAAAAGTCCTGCTATCTGAGTAGAATTTTCAACTTTTGAAATTGATTTTTTTCTATCGTTCAAAGTCTAGTACAAGAAATATCAAAGCAAAATCAAGAAGACAAAAGTCCTGCTATCTGAGTAGAATTTTCAACTTTTGAAATTGATTTTTTTCTATCGTTCAAAGTCTAGTACAAGAAATATCAAAGCAAAATCAAGAAGACAAAAGTCCTGCTATCTGAGTAGAATTTTCAACTTTTGAAATTGATTTTTTTCTATCGTTCAAAGTCTAGTACAAGAAATATCAAAGCAAAATCAAGAAGACAAAAGTCCTGCTATCTGAGTAGAATTTTCAACTTTTGAAATTGATTTTTTCTATCGTTCAAAGTCTAGTACAAGAAATATCAAAGCAAAATCAAGAAGACAAAAGTCCTGCTATCTGAGTAGAATTTTCAACTTTTGAAAAATTGATTTTTCTATCGTTCAAAGTCTAGTACAAGAAATATCAAAGCAAAATTTGCTATCTGAGTAGAATTTTCAACTTTTGAAATTGATTTTTTCTATCGTTCAAAGTCTAGTACAAGAAATATCAAAGCAAAATCAAGAAGACAAAAGTCCTGCTATCTGAGTAGAATTTTCAACTTTTGAAATTGATTTTTTTCTATCGTTCAAAGTCTAGTACAAGAAATATCAAAGCAAAATCAAGAAGACAAAAGTCCTGCTATCTGAGTAGAATTTTCAACTTTTGAAATTGATTTTTTTCTATCGTTCAAAGTCTAGTACAAGAAATATCAAAGCAAAATCAAGAAGACAAAAGTCCTGCTATCTGAGTAGAATTTTCAACTTTTGAAATTGATTTTTTTCTATCGTTCAAAGTCTAGTACAAGAAATATCAAAGCAAAATCAAGAAGACAAAAGTCCTGCTATCTGAGTAGAATTTTCAACTTTTGAAAATTGATTTTTTTCTATCGTTCAAAGTCTAGTACAAGAAATATCAAAGCAAAATCAAGAAGACAAAAGTAATGCTATCTGAGTAGAATTTTCAACTTTTGAAATTGATTTTTTCCTATCGTTCAAAGTCTAGTACAAGAAATATAAAAGCAAAATCAAGAAGACAAAAGTCCTGCTATCTGAGTAGAATTTTCAACTTTTGAAATTGATTTTTTCTATCGTTCAAAGTCTAGTACAAGAAATATCAAAGCAAAATCAAGAAGACAAAAGTCCTGCTATCTGAGTAGAATTTTCAACTTTTGAAATTGATTTTTTCTATCGTTCAAAGTCTAGTACAAGAAATATCAAAGCAAAATCAAGAAGACAAAAGTCCTGCTATCTGAGTAGAATTTTCAACTTTTGAAATTGATTTTTTTCTATCGTTCAAAGTCTAGTACAAGAAATATCAAAGCAAAATCAAGAAGACAAAAGTAATGCTATCTGAGTAGAATTTTCAACTTTTGAAAATGATTTTTTCCTATCGTTCAAAGTCTAGTACAAGAAATATCAAAGCAAAATCAAGAAGACAAAAGTCCTGCTATCTGAGTAGAATTTTCAACTTTTGAAATTGATTTTTTTCTATCGTGCAAAGTCTAGTACAAGAAATATAAGGGAGTAATGAATTTTAATGACTTAAACTGTAAAAATGTAAATTTCTGTTTTGTTTGTTAAAAACATGATTTAAACTTTGACGATGCGCCTAAAATACAAGAATGAATGAATAATATTATAAATTAATAATAATAATAGACAAAAAATCTATAATGTTATACATTTAAAAGAACAGAAAAGTGTTATATTTTTAAGAATTTATGTTAAAAGAACATTTATGGATTATATTGTATTTTTCCCAGAATTCTACCTCATATAATAACTATTTTCTATCTATTCAAAACAGATGAAATTTAGTAATTTAAGAAATTACAGAAGAAGTGGAAGAAAAGTTGATTGTTTTTGTTGATGAATTGTAAAAGGCACAAAATTACATTTACATTTAATTAAGATTAGGTAAGTTACATTTAATTAAGATTAGATAAAAAAAAATTACTAACAGCTCAATCTCATTATTTTCTATCACTGCTCAACAGGCACTGCTATAACAGGCTGCTCAGACTAATTCTTTAGCATTTCGGACAATGAAACTCATTATAAGTCATATAATGAGCATATATATATCTATATATATCACTGACTGAATTAATGAACGAATACGCATTTTTTAAATATTATAGTGTTGATTTTATATAAGATTGGAAGCAGTTGTAAATAAATTTGTTTTTATAAATGGGAATTATTACAATACCAAATCATCCAGGCTTAAGAAGGTAAGAAATTCCTCCCTTTTAATAATTAAGAAAAATGATAACATTATTTACGCATTAAAAGAAAAAAATATCAGTTAGCAGAATAAATCGGATCAGTTAAATTAAATAATTAATGAACTTACATTTAATTAGATTACCTAATAGTTTATATAAAGTAGCTTGGAAAACAAGATTATAGTTTTATATTTATTTTTAATCTAGATTGTAACTCATAAACTAAATTTTTGATTTCCCAGTAACCAAAAATGATTTAAGATTGTAACAGGCATAGGCTTAGTATTTTTTAGGATAGAGTCTTTCGATAGTTCATTGTCATTATTTTGTCTCATGGTAAACTGGAAAGAAAACCATTTTAGCACTTCGGGTTCAAAGACTCACTAAAAGACACACATGAGATACTTTATAAGAGAGATATTATGTGGCACATTATAATTAAATCTTTTTAAAAAAAATTAGGGTGAAATGAAAAGCGTTAAATGTGTTGTTGGAATAAATCAGAAGTAATTATAAAATAATTTCTATTTGTAGATAATTAGATGTAAATCGTTTTTAAAGATTTTTTATTTTCAATAGAATTTGAAAATTGTGAAAAATTTAAGAAAATTTCCCATTGAAAATATAGGAAATATGAAGAATTGATTAATAGGTAAGCACATGAATTTCAGTATTGTATACTTTTAAAAATAGGGAATGGATAATACAAACAAATAGTGTGTTAGAGTATGCCTCAAAACTAATACAGAAAGACATCCTAACATAGTGCTTGCGAGGAATTATTTGCACTTCTCTAATCTTGAGATTTTTCCTACTGATAGATATCTTGAAAGAGCTTTCCTCATTTGAGTCCTATGAACAAATATAATTAGAAATATTATTATTTAAATTCTGAGAAATGCATTGAATTGAGATTAATAAATGTAAAGTCAACATACTGGAAAATCTCTCTTAATTCAAAGGGTTTCCAATGATCAAAATAAAAATCTTTGACAGAAGTATATTTTCTCACATTACAGTGAAAAGGAAATTATTGAATTCTTCTTGAATTATTTTCTTAAGTTTGAGGATAACATTTAAAAGACAAAATGTGAACTGAATTGACCTGAAAATTCTTGCAAATACAAAATATTTCTAATAAGTCATTTGAAAGAAATGTTTAAAGAAAATCAATAATTTCTATGTCGAGGAAAAAAAATTATCAACTGAAAGGATTAAAGGTTTAAACTTTATGGTTTGAATATAGTGTGAAAAGTGAGCCTTCATTGTTGTTCTCGTCAAAAGCACTGACACATGTTCTCTTAGCGGACTGTATCCCACTCACACACTTACACAATAAATAACCACAATGAAAACGTAACAACAATTTATTTACACGACACAGGCACAGCTACTCGCAGCCGTGATGTTCCCTCTTGCCTCTCTGGCGTTACACTGTTCAGATTCACACTTATGCACTCGCAGGCGCATGCGTATACACACACTTTTTTTGTCGCTAGGGGTATCCTTGCGCGTTGGCGCGAACAATTGTGTTAAGTTATATTCGAATATTGTACTTTCTACCTGCTAGCTACCATTGCAGTAGATGCTTGATGGCGATGTATGCAATATCTGACATCTACACTCAGGTTATCCAGTGGAAATTTTCTAGGTTTCTTTATACGACACACAAATGCATGGGAAGTACCACTAAAATTCTTTCCGCAATGTAATGTGCTCTCTTCATTATTCTTTTGTACGATAATTGTGGAAAAAATAAGCTGGACATAAGACCCATTGATGCATTGCAACCACAACAAAAACAAAAAAACCCTGCTAAATTCTGTACCTGGAACAGTCTTCAATGATTAAGTCAAAATTGTAAAGGACTTATACCTCGTCGTAGCTCGTTGATTTATTCTTTTTTATTATTGATATAAGTGAGAACTGTACGTACTGCGAAAGATAGAGTGTCTTCCTATCTTTATAGTAAGGAGACCACATACTATAACGGGTGGTAAACCAGGAAATCGTCATTGACAGCTTAAATGGGGCAAAGAGATGTCAAAAATGCGTTATCAATTCGCTCTAAATGCCTTCAGTTATGAGAGTTCAAAATGTTAAATTCAGAGTCTCTTTAATTTTAAATTCTTACAGAAAAGGGTTGACCTTTGCTTTATCACTTCGTAAACACGAAATTCAGAATAGTGATATAATTCCAATGTCTTCTTGAGAGGCTGTCATTCCTTCTTTATAGCAACAAAAACCACGTACTTATGAAGTGTGGTTAACCAGGAAATCTCTATTGTCAATTTAAATGTGGCAACGTGATATCAAAAAAGCTTTATCAATCCACTCTAAATGCCTTCAGTTAACGGAGTTCAATATGTGAATTCAGAATCTTCTTAATTTTAAATCCTTACAGAAAAGAGCTAATCTTTGCTTTATCGTTTCGTGAACACGAAATACAGAGTAGAAATATATTTCCAATGTCTGATTGATAGGTTATCTTTCCAACTTTATAGCAAGAATATCACATTCTATATCGTTTCTATAATTTAAAAGCCTTACAGAAAAGAGCTTATCTTTGCCTTATCGCTGCCTGATGGCCTTGGCTAGCGTCTGACCGTTGGTCCACAGACTTCAGGTTCGAATACTGTCTCATGACATGGATGTTTGTTAGCAATTCGAAATCCACGTTAAACTGCAGGTGGCAGTCTAATTAGCCTAAAGTGTACAGAAAATGATCGTAGAACGACAAACAGAACCAAAGTTTTTCTTCTTCACTTCTTAAGCACGAATTCAGATTAGTGATATATTTCCAATGTATTGTTGAGAGGCAGTCTTTCCATCTTTGTAGCAAGAAGACCACATACTATAACGTGTTGTAAACATGGAAATCTTAATTTCCAGTTTAATCGTGGCAAAGTGATGTCAAAAAATACATTTTCAACCCACTCTAAATGCCTTCAATTAACGCAGTTCAAAAATTTTAATTCAGAATTTTCTTTAATTTTAAATTCCTACAGAAAAAAGCTGATCTTTGCTTTATCGCTTCGTAAACACGCAATTCAGAGTAGCGATATATTTCCAATGTCTTGTTGAGAGGCGTAATTTTTCCGCCTCTTTCATCCTGAGAGCAGTGGAAGAAAAATTAAGAGTGGCGTTAATGGGATTCGAAAGAGCACATCCACCATCCATCATGGAGGTTCGAATGAAGGGTGATTCATTTAGTAAAACGGATTAAGCCCGCGGGAAATCCTTCAAAAGAAAGGGAGATTAGTCAAACCAGACAGCCGCGAGCCTAAATATTTACGAAGGGATTCTGGCGAAAATTTTTACACCCCATGCATGATGAATGGTCCTTTCCTCGCTATCTCCTTTCTTTATATTTCTCAACTGTAAACTCTATAAATGAAAAACAAAAAAGATCCTTCAAATTGAATTATGATGGTATGCGTAATATAATAATATATAATTTAACTCAGTGGTTTTGTTTTCGAATGGAACTGAGACGACATTTGAGAGTTTTTTTTTACAATAGTTGTTTAAAAATTCCCAAAGAAATATTTGAATTTATTTAAGTGTTCTGTCTACTTTTAAGTCTTCCAGGTTTAAAATAATCATGGAGTGTTTTTCTCCAGAGATTAAAAAAAAAAAAATCTGGAGTTTTGTTCAGAGGTTTAAAAAAATCAAGAGATTAAGTTCAAATTCTTCATTAGAAATTGATGTTCATTCTGATGTTTAATTCTACATTCATCTGGATTGGCTGCAGTAACTAATTAATAATAAATCAGGAGAGAGAATATTATTTTTTGGGATTGATTATTTAGATATATTCAGAATTTATTGTGCAGTGTGCACTAATTTCTTATCTTTTTATTGATTTGGATGTTTGAATATTATGGGTTAGAAACAAATTCTTACATATCTTTTTTTTTATTTGTTAATTTATAAGTAAATGAAATATATTTAATTGAATATTTTCCTCCTTTCAAATTTTCTTACGATATTTGAAGCTTCGAAAATGGTCCTTCACTAAATAACCTAGCCTAGGAATTAATCTTTACTTTATTGCTTCGTAAACACGAATTCAGAGTAGCGATGCATTTCCAATGTTTTGTTGAGAGACTGTATTTCCATCTTTATAGCAAGAAAACCACATACTATAACTGTGGCAAACCAGGAAATATTCATTGCCGATTTACACTCATGTTCATAAATAAAGGATAATTCAGAATCACACAGATCTCGACAGATTCACACAGATTATCACACACATCTTGAAGAAGAATATGCAAATTACAGGAAACCACCAGATGGCGTGGATAGTACGTTACAATCAGAAAAGCAAACTTTTATCAGCCTGGAATCTAGGAGATTTTTTTGGGGGCGGCAAGAAATCCAAATACTTTGACAGGCTTTTGGAAAAGTGAGCGATAGGAAAAATTTAAAAAAAAAATAAACATCGATTTATCAGATCAGACTATTTCAGATAGTGGGGAAAAGATCACGTGCGGAATTTAACTCTGCATTTATTTGAATGCATGACATCGTTATTCGGACATTTTCTTTTGCAATAAAATAAAATAAAAAAGAAAAGAAAAAGCGAATACCATAATGATAGCATTTCGAAATGTTTTGCAATATAATTTTAAAAAACCGATATTTGTCTATAATTTTTAAATTAATAAAAATGAAAAGAACAATTTAATTATTTTTACATGAAGATAATTTCATGAGTATATGTAACTCAATAAGATGGGCTTCATGACTAAGTGACTATCGCTTTGGCCCTCGGTGCCACAGACTTCAGGTTTGAGCTCCTATGGTGCTATGGATGTTCAGAATCCATTTTAAACCGTAGATCCCAGTCTAATATTACAGTCTTGACATGTAAATCATTGAAATTTCAAATGAATGCTATATTACAATATGAACAACGTTAGCCATAATTATAAAATTATTTGTACATTTCATATATGGATATACACTCATGTATAATATACACTGAAGTTACAAAAGTCATGGGATAGCAATATGCAAATTTTCAGATGGCAGTAGCATCGCGTAGAACTGGTATAAATGCGCAGTGCTTTCGTAGAGCTTTCATTTCTGTTCAAGTTATTCATGTGAAGAGGTTTTGACGTGATGATGACCGCACGACGGGAATTAACAGACTTTGAACGCGGAATGTTAGTTGGAGCTAGACGCATGGGTCATGCCATTTCGGAAATCGTTAGGGAATTCAACATTCCCAGATCCACTGTGTCAAGAGTGGTCCGAGAGTATGAAATTTCAGGCATAACATCCCACCATGGACAGCGCAGTGGTCGACCGCCTGCACTTAACGACCGAGACCGGCGACGTCTGCAAAGAGTCGTAAATTCTAACAGACAAGCAACACTGCGTCAAATAACCGCAGACATCAATGTGGGATGTACAAGGGACTTGTCTGTTAGAACTGTGCGGAGAAATTTAGCTTTCTTGGGCTATTCCAGCAGAAGACCGACTCGAGTGCCTTTACTGACAGAACGACATCGCTTGCAGCCACTCTCGTGGGCACGTGAGCATATCGGTTGGTCCCTAGATGAATGGAAAACCGTGGCCTGGTCCGATGAGTCACGAGTTCAGTTGATAAGAGCTGATGGTAGGGTTCCAGTGTGGCGCAGACCCCACGAAGCCATGGACCCAAACTGTCAGCAAGGCACTGTTCAAGCTGGTGGTGGCTCCGTAATGGTGTGGGCTGTTTTTTCATGGCATGGACTTGGTCCTCTGGTGCGACTGGACCGAACATTGACTGGAAATGATTATGTTCAGCTACTTGGAGATCACTTGCAGCCATTCATGGACTTCATGTACCCAAACAACGATGGGATTTTTATGGATGACAATGCGCCATGTCACCGGGCCACAACTGTTCGCGATTGGTTAGAAGAACATTCTGGACAATTCCAACGAATGATCTGACCACCTAGATCACCCGACATGAATCCTATCGAGCATTTATGGGACATCATCGAGAGGTCTGTTCGTGCCCAAAATCCTGCACCATCAACGCGTTCACAATTATGGATGTCTATCGAGACAGCATGGCTCAATATTCCTGCAGAAGATTTCCAAGGACTTGTTGAGTCCATGCCACGTCGAGTTGCTGCACTTCGCCGGGCGAAAGGAGGGCCGACACGATATTAAGAGGTATCCCATGACTTTTGTCACTTCAGTGTATATATGAATAATTCAGAATCACACAGAAATTGAACTCTAAAATAAAAATTTCCCCTGTAGAATCATCACACACATCTTGAAGAAGAATATGCAAATTACAGGAAACCCCCAGATGGCGCGGATAGTACGTCACAATGACGAGAGTGTAAGAGAGGGGTATATAAGAAATGGTGGCAAAGAAGTAAAATTGTTCACAAGCGCTTTAAAAGCCATTCAGTGCAATAACCGCATAGTTGTGGCACAAAGGAGGCATTTGGATGATTTTTTACGTGGTAGAATTATCGGACGACTGAAATGGGGACGTACCCAGCTGCAAGTGTCCGAGAAACTTGGAATCGCCCAGAGTGTCATCTCCAGGCTTTGGCAACGATTCCAAGATGATAGTGATATGAGTAGATGTTACAGCACAGGTCGCCCCCGAGTTACAACGCCGACTGAGGACCGGTATTTAGCAGTTACTACCAAAAGAAACAGACGGAACACAGCATCACTCGTCAGCTATCTTCAGCTACCGGTACGACAGTTTCAAGGCAGACCGTGTACAGACGCTTAGGGCACATTGGTCTATATACTCGTAGGCCTATCAGATATATTCCACTTACCGCAACTCACTGTCGCCTGCGATTAACCTGGAGTAGAGAGCATGCATTGTGGACACCGCAACAGTGGTCTTGTGTGATGTTTTCCAACGAGTCCAGGTTTAGTTTGCAGTCTGATTCTCGCCGGACTTTCATATGGAGAGCGCCACGTACCCGTTACCACCAAGAGAACACCATTGAACGACACCGTTACGGTGGTGCAGGATGGCTCATTGGGGGAGGAATTATTTTTGGTTCCAGAACTGGCCTGCATGTTCAAAGTGTAACGATGACAGGCCACATCTATCGGGATGTCATTCTGGAACAACATGTACGTTTGTTTCGGAACGCCATGGGTGCTGAATTTCGGTTTATGGATGACAACGCCCGTCCTCACCGTGCAAGCATTGTAGACGAATGCCTTCAATTGGAGGATATCACCCGTATGGAGTGGCGAGCATATTGACCGGACTTGAATCCAATAGAGCATGTGTGGGATATGCTTGGCCGACGAATTGCTGCCCGTCAACCCCCTCCCACCGGTCAACCGGAACTTCGGAGGTTATTGCTTGATGAGTGGTGTAGTATTCCCCAAGATCAGATTGATAATTTGATACTAAGCATGCCTAGGCGTTGTAAGGCCTGTATCGCATCGTCCGGAAGACATACTCCATATTAACCATCATACTAACAATGTTATACTGTTTTTTGTAAATGGGTTCTTTTTTGAAATTTGCTCCAGGGAGTAAAAATCGCAATTTTTATTAATGATGTCAAGCATATAGCATCTTTTTTGCTCTTTACCTTTTGTTTAATAAATAGACTTTACAAATAAGTCAAATTTGTTTTGCTTCTGTCTCTTTCTTTGCCTGAACTTCATTATCCTTAATTTATGGACATGAGTATAATAGCAGCAAAGTGATGTCAAAAATGTTTTTCAATCCACTCTAAATGACTTGGGTTAACGGAGTTCTAAATGTTGAATTCAGAATAATTTTTAATTTTAAAAATGAAAACTAAATATTTAAATTGGATTCACAAATGCACGATTAAATCACTACAGTTCACTCCAAGGTTAGAGATTTTCAGAAACTCGTGTCTACGTCGAATCTAAAAATACCTGGTCTGCGGCAGACCTTAATTATCCCACGGCGTGATACAAGAAACCATCAGGGGCTCACTTTGGAATCAGGTAGGATCACCATCCTATTCAGATACTATCAGATATTAGTATATCTACTATCAGATTTCAGTGATAGGTTGTTAGCATTAGTACAAAACACTAATTGCATGTAATATGAATATTTCCCCAATAAAGATAACACAATAAGGATCGTCTGCTGTCGGATTTGAGAGATGGGTTTATCATATACATTTCAAATAACATACATTCATCTCTCATGAGAATGAAATACCAAAACTCTTTTTAAGGAAAAAAAAGGCTACAACGTAGTCAAAATGTTGAATTCAGAATCCTCTTTAACTTTATTTCTAATTTTCTACAGAAAAGAGAAAAGAGCTGATCTTTGCTTTATCGCTTCGTAAACATGAAGTCCAGAGTAGCGATATATCCCCAATGCCTTGTTGAGAGGCGTAATTTTTCCGCCTCTTTCACCGTAAGAGCAGTGCGAGAAAAATTAAGAGTGGCGTTAATGGGATTCCAAAGAGCACATCCACCATCCATCATGGAGGTTCGAATGAAGGGTGATTCATTTAGCAAAACGGATTATGCCCGCGGGAAGGGATGTTCAATCCTTCGAAAGAAAGAGAGATTAGTCAAACGAGACAGCTGCGAGCCTAAATGTTTAAGAAGGGATTCTTGCGAAAATTTTTACACCCCATGCATGATGAATGGTCCTTTCCTCGCTATCTTCTTTCTTTATATTTCTCTACTGTAAGCTCTATAAAAGATTCTTCAAATTGAATTATGATGGTATGCGTAATATAATAATATATAATTTAACCCAATGGTTTTGTTTTCGAATGGAACTGAGACGACATTTGAAATTTTTTTTTTTTACAATAGTTGTTTAAAAATTCCCAAAGAAATATTTGAATTTATTTAAATGCCCTGCCTATTTTTAAGTTTCTAGATATAAAAAAATCCAGAGTTTTAATCTCTGGAGAGATTAAAAAAAATCATGTAGTTTGATTCTTCAGTGGTTAAGAGAGGGATTAAAAAAAATCAACTTCTTCATTTGAAATTGATGTTCATTCTGTTGTTTAGTTTTAAATTCACCTAGTTTGGTTGTCGTAACTAATTAATAATAAATTATGACAAATAAAATTATTTTTGGGATTCATTATCTAAATATATTGAGAATTACCTGTGCAGCTTGCAATAATTTCTAATCTTTTTATTGATTTGGGTCTTTGAATATTATGGTTTGGAAACAAATTCTTGCATAACTTTTTATTTGTTAATTTATTTTTATATAAGTAAATAACAAATAAAACAAGTATAGCAATATGAACAATATATAAATATGTTTTCATTGTTTGTTTATATGTTTATATTATTGGTTATATTGTTAATACAATATATAAATAACATATAAATTATAATAAGAATTACAATTTATATATAAGTAAATGAAATATCTTTTAATTGAATATTTTCATCGTTCTCAAAGAACATTTTGAAAATGGTTCATCATAATAGGCTGAAGAGTTAGAGAAAATAGGCTGAAGAGTTGGTTTCTGTAATTGAAACATGGTGTCTTTTCCCAAAGCCAACACCCAAAGAAGTTGCAACGGACAAGGGTAAAACTGTATAACCCCAGAAAAATACCTAACTGCATAAAAAGTAGTTGATGGTTTGTGTCTGGTGGCATGTAAAAGGCCTAATTAACTGGGAAATGTAATGTTATCTGTACATTTATGAGCAATTTTGCTGCTAAAAATTGCAATGTTTGTCAGCAGCTGCTCAAACATGACCAGAAATGACTGCTGTCATGTTTCTTCATGACCATGCCGTTTATAAGATTTCCAGCATTTCCTGTATTGTTTTGCTGCTAATTATTCTTTATAAAAGTTGTGCGAAAACTTTGTTTCCAACCTTATAGAGAGAAATCTAGGTTAGGAAGAAATGAATGGAAAACGTATAATAAATCTTGATGTGCATATCACACGTTCTTCTTTCTTTACCTTCTATGTGAAGCAACCAACCGTTCCACTCAAACAATAAATTTACAATATGTCTGATCTTCAGTGAACTTGTTTGATGTGGAGAAACATTATGTGATCTTTAACTGCACTGCCTTTATTGATTCTCAAAAATGGGATATATAGTGCTTGAGCTACGAAGGGATACATTTTAGATTAACGCGCAGTGATAGACGTATTATAATAGGCTGGTTTGCTCATAAGGTTACGAAACAAAGCCTAGTTATAAAGATTTAAAATTGCTGCATAAAGCCTCCAGAAGATGTTTCAGGTTTATACGTGGCTATTCTCTGACAACTGAGTGAAAGTTCCTATTATCTGACAATCGTTCCTATTATCTGACAATCCGTGACTATTATCTGACAACTGTTCAACATTCCTTGTGACATAAAAGCTCTTATATTGGGTTTCAAGGGATTTATTGGTTTAAAATTTTGTTTTCTGAAAACTCTGTTGCTTCAGTTTCTTTATTAAGAATGTGATTGACTAAGAGATAAAGAAAAATTTTATTTTGGTACTTTTGCCTATCTAGAATATGAAAATCTGCTAATATATATTATCACCAGTGGGCTACGAAGGAATTAATTATGGATAAGAGTACAGGGATAAATTTATTATTTAAATGGCGACACTGGATGGCTCATAAAGTGACGACTCATATGAGGTAGTTATGAAGCCTTAAAATTGCTGCATCAAACGTCCAGTAGATATTTTATTTGTCCACGTGACTAATATGTGACAGCCGAGGGAAAATTCCTGAACATAACTCTTTAATATTCCTCATAACATATAAGTTCGTAGATTAGGTTCAAGGGATCAAATGATTTAGATTTAAGATTTGGTTTTCTGAAAACTCTGTTGTTGCAGTTCCATTCGTGGCCTGATGGCCAATTAGCCAGCGGTCTGGTCTTTAGTACCACAGGCCTCATATTCGAATCCTGGCTGGGATATGGATGTTTGTTAGTGGTTTGGAATCCACGTTAAACTGTAGGTCCCAGACTAATTAGTTCAAAGTGTGCACAAAAAGACTGTAGAGAGACAAACCAAACAAAATCAGTTCCATCCTAGCGAATGGGATTGACTAAGCGGTAATGACAAACGTCGTTTTGATTCTTTTTTGTATCTAGACTATGAAGTCTACTAATATATTATCCCAAGGTGCTATTTTCTAATTGAGTGTGGGAACAAGAAGTGAATATTGGCTACTTGAAATACTTTCAAGGATTTGGATTGTAGTATTGTAGATTTAATTGCAGGAAACCTCGATTAAGCTTATGCGAGGCATTCAGTCCCATTCTCTTCTGAATCAATTTACTTTCAAATATGCGACGACCTTATCAATAGAATCAAAAAGTGACTAGATTGCTATGCAATATACTATTGGTTTTAGGAAAAATCTATTGTTTTAGTTCCAACATTAATAATGTAAATGATTAAGAGCTAACGACAAATTTCATTTTGGTACTTTTTCTTGTCTAAACTATGAAATATATTAATAAAATATCCCCATGTTGGTGTATCAGTGCTATTTTCTAATTATGTGTGGAAATAAGAAGTCAATAATTGCTACCAGAAAGACTTTCAAAGTAATTCATTTCGTATTTTTAATTGGAATTGTAGAGAACCTCGAACCTCATCCTCTTCTGAATCAATTTACTTTCAAAGCCTCATCACAATAGAAAGATGGGAAATAATTCCATATTTGTTAATAGAATAGAGAGAACCTCAATTTAGATCATGCGAGGTACTCTGTCACATCTTCTTCAGAATCAAATTACTTTTAAAAATGTGACGGAATTACAATCGAAAAGTATTGCTTGCGTGTCATGGGTACTTTAATGCTGGAATTTCATTGAACTGCATTATCTCTCATTGCTTGCTATGCATTGGGACTTAAATTTAATCTGAAATTGAGGGAAATTTGAGTGAATTATAATATGATCTCTCGTTTTTTGTCCCGAAAGAGGTTGTTTATAGCAACAAAAGAAGTAAGGGGAGCTTTTATTGTTTATCAAAAAATGAAATATCATGAGAGTTAAGTCCATTTGCCTCTGTCACAAATTTGTCTGCTTAAGCCTTTTTGTTTAGTGTAATGAGCGTTTAACGATGCTGCTATGGGACATTAAGTTCCCCCGGTCTCTCGTTCGTCTTCATTTGTCGAATCGGAAGATGACAGTTGGCAGAGAAAGCAATTCACTTAAAAGGTCCGCCTTGGAGTTTCATTTTTTTTTTAAGATCTGAAAAACTGAAAACAAAAGAAATACAAAGGACAAAAATTATAAAAAAAAAAAAAGAAAAAGAACAAGAACAATAAAATAAAATGATGGGAAAAAAGGAGAAAGTCTAGATCAGCTAAAAATTTCATTCCATTGTTGGCAATGTGAAAAAAAAAGAAGAAAATCAACCTTTTCGTTGTTTTATTTTGGTGATGCGTCACTCATTAGTCGAAACATAATGATATACAAACTAGATCCCCATTACCAGATATATTTTTACATTCATTCTGAAAAAAACATCTCTTTTTTTCTCTCTTTTTAGACTGAATATGAATCATACAATTATGTGATAAATAATTATTCGTGAATATAAAAAGTGGAAAATGTATTATGCGACACAATACCGTATTTGCAATTTTACAATACAGTATTGGGTTACATTTAATTTTTGTACATTTAAATGCACTAAATAATGCAGAATCTTCCTTAAAAATGCCCAAAAAATCATACTCAATTCATGAATAAGAAATTAACGTCAGAATCGGGAAATATTGAATACGAACATCACAATTATTATTCCTCTCAATTCCTGAATAAGAAATTAACGTCAGCATCAGGAAAAGAGTAAATAAGAACATTATATCAAGAATTCTTCACAATTCATGAATATGAAATTAACGTCAGAATCGGGAAAAGATTGAATAAGAACATCACATAATCATAGTTTTAGTCATTCTCATAATAATTATTCCTCACAATTCATGAATAAGAAATTAACGTCAGCATCAGAATGAATAATAATATCATAAAAATATTTACTCACAATTCATGAATAAGAACATCATACACAATTCATGAGTTTTATTTACCTGATTAGTTCTTTCAAAAATAAAATCAGTTAGAATCAGGAAAAATATTTTCAAAATGTAAAATATATTTTTCGTCTTCCCCTTTCATGGGCAAGATACTTATTAACTGAGAAAAAAAAATATTTTTTTTTGCGATAAACATTTTTTATTTTAATACAAATTCTGTATTGTAGTATCGAATACTTTTATCATATTTATTTACCTATTATTTTATCCATTTTTTTCCCTATTTATTATACAGTTTTTATTTTAATTCAATTTCTGCATTGTACTATCGAGTCTTTTTATCCTATTTATTCTGTCTGCAATTACAGATTTATTTTTTATCCATTTTCCAAGTTTTTATGTAGTTCTCCAATTTATTGTCTTATTTTTATAGTAATTAAAAAGGTTTTTTTTACTCCTTATCCTATTACGTTAAGGATTAAAATAAGATAATGTGACATCAACTTCAATAAATTAATCTAAAGGATGATCCTGGATGATTTGGGGAAAGCGCAAGGACACGACAACTGTCCATCGATTGCTGACAAGCCACCAGACACCGGTGTGTCCTCTTTCATGTCGAACATGATACCCGCCACTAATTGTCCGCCATCTCCTGGGATGGAAAGAGGGGGTAGATGACAATTAATGAGGCCTCTTCCCTGAAGAGAGATCGTGTTTCTTTTGCTCATCTCTACGAAATTCGATTTATTCGAGAGGTGTTAGGTGACCATCGCGTGTCCCTGGAATATCTTTCTTTGATGAATTCTATGAATTCAGACAATACATTATCGATTGCTGGCTTTTAACAAACAACATGGTTTGTTGATGGGACCATTGGTTAAAACATTCCAAAAAATGAAAAAATAATGTTTGATGTTATATCATTCCAAAATCGCAAGATCATTTTAAAATTGATCTTGATTTGAAATATACTTAGAACTAAACCATTTAAAAATAACAAACAAATATTTTTAACAAATTATTTTATGTGCTTAACTTTTCCGTAAATTTAAAGAAATATCAACATTGTTAGATACAAAAACACAAATGCATTGATATGAGTCCAATTTCGTTTAATTATGATTATAATTTTATATTAACATTACCAATTAAAAATACCAAACCTATTCCATTCTTATTTTATGAATCCACTACACAAATGCTTTTTTAAATGTCGTATATACGACATTCGGTGATCCCATAAAATAATAAAAAATTTGTAGCTTCTTTCACCTTTAGCTGTCCTGATGGCCAAATGTCCAGCGCTTTGGCCTTTGGTACTAAGGCTGGCTGTGGCATGAATGTTTGCGAGTCGTTTGGAATCCACGTTAAACTGTAGGTCCCGGTCTGTTTAGCCTAAAGTGTGCACAAAATGACCGTAGAGCGACAAACCAAATCTTTCACCTTTACGTTCTTCAAAGAGAAATTAAATTATATATGATACTCAACATTCTCTATTATATTTTTCGAATACAGCGATATTTTAATTCACAATTAAAGTGAATCATGTCAATAGTTATTTCAGTAAAATAATGGTATGGAAGACATGACATAAATAAATATAAAATGCGTATAAAAGCATTTAGTTTGTACACTTTAAGAAATACCAACATCCCAAGCATTATGATGCCGAGAAATATCTGTTCAGTTTCTCTCAAATATAGTTTCAGTTTTTGCGATGGAATACAAGCAATCAAGCAAATTCAAATATAAATAAAGTGCATTGGTGTGTGTATCATGTCAAAAACCTAAAAAAAATATTAATAAATCATCTAAAAGGACCAGCAATTTATTAATAAAATAATCAAAGCATTTCGTTAAGTATTCAAATATCTGTTCATACCAATATAAACTATATTTTATCAATATTACAAAACGCGTATTATAATATTATCTTCCTTTAAGATTTCTACATAGACTTCTTTCATATTAAGAATAAATATATTTAGTTAACCCACTTTTTCAACTGATGCACGGAGAAAAAATACATTGTTAAATCAAGAAAAAATATTCTACAGTAAAAAAGAACATGCATATTCCTCGATCTTTAGGGCAACATAAATACATATAAATCGTATAACATATAATACGCATACAAGCTCATACTACGAATAAATTTGTTTAGCTAACAAACGTTTGCAACTGATGCACAGAGAAAAAAATATGCATTCTTTAGTCAAGAAAAATTATTGGTCTAAAGTAAGAAAACCAATGTTCCTTGAGCTTTAGGACAATATAAATACGCATAATATATCATGCTACTACGAATAAATTAATTTAGCTAAAAGACTTGATGCACAAAGAAAAAATATGCATTCTTTAGTGAAGAAAAACATGTTGGCCTAAACTAAGAAGAATGAATGTTCTTTGAGCTTTATTTACGTCATGTGAAATAATAGTTTGCGACTCTTTACTAATTCTATACTCTTTTAAAAATATTCATAAAATAATGCTATTAAATTATGCCTTTAGGTAAACCTTAAAAGATTCCTTAAAAGCTCAGTTGGATTAAAGTCTGGAGAATATAGTGGGTAATTTTAAAGGACAATATTATCCTGAATCCCCTTCATTAAAGCATTAAGGCCCCTGATATATTATGTATGATGGGGCTGAAATTTAAAACAATCCACATTGATGTCCCATTATTTCACAAATTCAGGATATATTGACTACCTGATGTGCATCTGATTTGATGTGAATCTTTATTTATGATGTTGGACCTTCATAAATAAAGATTTCTCCTACACCATCAGCCTCTGTGGTATCCTACAACATTTGGCTTCAGTTTTATGTTTTACGGTGAATATTGAATATTCTGCACTACTATATTTCTCCTATTATTTGACTGAATCAAAATGCACCAGTTATATCTAATACACATTTGCATAAAATGTAATATTAAAGAGTTTGATTTATTAATAAAATTTCTTTAAAAAGGCTTAACCAAGTGATATAATAGAATTTAGGCAGAATTCTCTTGAGAATTTCATTGATCAGGAAATGGATACAAAACTTTTGTAACATTCTGCTCTCATGTTGTGAATTACAAAATTTGAAGAAATACAGGTACATTATTAATAACTTATATGTACCTTTGAATATATTTTTTATTAATGTATATATGAACATTAAAAAATCATTATCTGTTAACAAAGAAGATTTTCCTTTTAAGTCTTTGAAATTTACTTAATAAAGACTTCTTCTTCTTCAATGGTGCACCAGCCCCCTGGTGGGGTAAGGCCGTCTGCCTATTGGCAAATTTCGAAACATGAGATGTTTTTCTTTTTACGGGATAGGGTTGTCTGCCTATGCCCAACGCTCTTCAGCCATATTAGACGGGGACGTACAGTTTAAAGTGGGGGGAAGAGATGGGAGTATTTTAAAATTTTCCTTCATTTTAAAACTCAACACACTTCAAATTTAAGTAGAAGGGAACTAGTAAAATTACAACATATATTAATACATAAAAAAATATACACACAAAAAAATATTTTTACAAATGCAAATATAAGATGCAGAACAGACAAGAAATATGAAGAAATTGTACAACTAATATAGTAAATATAAACGGAACAACAGGTAAAAAAATGAATAAAAATAAGCATTAATTTTTTTATTAATTAAATATTTAATGAAAAAAAATATATATAAATTTTAAATAAATAAATAAAAATATAAACAAAATAAAAATAAAAATATAAACAAAACAAACCATAAAAATATAAACAAAACAAAAATAAAAATATAAACAAAACAAAAATAAAAATATAAACAAACAAAAAGTAAATTCTAAAACAAATAAATAAATAAATTCTTTCAAATATTACCCAATTATTTTTAAGCCAATTTGGCAACTTTTCGTGGTTCGCGAATTTCTCAAAGTTGACATTATTTTGTATGTTGTTATACTGTTTGTTCATTTACAATACAACATAAAATAAAAATTAAACATACTAACCAATGAATTGCAACCACCTAAAACAACAGTGAAAATTGTTAACATACATGGGGAAACTCTTACTCCTCCTCCTCCTCATGGCATATATGAAAAATTTAGCAAAATTTGTTGATAAGATTCGGCAATCTATGCTATTGTATATTTCATTGACAAGACGACGTGAAATAAATAAATAAAATGTAGTAACTAATGAAAAGAATCAACCTGAAAAAAATAAATTATTTACAAATAGGGGGAAACTCCTTACTCCTCCTCACGACAAGAATGAAAGAGTTAGCAAACTTTGTTGCTAAGATTCGACGTTCTATGCTTTTGTACTTTTCATTGACAATACAATGGGAAATAAATAAATAAAATGTACTAACCAATGAATTGAAACAGTCTAAAGAAAACCTAGTGAACCTAGTGAAAATTGTTAAAAGACACAGTGAAACTCCTTAATCATCTGTCTCTTCAAGGCATATATGAAAGAATTAGCAAAATCTGTTGTTAAAATTCGACGTTCTATACTATTGCACTTTTCATTGACAAGACGAGGTGAAGTAAATAAACAAGTAAATAAAATGAACTAACCAATGAATTGAAACTACCTAAAAAAACAGTGAAAATTGTTAAGAGACATAGGGAAACTCTTATTCCACCTCTTCCTCATGACATATATGAAAGTGTTCGATGTTCTCTGCTATTGTGCTTTTCAGTGACAAAAGTGAAAATAAATAAAAATAACTAACTAAATGTACTAAGCAATAAATTGAAACAAAAAAAAAAAAAAAAAAAAAAAAAGAAACCTAGTGGAAATTGTTTTAACAGACGTGGGGAAACTTCTTACTCCTTCCACCTCATGGAATATATGAAAGAGTTAGCAAAATCTGTTGCTAAGATTCGACGTTTCAAGTGAACAGTTTCTTGAGATGACTTATGATTAATTTTTTCTATGAAATTTATCAGAATAAAAATTTCAATTTTGTTTAATATTTATACAATATATTTTACACACTGTAGTGATTTTTTTATTTTTCTATTAGATATAAAGTGGATACTCTTTTGATATTTATAAAGACTCACGTTCATCAACTTTCCTTTGCTTTCTGTGATAACGATATATATCTCTCACTCCACCCACATATGATAATCTTATAAAAGAAACAGAAATTTCCCTGCTGCTCTGGAAGCAGTCTCCTTGGAAACAGGAAACCTATAGGTGAAGATAGGGGCAAGTAATTTGTTTCCTGTCAGTTTCCCTCAGATGAAGAAACGAAAGAACAGTGACGCAGGATTGTGGTTGCACTACTTCAACAGGGGCACGCAAACAGCCCTGAATATAAAAAGAAGGGGAATATAAAAAGAAGAAGGTGCATCTGATGATGATGGATTGCAAACCATGAAAGTTCCATCATATAAGACAGATAGAAGAAGATAGTACAGAAATCAGGTATGGATGGAATAAAAAAGTATGATTCATTTTTGTAAATCTTTCTTCACTGAATAACTGCCACAACAATAGCGTCGAACATGAGAATTATTTTATGCTTTTTAATTAAATAGCATACATTTGTTAAAAACAATTATTTTTCATTATTTATTATAGTTTACTAAAAATGAATTATTTTTGTATGTATTTTGAAAACTGTTTTTATTATCCTAATTTCTTAAGCAGTAGATATTCACATAAAAATATGCATATCCTTTTTCTTCTTCATTTGCGCAACAGCACCTTGGTGGGCCAAGTCCGTCTGGCAGATTTCGAAACATGAGATGTTTTTCTTTTTTTTTACGGGGTAGAATTGTTAAACCTATGCCTAACTCTCTACAGTCATATTAGACGGTGAATTAGGGTTTAAAGTAGATTCCAAACCTCTACAAATATCCATTTCACTACTGGGACTCGAATCCTGCGGTACCGAGGGCCTTAATGCTAGAATATGTATATTCATCGAATATAAAATCAAATCAATTATAATTATGAAGTTCATAGTATGCACGTTACACTGAAATTAAAAAAATATCCCTCATTGCTTTCTTCGAAGTGTTTAAAACGTACAGATTGAGTTACATTTCGGCTACTTTATACAGATGTACTGATTGCCAAATTGCAACTGATTACTTGCTGACTATTGGCAACTGGCTACCTTACCAAATTGCCTACTGGTGCAGGATGCTTCTTAATCAAAAGGAAAAGCAGGACAACAGGATTCTGTGCTTAAGACTTTTTGTTTTATATTTTCGCATTAGTCCTAAGAACATAATGCTCATCAAATTTTGATCTTAACAATAAATTTATTGTTAAGTTCAAGCATATCAAAAATTTTGTGAGGGTACTATTTTAAAATCGTAATATTAGAGACAAAAATAATTTTTATAACACATCCACCTCGGTTAACAATTTTAGGTACCAAAGAAAAAACATATCGATAGGGTACAACAAATCGAATACCTCTTTACAGTGTAACTATCAAAATCAAAAAAATTACTTTGCTTTCCCAATTCCTCTAATTATGCAGTTATAATTTCATAACAGTAGCATACTTCATGTTTTCAGGATATTGATAAGCAAGTGCAAAATTACCCATGTCTTAATTTTATATTCATATAATGTGGAATTTTCAGTGAACTTATAACAAATCATAAAAAACATAGTTTTTGAGAGATATATGTTTTTTAATTAAAATGTATAAAATATACTCGAAGTTCGATGGTATTGTGTGACAGTTATCCAGTAAAGCAAGATTTATAAAAATGAATCCCATTTTTTTCCTCCATCCTTACCTGATTTCTGTGCTATCTTCTACTGACTGTCTTATATGATAGAACTTTAAAGGTTTTCAATCCATCATCATCAAAGGCGCATTTTCTTTTTATATTCAGGGCTGTTTGCGCGCCCCTGTTAAAGAAGTGCTAACACAAACCTGTATTACAAGAAGATAAACGATGATTTGATTTGTCGCTCTACACTTATTTTCAGTACACTTTAGGCTAATTAGACAGGGATCTACAGTTTATCGTGAATTCTAAACCGCTAACAAACACCCATGCCACCAGCAGGGTTTGAATATGAAACCTGTGGTACCAAAGGCCATGACCATTCCGATTGCCCGATGCCATCAGGCCGATTGGCTAACGAAGATAAAACAAACGTAAATGAGGAAGATAAGATACTAAGATAAAATAAACTTCGTCGTTTATTTCTTCTACAAGATTTTGAATAATTTTATTAGATATGCAAAACATTTGAAATTTTTGAGGGATGTAAATATATATTGTTCCTTTACATACAGGATATTTGTAAAATGCTTGGACAGTTTTTATAATATAACATTATAAGTGAAACAACTGGTTGACAATACAGTAAAATTGAACAATGGTTATAAATAAGAATGCTGGCATGCAAATATTATGGTAGAGTTCAGTCCATGTAACAGAATTGTTCATCTTCGTTCCATATTGTTCATAATTTTATTTCTCATATTATGTTCATGAATTATATTTCTTCACTATATGTAAAATTGTGTAGAGTGGATTTAAAGATGGCTAGATGCTGTCAGAAGACAAGTAGTACATAATAGGATAGTTATGCAGTTTCTTCGTAGGAATGTTCTAGTTTAAATAAAAGAGAAATTTAATTTCCAGAAAAAATTTAAGGGTCTGACCAATGAGACAATAAAGTCTCTTGCATATTTCACATATAATACCACTATAGTCATAATGAAACATTAATTAAGCGAGAGGAAATTCGAAATGCATGGGGAATGTTGGAGGAAAGACTTCATCTATTTCCCACCTATTTCATCTGATCCAACACTGGTGATATCACCATTAACCATTTGTGACACCAGGATAATCAGTATTCCGCATCATTAGTTTCAGAAATCCCTAGGTTTATTTGCACACTTGAGCTGGATACTGACGTAAGACATATAGTTGTAGCCACAACATTTGAAACTTTACGACTAATTTTAGCTTAATGAAAACTTGGTGGCTGGAATGAAAGTGCGTACTTCGGATTGAAAATTCTTGGATTTGACTCTTGTGGAATATTCACTAACGTTTTTCTTTAACTTCAAATAGTTAAAAAAAAACACTTTGATTCGAAAAATTATCTACTTTTAAGGTTGAAATATCTTGTAATCTTATATCGTATCCAGAATGTCTTAAATAAATAGGAAATTGTTTCTCATAGAAATGCTTTTTCATTATTCTAATATATATAAGTAGGATTTGTTCGGCCGAGAGACTAGAGGTGTAGCCCTTGGTGCCGAGTCTCGAGTCTCGGCTGTGCCATGGATGTTTGTAGTGGTTCGGAATCCACTTTAAACCCTAAATCCCGGTATAATATAACTGTAGAGAGTTTGACTGACAATCCTACCCACCAAATAGATCTATCTACTTATATATACTACATCTACTGTCTCGAAATTAGTGCCAAGGAATAGTTAATAGGGATGTAGTGCCAGGGAATAGTTAGTTAGAATTTGCTTGATTGCTAATCCAATAAAAAGGTGTCGTCACATGGCTATTATTTAATGACGGAAAATTTTATCATGAGAAGGAGTTTTGAACTTGGAAGAAGAGAAGAGAGACAAAGGAACAAGGTTGACGGGAGAAAGCTGCTGACTTGGTGGAGAACGGAAATTGTAACGAATGTTCCATGTTATTCCAGACAAATGCTAAATTTTATGTTAGTATATTGCAAATATAATCCATTTTAAACCGTAGGTCCCGGTCTAATGTGACCGAGGTGATGACTCGGTCTAATGGGGCTGTAGAGCGTTGGGCTTAGAGCTGACAACCATACCCAGTAAAAAGGAAACATTTCATGTTCAGGAGTTTGCCAGTAGGCAGACGACTTGGCCCACAAGGGAGCTGTTGCGCCAATGATGTTGTTGTTGTTGTATATTGTAAATATAGTTGTTGTTAGTGTGCATTAAAGGTAATGCAAAGGGAAACACCCTGTTCTACTTTGTTTTAAATACTTCTAGAGACCGCATTGCCTACACTTCATATATATATATGTAAGCACACAGTTAGTGCAAATGCCTTCTAAGTTCCTTCCAACTACGAATATCTACCATGCTAGAAATCCTATTACAAATGACTTCCTATTTTATTCTTAATACAGATGCCTTCCATTTTTATAAAAAAAAATATGCTTTACTTTCGGAGTATGTGTTTTTATGAAAAATTTTCATAGTACTTTTTTATGTTAATTAAGCTGGATTTCCACCAAATGCTAAGATCGCGTATGGTAAAACCTCAACCAATGAGAAAACGGAGGGAGTAAATAGGGTTTCTGATAAGCTAATGCTTTGTGACTTGCGATTTTAATATTTAGTGGGAAGTCAGCTTTATTGCATCTGTTATACAAAAATATTAAGAGATTCATGCTTTAAACATAAAGGCTTAATATTTCTTGATTAGTTCTGCATCAAATTAGATTACCTTTTAATTTACAAAACTTGAATCAACTATTAAAAAATTTATTATTAATTATTTACGTGAAAATGTATGGTAATAAAAATAAAATAATTAATATTTGTAACTTTTATTATTTCCTTTTTTTATGCGTAACGTACGTAAAGTACTTAATTAAAGCCGTACTTTTCATAAAAAGTTTGTGCATTTTTTATCTAGAGTATCGAAATCTTTACTGCTTTGTAATTTAGCTATTATGTTTGAATGATATTATAGATGTTTCAATTACAACTAGCTAATTTTTATTGAATAACACAAAGAGTATTTTAGACCACTTTTGTTTTTTATTAAATTTGCGAGGAATTTTTAATACAAAATAGTCTTGAAAGAATACATAAACTGTATTGATATGTAAGAAGAGTATTTTGAAAAAGACCTAGTATGTATTTATTTTTATTCTTTTGAATTATTCTCGAATACAAATATATACTGGTTGCAAACATATCACATTTTTTTATTATAGCTTCATTATTTTCAACTAAAAAATATAATATTAAATAATACAAAGCACATTTTGTCCCTTTTGGTTTTATGTATTAAATACAAAATATTTTTTTTGGGTATAAATGCGTCTCGAAAGAATAAACTGATTGTATTGAAAAACAAACAAATTATGATATATGCATATATGTATATATATATATATATATATATATATATATCATAATTTTTAATGCTACGTATGTGTTTACCTTTATATGTAAAAAAGTTCTGCCTCTTTTCTACTTATTTCAAAGTCTACATAGGTTTAGAAGAGAAATATCCTAGCTAAAATTTAACGAAGTAAATGTATACGATTTAATGTATAGGATATAATATACTATGTATTGTTTTATCGATATTGTATAGCGTTGTTTATTCTATAGCCGAACGTCCTAACATTTCATAACCTACATAGCTAAAGAAAAGAAATATCGTAATGAAATGTTTGTGAAGATATGGAAAACTAGCATAATAATAAGACATATAGGATATATTATAATATAAATAGGGTAATTAATATATGATACCGTATATTATACAGCCGCTCATCCACACCTTAGTCTACATAAGCTTAGAAAAGAATATCCTAGTTAAAATTTAAGGAAGTAAATGTATGGGATTTAATGTATAGAATATAATATACGATATATTGTATTATCCATATTATATCGTGTTGTTTATTCTATAGCCGAACGTCTTAACATTTCATATCCTACATAGCTCCAGAAAAGCAATATCTTCATCAAACGTGAAGATATGGAAAACTAGGTTAATGATAAGATAAATAGGATGTATTTTAATATAAATAAGATAAATAATACATGATACTGTACGTTGTATAGCCAATCATCCTAAGATTTCATAACCTACATAGCTCCAGAAAAGACATATCTTAACTAATTAAAATTTTGTTAAGATGCGGAAAACTAGGTTAATAATAAGATAAATAGGATGTATTTTAATATAAATAAGATAAATAATACATGGTACTGTACGTTGTATAGCCAATCATCCTAAGATTTCATAACCTACATAGCTCCAGAAAAGACATATCTTAACTAATCAAAATTTTGTTAAGATATGGAAAACTACGATAATAAGATATATGGGATAAATTTCAATATAAATAAGGTAATTATTATGTGATACTTTCATGGTATAGCCAATCGTCCTCATATTTCATAACTTACATATTTCCAGAAAAGAAATATATGAATCAAAAGTTTGTAAAGATATGGAAAACTAGGGTAATAATAAAATATATGGGATATATTATAATATAAATAAGACAAATAACATATGATACTGTACATTGTATAACCGATCGTCCTTACATTTCCTAACCTACATAGCACCAAAATAGAAATATCTTATTCAAAGGTTTGTAAAGATTTGGAAAACTAGGATAATAATAAAATATATAGGATATATTATAATATAAATAATGTAATTAATAAAAAATGCTATACATTGTATAACCGCACGTCCACACATTTCATAGTCTACATAGGTTTAGAAAAGAAATATCCTAATTAAAATTTAAGGAAATAAATGTATAGGATTTAATATATGGGATATAATATACTATACTATACATTGTATTATCCATTTAGTATCGTGCTGTTTATTCTAGAGCATAAACTACATTACATAATCTATATAACCCCAAAATAGAAATATCTTATTCAAAAGTTTGTAAAGATTTGGAAAAATAGGATAATAATAAAATATATAGGATATATTATAATATAAATAAGTAATTACATTGTATAACCACACTTCTACACATTCTACATAAGTTAGAAAAGAAATATCCTAATTAAAATTTAATGGAGTAAATGTATAGTAATATACTTTACTAATATACTTTGTATTATATTTTCCATATTGTATCGTATTATTTATTCTATAGCCGCTCGTCCACACGTTTCAAAAACTACATAAGCTTTGAAAGTAAATAGACCAATCAAAAGTTAGTGAATATATGGTAACTGTATAGCATGTAAGATAATTCAAATACAATTAATACATGATACTGTATATTGTACCGGACATATAAAATTGTATAAGTATACAGTAAACAAGTAATATAAAAATAAATTTAAAGTCAGTTCTTACTTTTTTCCCACTCTACTGCAGAAAGTCACTTATAAATAATTTTCATTCATTCTTTTAAGTTTATCTGGCGCCATCTATTGGTAGATATATGCAACTTAAACCTGAAAAAAACTAAAATGAATTAATTAAATTTAATTACTGAATTCATATTTGAAAAAAACTGTATTAACATCCAGTGTCATCCACTACAAGTTTACAAAAAAATGAATTTGAAGTTGAGTGGATGTATAAAAAGTATTTTATGAACGATTGAAAATTTGAACAAGATATATATAGGGAGGGTGTGAGCTAATAGAAGGAATTGAAAAATATTATAGATGAGATAATTAATCTATGATAATTTCTCATTTCCAGAATGTTTTTATTTTTATTTTCAGGCTCCATATAAAATAAGTTTAATCAATGGCCTTCCTTGAGTAGGTTTAATAACGGAGAGAAGAGAGGGTGCGTGACGCAGCAGAGGCGTCGTCAATGAGCGGCCGGGGAGGGGACCAACCACCTTTTGCGCCCCACGCGCCAGAATGGTCGGGCCCTCTGTGCGCCCTTCCACAACGCCCGCGACTTCTTCCCGAGTGGACGCGAATCGTTTGCTCAGCCCTGGTCGCGGAACCTCCGCTCGTAGTCTTCCGCAAGGTGGTTGCGCTTTAAGAGATCGTTTGCTTCAATCAACCTTGCCGGTTTGTTATTGTGTCTCGATACGCTGGAGCAAAGAGGTAAGAGGAGAAATTGTTTTTGTTTATAATGTGTTATAAAAAAATACATATTTATAATGTAAAATACATTGTTATTTATAATATAAAATACATCATTTATAATAAATATATTAAAATAATTTCTAATGTATTATAACCGAAACATGTTTTCAAAATATTTTCTAGTGTATTATAACCGAAACATGTTTTCAAAATATTTTCTAATGTATTATAAACAAAATACGTTATTAATATAATTTCTAATGTATTATAATCGAAACATGTTTTCAAAATATTTTCTAATGTATTATAAACAAAATACGTTATTAATATAATTTCTAATGTATTATAACCGAATCATGTTTTCAAAATATTCTCTAATGTATTGTAAACAAAATGTTATTAATATAATTTCTAATGCATTATAAACAAAATACATTATTAAAAAAATTTGTAAGGTATTATAAACATACATTAAAAAAAATTCTAATGTATTGTAAACAAACTACATTATTACAATAATTTCTAATGTATTATAAACAAAACAAATTGTCAAAATAATTTGTAATGTATTATAAATAAAATGAATTATTAAAATAATTTCTAATATATTATGAACAAAATAAGTTATTAAAATAATTTCTAATGTATTAATAAATAAAATACATTTTTAAAATAATTTATAAAGTATTATAAACAAAGTTATTAAAATAATTTTTAATATATTACAAACAAAATAAATTATTAAAATAATTTATGTATTATAAACATACGTTATTAAAATAATTTCTAATGTATTATAAACAAACATCATTATTAAAATAATTTGTAAAGTATTGTAAACCTACATTGAAATAATTTCTAATGTATTGTAAACAAAGTACTTTACAAATTATTTTAATAATGTATTGTAAACAAAATATGTTATCAAAATAATTTCTAATGTATTATAAACAAACATCATTATTAGAATAATTTGTAAAGTATTGTAAACATACATTGAAATAATTTCTAATGTATTGTAAACAAAGTACTTTACAAATTATTTTAATAATGTATTGTAAACAAAATACGTTATCAAAATAATTTCTAATGTATTATAAACAAAATATGTAATCAAAATAGTTTCTGGGGTATTATAAACAAACTACTTTACTAAAATAATTTCTAACGCATTATAAACAAATACATTATTAAAATTATTTCTGACGTATTATAAATAAAATACGTTATTAAAATAATTTTTTATGTATTAAAAAATACGTTATTAAAATAATTTCGAATGTATTATAAATAAAATACATTATTAAAATAACTTATGAATTGTAAACAAAATAAGTTATTAAAATAATTTCTAATGTATTATAAACAAACGATATATTATAAACAAAACTAATATATTATAAACAAAATACGTTATTAAAATAATTTGTAAAGTATTATAAACAAAATAAATTATCAAAATAAGTTATGTATTGAAAAAAAATACGATATTAAAGTAATTTCTAATGTATTGTTAACTTACGACATTATTAAAATAATTTCTAATGTGTTATAAACAAAACACGCTTTTAAAATATTTTCTAAATAATAATTTCGAACTACATTATTAAAATAATTTTTTAATGCATTATAAACAAAGTACGTTATTAAAATAACTTCTAATATATTATAAACTACATTATTAAAATAATTTCTAATGTATTATAAACAAAATACGTTACTAAAATAATTTCTAAAGTATTATAAATAAAATACGTTATTAAAATAATTTCTAATGCATTATAAACAAACTTCGTATTTATACAGCTTTCATAATTAATTTATGTACTCTAATTTACATTTATTTTATGTACTTAATTTTTTCTGAACTGCTTATTAATTCCCAAAATAACTTTATGATAATAAATTCCCACATATTTTTATTTTCTTATAGAGAAAATAAATAATTTTTCGGCATATTTTATTTATGTTTATATGTTCGTATGATAAATGTTACTGTAATACAAGTTTGAAAATGTTGTTAATGAGAAGTTGAATTATTTTATAATACATTAAATATTTTATTCAAAACGCGAAAGGTTTGTTTCAATAATAATAAAATATAAACTTATTCTTAAATAATAATAAATAAAGTGCAACATTTAAAATTATTTTTGTAATTGAGTTTTATGTAGCATATGTTATAATAATAATGTTGCCAGCTTTTAGTTAACGACTTTGATGTTTGAATAAGTAAGAATTGAGCAGAAGAAAGTGGTATTAAAAGTTCAAGTTATTAATATTTATTAATTAAACCCATCCACTCAAAATACTTTTTTTTCCATTAACTTTTAGTTCTGATGAATATTTTCTCGATGGTGATTCTTGTGTTATTGACAATTTTTATGAAATCTGAATAAGTTA
This sequence comes from Caerostris darwini, assembly GCA_021605075.1. NCBI lineage: Eukaryota > Metazoa > Arthropoda > Arachnida > Araneae > Araneidae > Caerostris > Caerostris darwini. The sequence continues at coordinate 116,266 of BPLQ01009629.1, forward strand.
TAAAAGTTTTTGTACAAAAAAAAAATCTATGAAGTTCATTTGAAATATTTTAAAGACAATCAATAAATACATAATCATGTTATTTGAAAATATAAAGTTCTGATACAAAGGATCATTTAAACTAACCGCAGAAAACAAAAAAAAATTAACTTTTTTTATATAAAAAATTATAGCTTCATAAATAAGGAATAAATCAAATATAGGAAATAATTCTTTAGCTCATTATCTAATAATTTAATGTGTTTATTAATGAATAAATTCACCGATTCTTTCCTTATGCTGCGCTAATAACAGCTTCTGCATTTTTATAAATGAAACGGTAATATATTTTCTTCTTATTTATTTATTATTATTTTTTAAAAAGAAATATGAAAAAATTATATGGATAATATAGTACACTTACGTTTTAAGTTAAGAGAATTTTCACTTTGACCGATTTTATATACAATTACAGGATAAGTTGTATTGAAATTAGGATGTACCTTGGTTGATATAATACTCCCCTCCTCCAAATATCACTCAATTATGGTACACACGCATGGTTGTGTGTAAGACTCATCGGTGGCGATTGGTCTAAAATAGTTCTTAAAATATTAAAAAAATTAGCTTAGAGTCCCTTCTTACAATTATAAAGTTCTCACAATTTGAATTCCTCATGAAAATCAAGCATGAGGAATTGTCATTGTTCATGAGTTCTCATGAGTTTTTATAGAAGTCAGCATTGTTCTCCCGCAACGTTTGTTTCATTCCCAGAGAAAAGGAAGACGTGCTGCAATTGCCCTTCTAATAGGGTTTAGATATAAAGATCTGGCTGGCCAATCCATGAGGTGAATGCCATCACTTTCCAGAAATTTGTTTACCAGATGGATCCTATATGGGCATGCATTGTGTTCATCATAATGAAATCATTTCAAAATGCCTTCCTGAAAAGACCAATGCAACTGAGAAGCTATTACACTTCTGTTATTGGAATAATATATATCTCCATTGATCGTTTTGGATCTTGAACGACTTCGTCAAGGCTTTTATTTACAGATTCAATAACTCTAAATTATTTCCTTTGGACATGACGGCTTCCGTTACATTTATTGCTCAAGTAATTTATATTTTAAATTGCCTTTATACTAATCAGTCCCCTATTCGCCAAGTCATTTCGACAACCAAACAACATTTTTATTTGAATTTCCCTGAATATTTCAAAATACACCAAGAAATTCACTAAGATGTTTGAGTGAACAAAGTGCAGAAATTTTCACGAGGACTTATAAAGTTTGTTGCTTTACAAACACCATTCACACGTACTTATTCAATATTGGAGACTCTCTTGATTATGCCCTTACTACTGATAAAAGTAATATATGGATTCTGACTGACAGTAAAAGTGCTATCCAGTACCTGAAAAACCGGCCGAAAATATATTACAAACTTGACCAGGATATTCCAATACTTCTCTCTGAGCTAGATCGGGAGAAATCGGTAAGCCTTCTGTGGATTCCTTCGCACAACGGGTTGCATGGAAATGAGATTGCAGATTCACTTGCAAAAAATGGTTGTGATCTCCCGAACACCAACTCTGCAGAGGTAACTCCTTCGGAAATCTACTTCCTCCATAAATGTAAAATACTTTCTACTTTTCCCTGCCGGTTCATGACAGGTATGCTGCAAGCGGTCCGGATCTCTCCAATCGGCCTTAGCAAGATTCAGAAGTGGACATCTGAAGAGTATGAAAGTTCAGAATGGGGAGAAAATTTTTTCTACTTGTTCTAGTTTCCTTCCCGCTAGTTCTGCTCACATTCTTATGTGTTTAGCGCCTTCTTGGAGGCAGCTATGGTTGAGCAAGGGAAGGCTTTTGATGTTCTCATCCGACGGGGTCTTTTGGACCTGGTGTAGGTTTTTCTGCAACAGGGGGATTAGTAACAACAACATATTGAAGATTTGCATGTTTGTTTTTAAGTCTTAATTTCCTATTGCACTTTCTGAGAAAATTGACAAATGAAAATTCTCTAAATTTTGAACACCAATATAAATGCAAAAAAAATAAAATAAATGGTTTAATGGACTGAGAAGCGTAAATGTTCTGGTTATATAAACATTCTGTTTACATCGTTTAATGTAATAATTATCGTAAAGTATATTCATAAATAATTTTTTTGGCTTTAATATAATAGATTCGCAATTTTGCGATTCGTGGGCATGTGTTAATGTTTCGGTTCAAGTTCGAGTACAGCGCTTCTGTTACAATTATTGCTTTCAGAAATAAAAAAAAGTCGATGTCAGTTGTGGCAACGTATGTAAAACCTCTTGAATTGATAATTAGGTTGCTTTATGGGAGATTTTTCCGAGTTCTATCCCATACAAAACGCAAATGTAGGGCAGCTATTCCTAAATGTCCTCTTGGAAAGCAATCCAAGTGTCATCTCTTGGCGGCTCGTTCGTAGCATATTTAAGTGGAAAAGGGGTCAAAGATGTTGAACAATGAAAAATAGAAATATGTATGCCATATATTTTTGTATTATATATTGAGATCGAATCGGAGTGCTTGCAGTGGATTCCCTCCCATGTGGGCATCTACGGAAATGAAATTGCTGATCTGCTCGCTAGGGAAGGTTGCGAACTTCCCAAAGCTTCTTCTTCCAATCTGTTAGCTTCAGAGGTTCATTCCATGACTTTAGCCAGATTGAATACCTCTTGGAGGTCGCCACTAATTCATGCATGGTACGCCGCTAAATATCCTGGTATGTCCTTGCAGTGCTCCTGCCCTAGACCTGCTCAAACGGCTTTAGCTAGACTAAGGACTGGCCACACTAAGAGTTTGACCTTCAATGGAGATGGGAAGACGTATACCCTTTGTCATTGTTCGGCCATCGCGTCTCCCTCTCATCTCATCGATTGTATTGGTGCCTCTGTGAGGCAACTGTCGAATGAGGGGAGGACAGTTTACGATCTATTGATGCAGCGTGATCTACTGGACTTGGTTTAGGATTCTAAATCAAGGGGATAAGCAACAATAACATTGTTTGAATTGGGCACACATGAACTAATTAATAAAATATATGAGTGTTTAAACTTATTACTAATAGATTTTAACTTTTTAAGAACAAAAGTAATTAAAAATTATTGGATTACATAAAGAGATGAATACATCTCATGTAATGGGAGTTTAAAGCCAAGTCCAGTCGAGAAATACCCCAATAAGAACCATTATCATGTATCCCCTACCAGAATCATGTGTCTTGAAAATCCTCCGTTCTGGCAAAGCTCAGTTATTCCTTCACATCAAAGAGCCCCCATTTACAACAAGCTGTCACTTACGAGATAATGTGGGCTATTTTCATTGTCAAACTGAGACGTTTGGAACGAAAGTTTATTATTCACTCTCATCTGGACAGGCCTTTAAGAAGAACTCTGGTTCAATTCAAGTTTAACCTTCTGCAGTTACTGCTTCGAAAAGCAAGAGGTCTTGGTAGTACAGAGTGGTCAATAATTAATCTGTTTGGATGTAGTTTATCAAGAATTGTTTAATACGATCGTCATATTTGCAAAAGTTTCCTCTGTAACTTCTCCAGGCTCATAGTCCTCCTTTTCTAGAAATGTTATTGATAATATAATGAGGCCAACAACATACAGTCAATAATATCCCATAAGCTATTGTATTTTCCCATAGACACATGGGAAATGTTCTAAGAGCATATCTGAAAATAAATATCAATTTGTAAGATTCTAAAATTCTGTGTTTCAACATTCGTAACAGTCCCTCCGTTAATAAGTCTTTGCTGCAAATTTTAAGAAACTTTATTAGAAATTGACTGATTTATTATAAATTTTAATAAACTTTAATAGAATTTGACAAATTTGTTATAATTTTTAAGAAACTTGATTAAAATTTGACATATTTGTTATAAATTTTAAGAAACTATATTAGAATTCAACAGACTTTTTATATATTTTAAGAAACTATATTAATATTTGAGATATTTGTTATAAATTAAAAAAAAAAAAAATATTAGAATTACAGATTTGATTAGGAATTCGTAGTCAAAATAATTTTAATTATAATTTTTACGTGAAATTTGGAGTTCACATTTGTTATAAATACCATAATGAGTCTGAATTATTTCATTTTATTAAACGAAATATTTTTTGTTGGTTATTCTCCCCAATGGAAAACAACATAAATATTCCCTTTTTTAGAAAACATAAATAAAATAATTTTGAGCTTAATTTTTCATAGCGGCAAAAAAAAAAAAAAAAAAAAAAAAAAAAAAAAAAAAAATGCGTTATGAAATATTTTCTTCTTTTTATTTTACTTTATTTCTTCGCTCGAGAACGTGAGTGTTTTCATTTGGAAACTAGAAAATGTTTTGTTTTTTTTAAAATTTTCTTTAATTTCTTTGTGAAATTTTTTATTATTTTTAAAACTCCATCGTTACCTCTTTATTTTGAGAGTAATTGGTTGAGTTTTTTAAAAAAAAATGTGCAGTATTTCTGTCATTTGTTATTACGTTATTTTTAATTTTTTAAAAAAAATGCATTTTATTCATTTATTTCAGAATTTATCAAATTCATCCGTTGATTTTTTACAAAGAATAGGAAAAAAACTTTTGATTTGATTGAAAATTTTGATAATTCTTAAAATGAGAGAAAAAAATGCAAACATTCAGGATAAGTTTAATTTATATATTGTTGTGTTTAAAAATTCTCCCCAAATTTATAAAACAATTTTTTCAAACCATGTGAGGTATAAAACAGCCAATAAACATATCGTAAACGCAACTGAAACCGAATAAAGCTAAACATTTGTTTAAACAGCATGATTTAAAAATATATGCTGAACTATAGTCGCTCAATGGCAAAGGGCACCACTATATATATATATATATATATATATATATGCACTCAAGAGCCAAAACATTATGACCACCCCTACATTTTGCAATGAACTCGCCTGGATGACGTGGAAGGCACGTGTTCAGGTGGAAGTGGTATTTAACTGGTATTAAGTAGTGGTATTAATCCATGCCACGGCGGGTTGAAGCTGTGTTGCGCGCCAAAGGTGGGTCAACGCGTTATTGACAGGTGGTCATAATGTTTTGGCTCCGAGTGTATATATATATATATAGCGATACACATTTCCAGTGAGCCACGAGACCGGCGTATAAATATATATAGATAATTACTTTAATGCTATAGATAACAATAATCAGAATTACAGTTCAGTAATATTATTTAAATTATTTGTTGTTGTTAACATATATGGAGGGATGTCCTATTATTTCCTACCATGGCAGTTTTAGTTGGTATTTCCATTAGTAAAAAGAACATATATAATAATTTTTTTGAAACTATCTTGAGTTAAAAAAAAACTTTTGCAAGCAAAAAAGAAGTTTTTATTATCTAAAGTGCTAATGTATTAGATAATAAAAGTTCTTTTCTTACATGTAAGTAGATAGAAATAAAAAATTGGAAAAATGAGTAAGATTTTAAAATTTTTTCGATATTAGTTAAGAAAAGAAAAAAAAAAGTTATTACACAATTTCTTATATATATATATAAAAATGTAAAGTTAATTGTACAAAAATAGTTTCAAAATTGGCGGTTGCCATTATTTAAAGAAGAAAGTGATACAAAAAAATTTCTCTCGTTTGAAAAATGAAAGAAATACATTGCTTATTCTTTTATTCCAAGAAATAGAACAAAAAGGAAAGAAGAAAGGAAGCATTCTGCAGTTCAGCTGATTCGAACAAGACCCTGGGGAGTTTTGAATTGCACACACATTCAGGACATGAAACAAAAGACGAATGTTGTTGTTGTTGTCCAAAGAACGAAATGGAAGGGACTCCCACGAGAATTTTTAGCTAATGGAATGTCCCATCTTGCGTGATTAGCAAAGATCGTCCGCAAATTAGTTTCCCTTCCACAACTCAACTCTGCATGACAGGGCATTTTCATTTTTTTCTGCCAGATGACAACGAATAGGAACAAATGCAATTTTAACTACGGTAGAGTTGATTTGTAACATAAAGGTATTTCCTTTTTTGGTAGAAAAGGATGAGAGAGATAAAAATTCGAAATGTGCATTTCGGTTTCGAAATCATTTCAATTTCGTTTTTCGAATTTCCACCATAATTAAAAATTCTTTTCTCAATTTACATTTTATTCCAATTTTTTTCCTAACTATTCTTATAATTTATTGTTTAGAGTACTCTGGATTAGAACTCATGTCATAACTTCGTAGTATTAGCGGTAAGTATCCTGTGTTTCATATCAGAAATTTTCTAATTAGAATTTAAAGTTTTGCCCATCTTGCGAGATTAACAAAGATCGTCAGCAAATTACTTTCCTTGCCACAACTCAACTCGACATGAAAGAAGATTTTTAATTTTTTTTCTTCCCGATGCCAAAGAAAAGGAACAAATGCAATTTTAACTACGATAGAGCAGATTTGTGATCGAAAGGTATTTTTCTTTTTTTTGGCAGAAAAGGGCGAGAGAGAGAAAAAAAATTCGAAATGTGCCTTCGGTTTCGAAAATTCTATTTTCTCGACTTTATCTCATCCCGCTTCTTAAAGTGCTTTCCTTGGGGAAATGGCGCGGGTATTTATAGAAAATACAGGAATTTCGAAAGTCCGCACGCAAATATAATTGAGCTTTCGAGTTGAAAGATTTCGCTTCTTTCATTTGGCAACGAAAACTGGTTTTTATTTTTTTTTGCTTCCATTATTTTTACTCGAATCATATTTTCAGAAAAATCATATATTCCAATTTTTTCTCTCTGCGCTTGAAATAATGAAAAACTAAAAAAATAAATTCTTCAGAAAGTAATGCTTTGGTTTTTTTTTCAATTTCTCGTGTCGATTATTATTACAATAAAAGACTGGAAAATAATCCAACGGTATTTTATTGCGCATCTTTACTGTTGTGAACTCTTGATAAATTATTCATGGCTCGCATTAGAGGGAGTCGAAAGGTTGGAAAATATTTCGCTTAAGCATCATTTAGGTGGCAATTTATTTATTGAAAAGACCCGCACGAATGGGAAGAATGAATTGAAATGAAAAATAATCTCATTAACAAAAATGTTTCTGAAGGGCATTTAAGGTATGGAAATAGTAAAATAAAAATACAAATCAACTGTAGAAACTCGAATATGTCAGCAGAGTTAAAATTACACTGATATTTTTTTTAAAATAATTTTAGATTATACAATCAGTATCTTAAAATCACAAATAATTTCTAAAAAAAGGCAATCGATAAATGGCCATAAGTAAGGACAAAACAGAAGATTATTAGTGCTGAATTTTATTATGCTGTCACGAATTCGGTAAAAATTGATAAAAAAGATCATAGACATATTAAATAATGAACATTGTAAGAATATACTAAACCTTGAAAAAATTATAAACACGGTGAGTCATAAAAAACATAAACATAATCCTATTCAATACCTTATAAACATGAGTTCTTAAACGAAAGAGAAGATAGCCATTAGGCCAGCATAAATCTTAAAGACAAGGAAGGGTGTTATTGAACCTGCTCTGACTTTACTGTTGCGATCTGTTAATAAATTATTTATGCAATGCATTAGAGGCCACGAATGAAATCAATTAAGCCACGAATGGAAATAATTTGTTATATCTAGGCCAAACACCCCTCATCCTCCGTCTGAGGGTTGTGGAAAAAGTGTAAGTAGAAAGTGGTGGGCGTAGTGGTGAAAAGGATTATCTAATAAAGTTCAACACATGTTCAAAACTTACTACTAAAAGATTTTAACTATTAATTAACAGAAATAATTAAAAATTATTAAATTATATAAAAAGGTAACTACTTCACATGTAAGTCCAAGCCAAATTCCAGACCAGAAGCCAAGCCAAGTCCAGACGAGACGGAGTCTATTAAAAATCAGTATGATAGAATGTGTTGGCTTCTTTTTCTGTTCTTATAAATAAGCACGCTTTCAGTTGATATATAAAGTATTTATTCACATTTCAACAATACGTCTTTTGAGCAACTCCCCGCCAACCACACTCGCGTTCCTTCTTCTGCCCCTGCTGTGACATTTTTCATCCCCGTATAAGCATTCGCCTTATATGGAGTTGCAGGAGGAGGAGTTATGGCAGAGTCTCTTGGTCGTGGTGCCATCTATTGTCATTCACAATGACAAATAGTTTACAAATGCCTACCAGAAAATCATGTATCTCGAAATAGATCCGGCAAGAGTCGGTCGTCGGCATATCAATGGGACCCATTTAAGACCAGTTGTCACTCACAGCCAGACATAAAAGTGGATTGTTTTTTCGCTGTCAAATTGAGACGTTCGGAACGAAAGCCTCTCGCTCCTTATTCGCGCTCATATAGAAAGGCCTTAAAAAGACACTGGCTCAATTCAAAGTAACATATCGCAGTCACTGCTTAGAAAAGCAAGTGAAATTGATGGTACAGAGTGGTTGATAATCAATCTATTTGGTTATAGTTTATCACGAATCGTTCAATGCGATCATCACATTTGGGAATGTTACCTCTCTAAATCCTCGCACTTTACTAAAAAAGTTTATGATAATGTAATGATGCTAACAACATGCAAGCAATAATATCCCATAAGCTCTTATATTTTCCCATAGGCAGGCACGTGAGACATATTTTAAGAGCTTATGGAAAAATAAATAATCATTTGTAAGATTTTGCAATACTGCGTTATAACTTTCATAACAATCCTGCCGTTAATAAGTCTTTGCTATAAAATTTAAGAACCTTTATTAGAATTCGACAGATTTGTTATAAATTTTAAGAAACTTAATTGCAATAAGACAGATTTGTTATAGATTTTAAGAAACTTTGTTAGAATTCGATAGAGTAGATGAGGAATTCGTTGTTAAAGTAATTTAAATTATAATTTTTATGTGAGATTTGGAGTACACAATCATTAAAAATGCTGTAATGAGTCTGAATTATTTCATTTTCTTTACCGATCTAGAAGAAGAATATTTTAATTCAACGAAATACTTTTTGTTGGTTATTCTCAACAACAAAAACAATATAAATCTGCTCTTCTTTTAGTAAACACAAATTAATTTTAAGTTTAATTTTTCATGGCAACAAACAAATCTGCATTATGAAGCATTTTTTTATTTTTTTTTTATTTTATTTATTCGCTCGAGAACTTGAGTGTTTTTATTTGGAAACTAGAAAATATTTTGCTTTTTTAAAAGATTTTCTTTAATTTCTTTGTGTTATTTTTATTATTTTTAAAATCACATCGTTACCTCTCATTATCTCATTATTTATTTTGAGAGTAACTCGTTGATTTTTTTTTTAAATGTGGAGCCTTTTTGTTTTTCATTGCTGCTTTATTATTATTTTTTTTAAAAATATATTTTATTTGTAGCTTTATTAATTTATTTTTGTTTTGTAAATTTATGAAACCCAACCGTCTCATTTATACAGAATAGAAAAACAAAACTCTTGATTATGACTCTGAGAATGAGAGAAAAAAATGCAAACATTCCGCAAAAATTATATTTATATTTTTATGTGCTTATAATTCTTCGCAAATTAAAAAAAAATGAAAGATGAAAGATGATTTTTTCAAATCATGTGAGGTATAAAACAACCAATAAAAATGTCGTAAACACAAATGAAATCAAATAAAGTGAAACCTTTGTTTAAACAGTTCGATATATAAATATTCACCCTACTCGTGGCAAAGTGCACTGCTATTTTTATATATACATATATATAACTACTTTAATGCTATAGATAACAATAATCAGAATTACTATGATGATGAAAGAAGTGGCATATGGGGATATGAAGCAACAAGGACTATAATCCCCTAATCGCTATATATACGAACAGTTAGTTTTTCCTTATTTTTAATATGTCACTCTCCACAACGCTCTACGATCGTGTTAGAACGGGACCTACGGTTTATAGTGCATTCCGAACCACTATAAACATCCATGGCACCGCCGGGACTCGAACTCGAAACCTGTGGTACCGAGCTCTAGCCACTCGGCCATTCAGGCCCTCAGAATTATTATTCGGTAATATTACTTAGATTATTTCGTAATGTCAACATATATGGAAGGATGTCCCAATATTTCTTACCATTACGGTTTTAGTTAATGTTTCCATTATTAAAAAGAACATATATAATAATTTTTTTGAAATTATCTTTGCGATGTCATTTAGCAAGAAAGAAAGAAGCTTTTATTATCCAATAAGCTATTATATTAGATAAAAAAAAATTCTTTTCTTACCTGCAAGTAGATAGAAATAAAAAATTGGGAAGATGCCAAAGATTTTGAAAATTTTACTATATTAGGTAATAAAAGTTATTACATCCTGTCTTATTTAAAAAAAAAATAAAAATAGGAACATTTATTGTATAAAAGTAGCTTCAAAATTGGTCGATATCATTATTTAAAGAAGAAAGTGATAACAATTTCTCTCTTTCAAGTATGAAAGAAAGACATTGTTTATTCCTTTATTCTAAAAAAATCGAACAAAAAGGAAGAAGAAAGGAAGCATTCTGCAGTTCAGCTCATTCGAACAAGACCCCCGGGAGTTTCGAATTTCAGACACACTCAGGACATGAAACAAAAGACGAATGTTGTTGTTGTCGTCCAAAGAACAAAATCGAAGGGAATGCAGCGGGAATTTTCGGCTAATGGAATATCCCATCTTGCGTGATTAGCAAAGATCGTCTGCAAATTAGTTTCCTTTCCACAACTCAACTCGGCATGACAGAAAATTTTCATTTTTTTTTATCCTTCCTGATGTCAACGAAAAAGGAACAAATGCAATTTTAACTACGGTGGAGCAGATTTGTGACGGAAAGGTATTTTCTTTTTTGGTAGAAAAGGGCGAGAGAGAAAAAATTCGAATGTGCCTTCGGTTTCGAAAATTCTATTTTCTCGACTTTATCTCATTCCGCTTCTTAAAGTGCTTTCCATCATCATCATCATTCTGGCTGTGGAGTACCTTGGCCGTTTAAAGTGCTTTCCTTGGGGAAATGGCGCGTGTATTTATAGAAAATATAGGAATTTCGAAAGACCGCACGCAAATATAATTGAGCTTTCCAGTTGAAAGATTTCGCTTCTTTCATTTGGCAACGAAAACTAACTTTCTTTTTTTTTATCTTCCATTATTTTTGCTCGAATCAAATTTTCCGAAAATGCAAATTTTTCTCTCTGCGCTTAAAATAATAAAAAGCTAAAAAATAAATTTTTTGAAAAGTAATGCGTTTTTTATTTTTTCATTTTATCTTGTCGACTATTATCAGAATAAAAAGGTTGGAAAACAATCCAAGGTCTTTTATTACGCATCTTTACTGCTGTGAACTCTTGATAAATTATTCCTGCCTCGCATAAGAGGGAGTCGAAAGGTTGGAAATTATTTCGCTTAAGCATCATTTAGGGGGCAATTTATGTATTGGAAAGTCTTGCACGAATTGGGAGAATGAATTGAAATGAAAAATGAACTCGTTAGCGAAAATGTTTTTGAAAGGTAAGGTTTATTTTAAAACGTATGAAAATAGTAAAATAAGAATGCAAAGCTCATTTTTCTTATTAACTATAGAATTTCGAATATATCAGTAGAAGATAAAATCACACCGACATTTTTTATAAATTGTAAACTTTATACTCAGCATCACGAAAAACGCGAATAGTTCTTAAAAAATCGATAAATGAGCATAAATCCGATCAAGAAAGAAGATTATTATTACTGAATTTTATTATGTTATCACTAGGTCGCGAATTGGATAAGAATTGGAGCAGGCATTCTGCAGTTCAGCTCATTCGAAAAAGACCCCGGGGAGTTTCGAATTGCACACACACTCAGGACATGAAACAAAAGTCGAATGTTGTTGTTGTTGTCCAAAGAACAAAATGGAACGGGCTCCCGCGGGAATTTTGGCTAATGGAATGCGCCATCTTGCGTGATTAGCAAAGATCGTCTGCAAATTAGTTTCCTTTCCCCAACTCAACTCGGCATGAAAGAAAATTTTCATTTTTTTTTATCCTTCCTGATGTCAACGAAAAAGGAAGAAATGCAATTTTAACTACGGTGGAGCAGATTTGCGACGGAAAAATATTTTCTTTTTTGGTAGAAAAGGGCGAGAGAGAAAAAATTCGAATGTGCCTTCGGTTTCGAAAATTCTATTTTCTCGACTTTATCTCATCCCGCTTCTTAAAGTGCTTTCCTTGGGCAAAATGGCGCGTGTATTTATAGAAAATATAGGAATTTCGAAAGACCGCACGCAAATATAATTGAGCTTTCCAGTCGAAAGATTTCGCTTCTTTCATTTGGCAACGAAAACTGGCTTTATTTTTTTCTTTCATTATTTTTGCTTGAATCAAATTTTCCGAAAATGCAAATTTTTCTCTCCGCGCTTAAGATAATGAAAAGCTAAAAAATAAATTCTTCAGAAAAGTAATGCGTTTTTTTTATTTTTTCATTTCTCGTGTCGATTATGATCAGAATAAAAGGCTGAAAAACAATCCAACGGGCTTTTATAGTGTATATTTACTGTTGTGAACTCTTGATAAATTATGCATGCATCGCATTAGAGGGAGTCGAAAGGTTGGGAAATCTTTCGCTTAAGCATCATTTAGGGGGCAATTTATGTATTGGAAAGTCTTGCACGAATGGGGAGAATGAATTGAAATGAAAAATAAACTCGTTAGCGAAAATGTTTCTGAAAGGCGGTTCAGGTTAAAACGTATGAAAATAGTAAGAATTCAAAGGTTATTTTCGTTATTAACTATAGAAACTCGAATATGTCAGTAGAAACTAAAATCACACTACCATTTTTTATAAAGTGTAGATCACACAATCAGCATCACAAAAACACGAATAGTTCTTAAAAAAAAGGGCAATCGATAATTAAGCTTAAATCCGGACAAAAGAGAAGTCTATTATTGCTGAATTTTAATATGCTTTAACTAGGTCACGAATTGGGTAAGAATTGATGATAAAGATCATAGACATACTAAATAATGAAAACTGTAAAGATATACTAAACCTTGAAAAAATTATAAACACATTGAATCATAAAAAAACATACATAATTATAAATCATACATAAAAACATACATAATAATAAATCATACATAAAAACATGCATACATAACAAAACAAAGAAATCCTATTCAATACTTTATAAACATGAATAGTTCTTAAACGAAAGGCAAGGTAGCCAATAGGCCAGTATAAATCTTAAAGTAAAGAATAGGGGCTATTAATGCTGAGGTGAACCTGCTATGACCCTACAGTTACGATATTTTAATAAATTATTAATGCATTGCATTAGAGGCCACGAATAAAATTAATTAGGGTAGGAATGGAAATAATCTGTTATCTCAAGGCCACTAATGGAAATAATTTATTATCTCTAGGACACGAAAGGAATCAGCTACGCCACGAATGGAAATAATTTGTTATTACTAGGCCACGAATGGAATCAACTACACTAGGAATGGAAATAATCTGTTATTACTAGACCAAGAATGGAAATAATCTTTTAACACTAAATTATGAATGGGATTAATTTGCTATCACTATGCTACAAATGGAATAAATCCGCTATCTCGATCCGACGAATAGAATCAGGTACGCCACGAATGGAAAGGATCTGTTATTACTAAACCACGAATGGAAATAAATTGTTAACTGTAGGCCGCGAAAAGAAATAATCTGTTATCTTTGGGCCACGAATGGAAATAACCTGTTATTTCTAGGCCAATTTGAAGAGCCCCTACCAAAAACTCATGTGTCTCACCCTCGCTCTAAGAAGAGAAAGTTTTTTCCACACATCAAGGGAGCTCCATATATGACCACTTGCCATTAACAGCCAGAGATAACGTGGGTTGTATATTGCTGTCAAACTAAGACGTTTGGAATGAAATTCCTTGCTCCTTATTCGCTTTTATCGGAACTGTCCTTAAAAAAAAGACTAGTTCAATTCAAGGCAACGTATTGCAGTCACTGCTTCGATAACGCAAGTGCACTTGGTGGTACAGAAGGATCTGTAATCACCTGTTTGGTTATAGTTCATCAAGAATTGTTAAATACGATGGTCACATTTGGGAAAGCCTTCCGCCTTCCGCCAGAAGTCCTCCCGCCTTCTAGTCCCCCTACACACAGGACATGAAACAAAAGACTAATGTTGTTGTTGTTGTTGTCCAAAGAACAAAATGGAAGGGACTCTCGCGGGAATTATTGGCTAATGGAATGTCCCATCTTGCGTGATTAGCAAAGATCGTCTGCAAATTAGTCTCCTTTCCTCAACTCAACTCCGCATGACAGAAAATTTTCATTTTTTTTACTTCAAGATGTCAATGAAAAAGAACAAATGCAATTTTAACTGTGGCAGAGCAGATTTGTGATAGAAAGGTATTTTCATTCTTTTTTTTTGGCAGGAAGAGTGAGAGAGAAAAAAAAATTCAAAATGTGTCTTCGGTTTCGGAAATTGTATTTTCTCGACTTTATCTCATGCAGCTTCTTAAAGTGCTTTCCTTGGGGAAATGGCGCGTGTATTCATAGAAAATACAGGAATTTCGAAAGACCGCACGCAAATATAATTGAGCTTTCGAGTTGAAAGCTTTCGCTTCTTTCATTTGGCAACGAAAACTAGGTTTCTTTTTTTTTCTTTCCATTATTTTTGCTTGAATTATATTTTCCGAAAAATGCAAATTTTTCTCTCTGAACTTAAAATAACGAAAAGCTAAAGAAATAAATTAATTTTTCAGAAAGTAATGCATTGATTTTCCATTTCTCGTGTCGATTATTATCAGAATAAAAGGCTGGAAAACAATCCACGCTCTTTTATTGCGCATCTTTACTGTTGTGAACTCTTGATAAATTATTCCTGCCTCGCATTAGAGGGAGTCGAAAGGTTGGAAGATTTTTCGCTTAAGCATCATTCAGGTGGCAATTTATGTATTGAAAAGCCTCGCACGAATGGGAAGAATGAATTGAAATGAAAAATAAACTCGTTAGCGAAAATGTTTCTGAAAGGCGGTTCAGGTTAAAACGTATGAAAATAGTAAGAATTCAAAGGTTATTTTCGTTATTAACT
Source organism: Caerostris darwini (assembly GCA_021605075.1). Classification (NCBI taxonomy): domain Eukaryota; kingdom Metazoa; phylum Arthropoda; class Arachnida; order Araneae; family Araneidae; genus Caerostris; species Caerostris darwini. The sequence goes on from BPLQ01009629.1 coordinate 131,344, forward strand.
ATAGAAACTCGAATATGTCAGTAGAAACTAAAATCACACTGCCATTTTTTTATAAATTGTAGACTACACACTCAGCATCACGAAATCAAGAATAATTCTTTAAAAAAAGAGCAATAGATAAATGAGCATAAATCCGATGAAGAAAGAAGATTATTATTGCTGAATTTTATTATGCTATCAGTAGGTATCGAAGATAAGAATAGAAAATAAATATCATAGACATTCTAAATAATGAAAGAAGTAAAGGTACACTAAATGTTAAAAATCATAAATATACTGAATCATCAAAAAGCTTAAATATACATTATAAATAATAGAAATCCTATTCTCTAACCGTATAAACATGAACTGTTCTTAAGCAAAAGAAAAAATAGTCAATAGACAAGCATAAATCTTCGAGCATAAGTCAAGAAAGGGGGTTATTAACGTTGCGTTGATCCTGCTATCATTTTACTTGTTGTCAACTCTTAATAAATTATTCATGCATTGCATTAGAGACTCTGAGTAGAAATAATCTGTTATTTATAGGCCACGAATGGAAATATTTTATAATCACTAAACTACAAATGAAATTAATCTGCTGTCACTAGGTTAAAAGTGTAATAAATCTCCTGTCACTAGGTTAAAAGTGTAATAAATCTCCTGTCACTAGATTAAAAGTTTAATAAATCTCCTGTCATTATGTTAAAACTGTAATAAATTTGCTATCCTCAGACCGCAAATAGAATTAATTTGCTATCTCTAGGCCATGAATGGATTTCATCTGCTATTATTACGTCACAAATGGATTTCATCTGTTATCACTAGGCCACGAATTGAAATAATCTGTTATTTCTAGGCGAAGAATGAAAATAATTTGTTATCACTAAACTACAAATGAAATTAATCTGCTGTCACTAGGTTAAAAATGTAATAAATCTGCTATCTCCAGACCACAAAGGGTATTAATGTGCTATTCCCAGGCCACAAATAGATTTAATCTGCTATCACTAGGTTACAAATAGGTTTCATCTGCTATCATCAAGCCAGGAATAGAATTAATCTGCTATCCCAGGTCACAAACGGATTTCATCTGTTATTATCAGGCCACAAACGAAACTCTATTATCCCTAAACTACAAATGAAATAAATGTGTTCTTATTAGGCTAAAAATGTAATAAATCCCCAGACCACAAATGATATTAATGTGCTATCCCCAGGTCACAAATGGATTTCGTCTGCTATCATTAAGTCAGAAATGGATTTCACCTGTTATCATCAGGCCACGAATAGAATTAATCTGGTATCCCAGGTCACAAATGGATTTCAATAGCTATCATCAAGCCACGAATGAAAATAATCTGTTATTTCTACGCCCCGAATCGAAATCTATTATCACTAAACTACGAATGAAATTAATATGTTGTTACTATGTCAAAAATGTAATAAAGCATAGCCCACAAACGGTATTAGTGTGCTATCACTAGGTCACAAATGGATTTCATCTGCTATCCCAGGCGACGAATGGAATAAATCTGATATCACCTGACAGTTAAGAATAACTAGTAAAATTCATGTTTACATTAAAAGGTAGAATTAATGAAGGCATTGAAAAGTAATTTTTGCCTTCTCAATGTAATTTCTTACATACGTAAACTGCACGAAACCATAAAATTTGTATAAATATCAAGAAAAAGTTGGAATGTTAGATAGCTCGTTGAGTTTCGAACTTTGACGACGTTAAATCCTATAAGATTAGGATTAAATCCTGTGTAAGATAGTTTTATATAGATAAGTGCATAGTATAAATATAATTTTATACAGTTAAGTGAATAGTTTTACATAGATTGATATAGATAATTACGTCACACCTTGAAACACCTTTGAGTGCAGTTTTCAGTACGACCTAATAAAAAAGGCTCTGATGTACAGCTAAATCTCATATTACTCATTACTTATATATATATTATCAATGAAAATTTACGAATAAAGTCTAATTTTATTAGTTTATAAAACAATCGATTTTTAAAATCATTATGTCACAATTATACTAAAACAATTTTTTTTTTTGCATTCACAACACAACAGCGTAAATAGAATTTGTATATCAAAATTACGCGTTACCAGATATAATAATCAACATTCAATTTAATTAACATTTAATCTAACAAACAAAAAATTAATTTGCAATCTTTTTTTTATTACTTTAAGTATAAATTATTTGCAACCATAAGTCATGTTATTTTAAAATTCTTCCAGTTTAATTGAATTTAAACAGAAGAACATTTTTATATGAAGCTGTTTAAAAAAATGTTTCACTTAAAATGTAAAAGTTTCATTGGTTGTGTCATTCCTCACATGTTTTGAAAAAAATATCTCTCTTCAACGATTTTTAAAAACATAAATAAATTGTTTAAGCACGGTTGGTTGTTTGTAAGGACTGCAAAATATACTTATAATTTAAGCTGAATGTTTGCATTTTTTTTCTCTCATTTTAAGAGTTATAATGAAAAAGTTTCTTTTTTTTTATTCTGTATAAAAGAGTTGGATGGGTTTGATAAATTCCCCAAATAAAAATAAATGAATAAAGTTACGAATAAAATATATTTTTAAAAAAATAAAAAATAAAGTAGCAACGACTAACAAAAAGGCTATGCATTCTTAAAAATTTCAACGAGTTATTCTCAAAATAAATAATGACAGGTAACGATGTAATTTTAAAAATAATAAAAATTACACAAAGAAGTTAAAGAAAACTTTAAAAAACAAAATATTTTCTAGTTTCCCAATGAAAACACTCAAGTTTTCGAGCGAATAAATAAATTAAAATAAAAAGAAAACATTTCATAAAGCAGGTTTGTTTTTCGCCAAGAAAAATGAAACTCAAAATTGTTTTATTTATGTTTTCTAAAAAAAAAGCATATTTATAATGCTTTTTATGGTTGAGAATAACCAACAAAAAATATTTCGTTAAATTAATAAATTATTCCTCTAGTGCGGTAAAGAAAATGAAATAATTCAGAATAATTATGATATTTATAATGATTGTGAACTCCAAATCTCGCATAAAAATTCTAATTTAAACTATTTTAGCACGAATTCCTAATCCAATTTGTAGAATTAAAAATAAGACTTAAAATTTTAACAAATCTGTCGAATTCTAATAAAGTTTCTTAAAATTTATAACAAATATGTCGAATTCTAATACAGTTTCTTTAAGTTTATAACAAAGCTGTCGAATACTAATAGTTTCTTAAAATTTATAGCAAAGACTTATCAACGGAGGGACTGTTATGAATGTTATAACACAGTATTGTAGATTCTTACAAATTATTATTTATTTACCATAGGCTCTTAGAACATGCCCTGTGCCTATGAGAAAATATAAGAGCTTATCGGATATTGTTACCCGCATGTTGTTAGCATCATTAATGAGGTTTCTTGAAAGTGTGGACAGCCAGGAGGACTTAAAAGGTAACTTTCCCAAATGTGACGATCGTATTGAACAATTCTTGATGAACTACAACCAAATAGGTGGATTATCGATCGTTCTGTACACCAAATCCACTTGCCTTTTCGAAGCAGTGACTGCAATATGTTACTTTGAATTGAACCAGTGTCATTTTAAGATCAATCCGGACAAAAGCGAATAAAGAATAAAGGCTTTTGAACTAAACGTCGACCAAACGTTCGAACGTTCGAGAAAATAGAATTTTCACATTTCGAATTTTTTTTTCTCTGTCTCACACTTTTTTACCAAAAAAAGGAAATACCTTTCCGTCACAAATCGGTTCTACCGTAGTTAAAATTGCATTTGTTCCTTTTCGTTGAGATCTAGAAGGAAAAAAAAAATGAAAATTTTCTTCCATGCTGAGTTGAGTTGTGGAAAGGAAATTAATTTGCAAACGATCTTTGCTAATCACGCAAGATGGGACATTCCATTAGCCAAAAATTCCCGAGGGAGTAAGTTCCATTTTGTTCTTTGGACAACAGCAACAACAACATTCGTCTTTTGTTTCATGTTCAGAGTGTGTGTGCAATTCGAAACTCCCCGGGGTCTTGTTCGAATGAGCTGAACTGCAGAATGCTTCCTTTCTTCTTTCCTTTTTGTTCTATTTTTTAAAATAAAGGAATAAGCAGAGTTTCTCTTTCATTTTTGAAAGAGAAAAATTGCTTTGTATCACTTTCTTCTTTAAATAATGGCACCGTCCGATTTTGAATCTACTTTTATACAATAAATGTTGGTATGGTTTTTTTTAAATATGAAATGGTGTAATAACCTATAGTACCTAATATAGTAAAATTTCAAAGTCCTTGGCATCTTTCCATGTTTTTTTACTTCTATTTACTTACATGCAAGAAATGAACTTTCATTGTGTAATATAAAAGCACATTAGATAATAAAAGCTTATTTCTTCATTGCAAAATGAGATCGCAATATTTTGTTTTTAACTCAAGATAGTTTAATAACGGAAACATTAATTAAAATAGCAATTGTAGGAAATAGTAAGATATATATATATATTGCGATGCATTTTTTAAAAAAAACTATTGGTGCTTTTTGTGATGATGAAAAGTATGCGTATAAAAAAATGACAGTAGAGCTTAATCTTCTACTGACTTTTCTACAGTTTAATAAACAAAAATGTGCTGTGTAATTTTACTTTACTATTCCCATACGTTTTCATCTGAACTGGTTTTCAAAAAGATTTTCGCTAACGCGTTCATTTTTCATTTCAATTCATTCTTCCCATTCGTGTGAGGCTTTTCAATACGTAAATTGCCACCTAAATGATGCTTAAGCGAAACATTTTCCAACCTTTCGACTCCCTCTAATGCGATGCATGAATTATTTATCAAGAGTTCACAACAGTAAAGATGCGCAATAAAAGACCGTGGATTGTTTTCCCAGCCTTTTATTCTGATATTAATCGACACGAGAAATGGAAAAAAACCCAATGCTTTACGTTCTGAAGAATTTCTTTCTTTTAGCTTTTCATTACTTTAAGCGCTGCGAGCAAAATTTACATTTTAGAAAAATATGATTTCAGCAACACTAGTGGAAAGTAAAAAAAAAGCTAGTTTTCGTTGCCAAATAAAAGCAGCAAAATCTTTCGACTTGAAAGCTCAATTATATTTGCGTGCGGTCTTACGAAATTCCTGTACTTTCTATACATACACGCGCCATTTTCCCAAGGTAGGCACTTTAAGAAGCAGAATGAGATAAAGTCGAGAAAATAGAATTTTCGAAACCGAAGGCACATTTTGAATTTATTTTCTCTCTCACACTTTTCTACCAGAAAAGAAAGAAAATACCTTTCCGTCACAAATCTGCTCTACCGTAGTTAAAATTGCATTTGATCCTTTCCTTTGACATCTGGGAAAAAAAATTAAAATTTTCTTTCATGCCGAGTTGAGTTGTGGAAAGGAAACTAATTTGCAGACGATCTTTGCTAATCACGCAAGATGGACATTCCATTAGCCAATAATTCCCGCGGGAGTCCGTTCCATTTTGTTCTTTGGACAACAGCAACAACATTCGTCCCCGGGGTTTTGTTCGAATGAGCTGAACTGCAGAATGCTTCCTTTCTTCTTTCCTTTTTGTTCTATTTTTTTGGAATATAGGGGTTGAGCAAAGGTTTTCTTTCATTTTTGGGAGAGAAAAATTGTTTTGCATCACTTTCTGCTTTAAATAATGACAAAGACCAATTTTAAAACTACTTTTATAGAATAATTTTGCTATTTAAAAAAAAAAAAACAAGAAATAATGGTGTATTAACTTTTAGTACCTAATATAGTAAATTTTTTAAAATCCTTGGAATCTTCCCAATTTATACATACATGTAAGAAAAGAACTTTTATTATCTAATATAACAGCACATTTGATAATTAAAGCTCCTTTATCCTTGAAAAAGGACATCGATATATTGTGTTTGCAACTCAAGATAGTTTTAAAAATATTATTATATATTTTCTTTTAATAATGGAAACATTAACTAAAATAGAAATGGTAGGAAATAATAGGAAATATATATTAGGTTGGGGAAAAAGAAATCCATTATTTTTTCGATAGATGGCTGTAGTGATCGATATCACGTAAAGTATCAATTAAACAATTTCAGATTTATGCTCGTTAGAAAGGTGGCACTTCGTACTAAAATAATTCTTTTTCTGTTTTTTGTTTAGTCCATTCAGTTGGGAGTTACAGGGTGTTAAAAATGGAAGTGAACAAAGAGAAAATTCGGTACATTTTACAGTTTTTCTTTGACAAAGGCGAAAATGCAAGCCAGGCGGCTAAAATTGTAAATGGTATTTATGGTTCCGATACTGTAACAGCCAATTATGTGCAATTTTGGTTTCGTAGATTCCGTTCAGGAATTTTTGATGTTAAAGATGCACCTCGCACAGGTAGGCCGGTCGTCGAAAATGTCGATAAAATCGGAGAAATGATCGAAGTTGACCGGCATGTTAGCAGTCGTAACATCGCCCAGGAGCTAAAAATCGACCATAAAACACTTTTAAACCATTTACACAAAGCTGGATTCAAAAAGAAGCTCGATGTTTGGGTGCCACACCAATTAACAGAAAAAAACATGATGGATCGAATTTCCATCTGCGAAGCCTTGGCCAAACGGAATGAGATAGACCCATTTCTTAAACGGATGGTGACTGGAGATGAGAAATGGATCACATACGATAACCCTGTGCGAAAACGATCGTGGTCAAAGAGCGGTGAAGCACCTCAAACGGTGGCCAAACCAGGACTAACGGCCAGGAAGGTTCTGTTATGCATTTGGTGGGAGTGGAAGGGGATTATTTATTATGAGTTGCTTCCATATGGCCAAACGCTAAATTCTGATCTCTACTGTCAACAACTGGACCGTTTGAAGATAGCGATTGACCAGAAACGGCCAGAATTGGCCAACAGGAGATGTGTCGTGTTCCACCAGGACAACGCTAGGCCACACACATCTACAGTGACTCGCCAGAAACTTCGGGAGCTTGGTTGGGAAGTTTTAATGCATCCGCCATACAGTCCGGACTTGGCACCAAGCGATTATCGTCTTTTTCTTGCATTGCAAAATTTCTTTAATGATAAAAAATTGGCATCTAGGGAGGATTGTGAAACTCGACTACTAGAGTTTTTTGCAAATAGAGACCAGGACTTCTATGAGAGAGGCATTATGAAGTTACCTTTAAAATGGCAACAAATCATACGACAAAACGGTGCATATTTGACCCAAATCGGACAATCCGAAGCATGTTAAATAAAGTCCTGAAGTTCATATAAAAATAATGGATTTCTTTTTCATGCGATTGAATTTTTCTAAAAAACTATTTGTGCTATTTGTGATGATGGATATAAAGTCTAAAATTTATAAAACAAATGCCAGTTTAGTTTGATTTTCTGGGTTTTTTCTACAGTTAAATAAGCAGAAATGAGCTTTATATTTTTACTTTAATATTTTATAACATACGTTTTAACCTGAACTGCCTTTCAAAAACATTTTCCTTAACGAGTTTATTTTTCATTTCAATTCATTTCAATTCATTCTTCCATTCGTGCGAAGCTTTTCAATACGTAAATTGCCACCTAAATGATGCTTAAGCGAAAAATTTTCCAACCTTTCGACTCCCTCTAATGCGACGCATGAATAATTTATCAAGAGATCAAAACATCAAATATGCGCAATAAAAGACCGTGGATTGTTTTCCAGCCTTTTATTCTGATAATAATCGACACGAGAAATGGAAAAATAAAAAAACGCATTACTTTCTGAAGAATTTATCTCTTTAGCTTTTCATTATTTTAAGCGCAGAGAAGAAAAATTTGCATTTTTCGGAAAATATGATTTAGGCAAATATAATGAAAGATAAAAAAAAAGCTAGTTTTCGTTGCCAAATGAAAGAAGCGAAATCTTTCAACTCGAAAGCTCAATTATATTTACGTGCGGACTTTCGAAATTTCTGTATTTTCTGTAAATACACGCGCCATTTCCCCAAGGAAAGCACTTTAAGAAGCGGGATGAGATAAAGTCGAGAAAATAGAATTTTCGAAACCAAAGGCACATTTCGAATTTTTCTCTCTCTCACATTTTTCTATCAAAAAAGGAATACCTTTCCGTCACAAATCTGCTCTACCGTAGTTAAAATTGCGTTTGTTCCTTTTCGTTGACATCTGCAAAAAAAAACATTAAATTAAAATTTTCTTCAATGCCGAGTTGAGTTGAAGCTAATTTTCAGACGAACTTTGCTAATCAAGCAAGATGGGGCATTCCATTAGCCAAAAATTCCCGCGGGAGTTCCTTTCCTTTTGTTCTTTGGACAACAGCAATAACATTCGTTTTTTGTTTCATGTCTTCAATGTGTGCACAATTCGAAATTTCCCGGGGTCTTGTTCGAATGAACTGAACTGCGGAATACTTCCTTTCTTCTTTCCATTTTGTTCTTTTTTTTTAGAATAAAGGAATAAGCAAAGTGTTTGTTTAATTTTTGAACGAGAGAAATTGTTTGATCACTTTCCCTCTTTAAATACTGACACCAATTTTAAAATACAATAAGTAATACAATAAGTTTGCTATTTTGTTAAAAAAATAAAAGAAGTTGTAATAAGTTTTAGTACCTAATATAGTAAAAGCTTTAGAATTCTCGGCATCTTTCCAAATTTTTTTTTATGTATATCTACTTGCATGTAAGAAAGGTACTTTTATTATCTAAGATAATAGCACATTTGCCAATAAAATCTCCTTTCTTCCTTGCAAAATGACATCGCAAAATAGTTTAAAAAATATTTTTATATATGTTCTTTTTAATAATGGAAACATTAACTAAAATAGCAATGGTAGGAAATAGTAGGGCATATATATATATATATATATATATATATATATATATACGCTCAAGAGCCAAAACATTATGCCTACCTGTCAATAACGAGTTGGCCCACCTTTGGCGCGCAACACAGCTTCAACCCGCCTTGGAATGGATGCCACAAGTCCTTGGTAGATAGCCCGTGGCAGATTGTACCAGATGTTTAAGCAACGGTCACGCAAATCCGAGATATTGCGAATTGATAGTCTTTGAACTATGAGCTGCCGTCCCAGGACATCCCAAATGTGTTCTATCGGATTGAGAACCGGTGAGTTAGGCGGCCAGGACATTAACTAGAATTCAGCATCATGTTCTTGGAACCACTCCAACACAATTTTAGCCTTGTGACAAGGGGTGTCGCGCGCACTATCAAACTGTGGCTGTAATGAGAGGCAAGTTTCTCTGTGCTAAAGTGGCAACAGTGATACGAGAAAAGAAAATGGATGGCACGGTTGTGTTCAAGTAAATGGCGAAAGAAAAAGCGTTTTATATGTAATATGTGATGTTTTGTTTAAATATACGTATGTCGTTGACATTTTCTTCAGGTTGTCCACTACGAACAAAACTCCCTACATTCATTTCCCAATCAATCCTAATAGGAAACAACAAGGGGCGTTGGCCTGTTGAAACATTCCATTTCCAGCTGGAAAAACACAGGCCATGTAAGGGTGCAACTGGTTCGCAATGATGTTCAGATACCCTGTAGCATTCATGGTCTGCTCTACCACAACCACGGGTCCCCGAAACGCCCAAGAGAACATCCCCTAAAGCATAGTACCGCCCCCACCGGACTGTGTATGACCTACTGTACATTGAGGGAGCAAATGTTCGCCTGGAAGACGGCGTATCCTGACACGGCCATCGGCGTGATGAATGACAAACCGTGATTCATCTGACCAGGCAACTCTCTCCCACTGATCCATGGACCAGTCACGATGTTCCCGGGCCCAGCACAGGCGCAGTTGGCGATGACGCTTGGTCAGCAAAGGCACACGAGTGGGACGTTTGCCGCGTATCCAACAGTGTCCGCTGAACAGTGTGCTCCGATACTATTTTACATGGCCCTGCATTGTATTGGGCTGTCAGTTGAGCCACTTTCTGGTTCCGGTTTTACTTCACCATGCGAGACAGTCTCCGACGACCTTTTTCTTTGATAACGTGTGGACGTCCAACACCATGTCGTCTACTGCTGGTTTCACCATCATTCATCCACTTTGCATAAGTACTAACAACTGTAGATCGTGAACAACCCACGAGTCGTGCAGTTTCGGAAATACTTGTTCCGAGCCTTCGATCTATTACAATCTGCCCTCTGTCAAAGTCGCTTAGATCCGCAGCCTTTCCCATCACTCACAGAAGTAAGAGAAAGAATGATTTTTCAGACTCTCCAGCAGCAGTTAAATACCACTGCCGCCTGATCACGTGCCTTCCACGTCATCCAGGCAAGTTCATTGCAAAATGTAGGGGTGGTCATAATGTTTTGGATCTTGAATGTATATATCGATTGCCTATTATTAAGAAAATTACTCGTGTGTATATTTCACAATTTATAAAAAAAAGGCAGTGTAGTTCCTTCTTCTACTGACTTTTCTACAGTTAATTAAGCAAAAATGAGCTTTGTATTTTTACTTTACTATTTCCATACGTTTTAACCTGAACTGCCTTTCAAAAACATTTTCGTTAAAGAGTTTATTTTTCATTTCAATTCATTCTTCCCATTCGTGCGAGACTTTTCAATACATAAATTGCCACCTAAATGACGCTTTAGCGAAAGATTTTCCAACCTTTCGGCTCACTCTAATGTGATGCATGAATAATTTATCGAGAGTTCACAACAGTAAAGATGCGCAATAAAAGACCGTGGATTGTTTTCCAGCCTTTTATTCTCATAATAATCGACACGAGAAATGAAAAAATATAAAAACGCATTACTGTCTAAAGAATTTATTTCTTTTTTAGCTTTTCGCTATTTTAAGCGCAGAGAGAAAAATTTACATTTTCGGAAAATATGATTCGCGCAAAAATAATGAAAAAAAAAAGAAGCTAAATTTCGTAGCCAAATGAAAGAAGCGAAATCTTTCATCTCGAAAGCTCAATTATATTTGCGTGCGGTCTTTCGAGATTCCTATATTTTCTATAAATACACGCGCCATTTCCCCAAGGAAAGCACTTTAAGAAGCGGGATGAGATAAAGTCGAGAAAATAGAATTTTCGAAACCAAAGGCACATTTCGAATTTTTTTTTCTCTCTCTGTCACCCTTTTCTACCAAAAAGGGAAAATACCTTTCCGCCACAAATATGCTCTATCGTAGTTGAAATTGTATTTGTTCCTTTTCTGTGACATCGGGAAGAAAAAAAAATTAAAAATCTTCTTTCATGCCGAGTTGAGTTGTGGCAAGGAAAGTAATTTGCAGACGATCTTTGCTAATCACGCAAGATGGGACATTCGCTTAGCCAAAAATTCCCGCGGGATTCATTTCCATTTTGTTCTTTGGACAACAGCAGCAACATTCGTCTTTTGTTTCATATCCTGAGTGTGTGCACAATTCGAAACTCCCCGGGGTCTTGTTCGAATGAGCTGAACTGCAGAATGCTTCCTTTTTTCTTTCCTTTTTGTTCTATTTTTTTGGAATAAAAGAATAAGCAACGTCTTTCTTTCATTTTTGAAAGAGAGAAATTGTTTTGTATCACTTTCTTCTTTAAATAATGACACAGACCAATTTTGAAGCTACTTTTATACAATAAGTGTTTCTATTTAAAAAAGAAAAAATGAGAAATGGTGTAATAACTTTTAGTACCTAATCTATTGAAATCTTCAAAAATTTCTATCTACTTGCATGTAAGAAAAGAATTTTTATTATCTAATATAACAGCACGTTTGATAATAAAAACTCCTTTCTTTTCTCAAAATGACATCGAAAAATTTTGTTACTAACACAAGATAGTTTCTTAAATATTATTATATATGTTCTTTTTAAATTAGAAACATTAACTGAGTAAGGGAATAGGATATGTATATATATTGCTATTGCATTTAAAAAAAAAATTCGTCTTTTTTCTTATGATGAATCTGTAGTCTACAATTTATAAAAAATGCCAGCGTAGTTTCATCTTATACTGACCTTTCTACAGTTAATTAAGCAAATATTAGCTTCGCATTCTTACTTTACTATTTCCGTACGTTTTCACCTGTTAACTGCCTTTACGTTACGTGCCTACCCACGTTAACTTCCTTTCAAAAAACATTTTCTTTAAAAATTTAATTTTTCATTTCAATTCATTCTTCCCATTCGTGTGAGGCGTTTCAATGCATAAATTGCCACCTAAATGATGCTTAAGCGAAGAATTTTCAACCTTTAGACTCTGTCTAATGCGATGCTTGAATAGTTTATCAAGAGTTCACAACAGTAAAGATACGTAACAAAAGATCGTGGATTGCTTTCCAGTCTTTTATTCTGAAAATAATCGACATGAGTATTGAAAAAATAAAAAACGCATTACTTTTCTGAAGAATTCATTTTTTAACTTTTCATTATTTTAAGCGCAGAGAGAAAAATTTGCATTTTTCGGAAAATAGGATTCGAGCAAAAATAACGGAACGTAAAAAAATTATTAGTTTTCATGGCCAAAAGAAAAAAGCGAAATCTTTCACCTCGAAAGCTCAATTATATTTGCGTGTGGTCTTTCGAAATTCCCATATATATTCCGAGATAAAGTCGAGAAAATAGAATTTTCGAAACCGCAGGCATATTTCGAATTTTTTTTCTTACTCACCCTTTTCTACCAAATAAAGAAAATATCTTTCCGTCACAAATCTGTTATACCGAAGTTAAAATTTCATTTGCTCCTTTTCGCTGACATCTGGGAGGATAAAAAAAAATGAAATTTTTCTTTTATGCCGAGTTGAGTTGTGGAAAGGAAACTAATTTGCAGACGATCTTTGCTAATCATGCAAGATGGGACATTCCATTAGCCCAAAATTCCCGCGGGATTCTCTTCCATTTTGTTCTTTGGACAACAACAGCAACATTCGTCTTTTGTTTCATGTCCTGAGTGTGTGCGCAATTCGAAACTCCCCGGGGTCTTGTTCGAGTAAGATGAACTGCAGAATGCTTCCTTTCTTCTTTCCTTTTTGTTCTATTTTATGGAATAAAGGAAGAAGCAACTCTTTTCTTTCATTTTTGAAAGAGAGAAATTGTTTTGTATCACTTTCTTCTTTAAATAATGACACAGACCAATTTTGAAACTACTTTATACAATAAGTGTTGCTATTTCTTTTTTAAAGAAATGATGTAATAACTTTTATTACCTAATGTACTAAAATTTTGAGAATTCTTGGCATCTTTCCAATTTTTTATTTCTATATACTTACATGTAAGAAAAGAATTTTTATTATCTAATATAACAGCACATTGAATAATAAAAGCTTCTCTCTTCCTTGCAAAATGACATTGCAAAATTTTGTTTGGACCTCACATTTTGAAAAAAATTATTATATATGTTCTTTTTAATAATGGTCACATTAACTAAATTAGCAATGGTAGGAAATAGTAGGACATATATATATATATATATATATATATATATATATATATATATATATATATAGCGATTGCTCATTTAAAAAAAAAAACAATTCGTGCTTTTTGTAATGATGAATGTGTAGTCTACAATTTATAAAAAAAATGGCAGCCTAATTTCCTCTTCTACTGACTTTTCTTCAGTTAATTAAACAAAAATGAGTTTTTTAATTTTTCTGTATTATTTCCATATGTTTACACCTTAACTGCCCTTCAAAAACATTTTCTTTAACGAGTTTATTTTTTATTTCAATTCATTCTTCCCATTCGTGCGAAGATTTTGAATACATAAATAGCCACATAAATGAATAATTAAACAAACAATTTCCCAACCTTTCGACTCCCTCTAATGCGATGCATGGATAATTTATCAAGAGTTCACAATAGTCTTGATGCGCAACAACAGACCATGGATTGATTTCCAGCCTTTTATTCTGATAATAATCGACATGATAAAATGAAAAAATAAAAAGCGCATTACTTTTTGAATAATTTATTTTCTAGCTTTTCATTATTTTAAGCGCTAAGTGAAAAATTTGCATTTTCGGAAAATATGATTCGAGAAAAATAATGGTAGGAAAAAAAGAAAGCTCATTTTCGTTGACAAATGAAAGAAGCGAAATCTTTCAATTCGAAAGCTCAATTATATTTGCGTGCGGTCTTCCGAAATTCCAGTATTTTCTATAAATACACGAGCCATTTCCCCAAGGAAAGCACTTTAAGAAGCGGGATGAGATAAGTCAAGAAAATAGAATTTTCGAAACCGAAGGCACATTTCGAATTTTTTTTCTCTCTCAACCTTTTCTACCAAAACTGGAAAATACCTTTCCGTCACAAATCTGCTCTACCGAAGTGAAAATTGCATTTGGTCCTTTTCGTCGACATCGGGAAGAAAAAAAAATGAAAATTTTTCTTTCATGCCGAGTTGAGTTGTGGAAAGAAAACTAATTTGCAGACGATCTTTGCTAATAACGCAAGATGGGACCTTCCATTAGCAAAAATTCCTGCTGGAGTCCGTTCCATTTTGTTCTTTGGACAACGATAACAACATTCGTCTTTTGTTTCATGTCCTCAGTGCGTGTGTGTGCAATTCGAAGCTCCTCGGGGTCTTGTTCGAATGAGCTGAACTGCAGAATGCTTCCTTTCTTCTTTCATTTTTGTTCTATTTTTTGCAATAAAAGAATAAGCAACGTTGCTCTTTCATTTTTGAAAGGGAGAAATTGCTTTGTATCACTTTCTTCTTTAAATAATGGCACCGACCAATTTTGAAACCACCTTTATAATACAATAAATGTTCTATTTTTTAAAAAAAAAATTAGAAATGTTGTAGTAAATTTAGTACTTAATAAATTAAAATTTTCAAAATCCTTGGCATCTGTCCAATTTTTTATTTCTATCTACTTACATGTAATAAAAGAACTTTTATTATCTAATATAATAGCATATTGGTTAATAAAAACTATTTTTCTTCCTTGCAAAATAACATCGCAAAATTTTGTTTTTAACTTAAGATAGTTTAAAAAATATTTTTTGATATGTTTGTTTTAATAATGGAAACATTAATTAAAACAGTAATGGTAGAAAATATTAGGATATCCCTCATATAGCTAGACATTACCAAATAATCTAAGTAATATTGCCTAATTGTATTTTTGTTTATCTATAACAATAAAATAGTTATATATATGTGAATTGATTAAAAGTAAGTATCGAAAAATTAATATACGCAGTTTAATAAAGTATATATAGTTTAAATCTTTTATCAACGATTTTCCATTTTAATTAATAGTGCATTTTAGGTGATTGTTGTTTTTTCCGAATGTTCGAAATTTTGTTCTGCATTATTGTAACTGGAACAAGAGTGTAACATATTCCGAGTTGCTCAAGGTTCAAATCAGGGGATCTGATACATTGCACGCATACTGTGCAGCTCATAGTTTCTAATAGGGCTAGTCATCCAGGGGCCAGGGGGGTAGGAGCTGATCTTCCCAGTTAATCACTCCAAGGGTGAAATCAGAGTAGTTGATATTCACATTCTTGAACTCAAGAAAATGACAGTGCAACCATGTATTTATACAGGCACTTTATACTTGGCATTTATACAGGTGCTTTCAATTCGATATTTGCCGCTTTATTAACCAATTACCCTTGGTTTGGAAAACTTACACGACATCTATGAAGCCCCTCCAACCTGTTAGTATTTAAGCTATCTAATAGAATTTCCAACAAATAGAGGCTTTTATTTTGATAGACTAAGCTAATATAAATGATGATATGTATAATTTAATGACACAAAGACCAATTTTGGCCAAGTTGAGCCAAATATTATTATTAATATTTGGAGTAATATTATTATAAATATTATTATTATAACTTTATGGAGCTATTTTCAACATTTTTAACTCCAGTCTGCTGGAATTTATAAAAACAGTTTATTTTTGTGCAATATCTTTTACAATATGCTTTATAAATATTGCTTAAATTCAAAACTTTTAAAACATTGTTTATTTTTAACTTTTTATTAAAAGTTCAAAGAAATAGATGCTTATTACTTTGATATGCTCATGTCACATAAATGACGATCAATGTAATTTAATGACACAAGGTCAATGTTGGACAAGTTGAGCCAAACATTATTAGTGTAACCCTTTATGGAGATATTTTCAATATTTTTAATTCCAGTCTGCTGAATTTTGCTAATACAGTTTATTTTTTGTCAAATGTTTTTTAAATATGTTTTATAGAAATCATTTAAATTAACTTTTAAAACATTGTTCAATTTTAACAATGCTGAATGTTTTTATTAGAAGTTCAAACAAATAGATGCTTATTATTTTGATATGCTGATGTAATATAAATGCGATCGATGTAATTTAATGGCACAAGGTCCATTTTTTGCCACGTTGAGGTAAAAATTGTTATTGTAACACTTTATGGAGTTATAAGTGTTATTTTCAATGTTTTGAACTCAAATATGCTGGATTTTACGAATACAGTTTATTTTTTGTCCGATATCTTTTACAATATGATTTATAAATATCGTTTAAATTCAAAACTTTTAAAACACTGTGTTTTTTAACTTTTTGAGAACTAACTCATTTTTTAAAAATTCCTTCTATTAGCTTACACTCTCCCTATATATATCTTGTTCAAAGTTTCAATCGTTAATAAAATACATTTTATTCATCCACTCAAGTTCAAATAATTTTTTTTTTGAACATTTAGTGGATGACACTTGATGTTAATACAGTTTTTTCAAATATTAATTCATTCATTAAATTTAATAAATTAATTTTAGTTTTATATGGGAGAAATATTCATATATTCACGCTGTTTTTTCTTCTCATTTGCTCATCATTAATTAATTAATAATTAGTTAATAATCTTTTATTTCTCATAACTAATTATTAATTAATTAAAGAATAATTATTTTATTCATTCAATTATTAATTATTTTTTTTATTTAATTATTATTTATTATTAATTTATTATCAAATATTTTTATTATTCATTTAATATATATTGTTAAATTTTTAAAATAATGTAACTACAAATTGGCAATAATATAAAAAATCGTCTGATTTTAATTTAGCTTATTTTTCTGGATATTATTATTCTTAATTTTTCACGTTTGAAATCTGAAACGATCGTGTTTGAATATTCTTGTTAATGTATTTTTTTTTAAATTTTAAATGATCAAAAAGTTTTTAATTAAATTTTAAATATAGCCTAATATATTTGCTTTTATTATTTTGATCGTATGTATTTGCTTTTATTATTTTGCTGTAATTTGAGATTGCTGTTCTTTTTTTTTTCAATTCCTTCTATTAGCTCACACTCTCCCTATATATGTCTTGTTCAAATTTTCAATCGTTAATAAAATATTTTTTATTCATCCACTCAAGTTCAAATACATTTTTTTTGAACTTGTAGTGGATGATGTTAATGGAGTTTTTCAAATATTAATTCAGTAATTACATTTAATTAATTCATTTTAGTTTTTTTTTAGATTTAAGTTGCATATATCTACCAATAGACGGCTCCCGATAAATTTTTAAAAAAATAATGAAAATTATTTATAATGGACTTTCTGCAATATAGTGAAAAAAAGAAGGAATTGACTTTAAAAAATTTGTTTTTATATTACTTTTTTATTACTTTGATATGCTGATGTCATATAAATGACGATCGATGTAATTTAGTGGCACAAGATCAATTTTGGCCAACTTGAGCAAAACCTTATTAGTGTAACACTTTATGGAACTATTTTCAATATTTTTAATTCCAGTCTGCGGGATTTTACGAATATAGTTTATTTTTTGTCCGATATCTTTTACAATATGAATTATAAATACCGTTTAAATTCAAAACTTTTAAAACACTGTGTGTTTTTTAACTTTTTGAGTAAAAGTTCAAACAAATAGATGCATATTATTTTGATAGGTTGATGTAATATAAATGATGATACATGTAATTTAATGGAATGCCGGAGTTTATGAATACAGTTTATTTATTTATTTTTTGTCAAATAGCGTTTACAATATGCTTTATAAATATAAACATGCTTCATAACTTTAAAAAAATTGTGTATTTTTATTGAAAATTAAAATTGTTTCAAGAGAAAGTCGTTGTTCATTGCTGAGCGAAATTTACCAAACACGTACCTTACATAAACAAGATCCACTCCATATATTTATGGAAAAAAATTACTGAATGATGAAAATCATTTAGTCTGACAACACATGTAAGGCAAGTACATGTACAAAAAGTGAAAAGCTGATTTGTCCTTACGTTACCGTGCCTCCTCCCCTTCCTCGGCCTCTGTACAATTTCCTGTGCACGAAATAGAATTCACTCGTTTCACGCCTTTGTCTCTCTGATAATTCCGGTCACGTTCACATCAAAACAGATCTTCTGTTGTCCTGAAGGTATTAAGGGCAACACATCTACTGCAATTCCCTTGCCATACAACAAATAACTGTAGAATTCTTCTCCTCAATGAATCCAAATAAAGTATCCAAATTTAACGTAACGATATACAGTGTTACAATACGATACAAATCACTTTGTTCTTCTTTTCATTCCGATAATTACCCTTTTGATATACAAAATATCATGTTCTGAATAATATTTTTTGTTTCTTAAGAAATTAATTTAAAAATAAAGTCATATTTTTAGCCCTATTTTCTTAAATAAAGCATTCTCATAACTAGACGGAAAACCTCAAAAATTAATTTAAGTGTTATTGTTTATAGGTAATAATTATAAACAAATAAATAAAAGACTAATTAAACAGGATTTAGTGTTTGGGCTTCATCTGTGTACTTAATAATCGGCTGGTTTATAAATGACTCTAAATACACTAGATTTCATCTGAATGGTCATCTATCTAGCCCTCTGGCGCTCGGTGACACATGTTTCGAGTTCAAGTCCTGGAGGTACCATGGATGATTGCAGTGGTTCGGAATACACTTTAAGCCGTAGATCCCGGTCTCATATGACAGTAAGAGTATCACGGAGTCAAGTCAGATTTCTACCTACTGGTGCTCCCTCACAATAGAAGTTGCCCACTTTACCTAAATACATGAGTAAATCACTTTAGGGATGTCCATCCCGTATTGGAGGACACTGAGAATTAGTCACAGTCACAGTTTTGCATGCAATATCTGCCAGGTCCTACCAATCAATTAAAATTTAAGTTATCTAATAGAATTTCGTACACATGGATTTACGTACAAATTCAAATACAAATTTTTGTACAAATATACCTTATTATTTTGATAGACTGATGTAATATAAGATGTTGAAAGATGTAATTTAAGGGCACCAAGGCCATTTGTGAATAAGTTGAGCGAAACTGTATTATTGTGACACTTGTTTTTTTATTTCCAATAGCAGATTGCGAACAATTACAGCAATAAAAATAACAACAACAACGAAAAATAAAAAAAGAACAGAGAAAACAACAAAACATGCTGAAACAGAGTTCATTAATCTAACATATCTCTAGCCTCCCAATATCGCTCGGCGAGAAAAGTCTTGCTCAGAGCAGGACGGAGCAGGACATTGTGACATTTTATCGAGCTATTTTAAATATTTTTAACTCCAGCTTGCTGGATTTTACAAATACAGTTTATTTTTTGTCAAATAATATAAAATTTACTTTATAAATATAGTTTAGATTGAAAATTTTTAAAAAATTGTTTCTTTTTATTAAAAATTAAAATCGTTTCAAGATAGAACGACATTATATTTTGTCGATCTAAATTTATCAAACACGATTCATACACAAACAAGATCCACTCCTCACATTTATGGAAAACAATTACTGGATGGTGAAAATCATTTAGTCAGACAACGTATGTAAGGCATGCACGTGTACAAAAAAGAGCAAAGCTTATTTGAGCTTGCCTCCTCCCCTTCCTCGGCCTTTGTACAATTTCCTATGCACGAAATTGAATTCACTCGTTTCACGGCTGTGTCTCACTAATAATTCCAGTCACATCTGTTGTCCTGGAGGTATTGAGGGCAACACAACCAGTGAAATTCCCGTGCCATCCAACAAATAACTGTAGATTTCTTCTCCTCAATGAATCCCGATAAATTATTCAAGTTAAGCGTAACGATATACGGTGTTACAATACGGTACAAATCACTTTGGTCTTCTTTCAATTCAGAAGATTGCGTTTTTGACATACAATAATACTATTTGCTTTTCATTAACTTATTTTAAATATAAGTCATTTTTAATGCCATATTTTCTGAAATAAAGCGTTTTCATAACGAGACGAAATACGTGAAAATTTATTTGTTATTGTTTATGGGTAATAATTATAAACAAATAAATATAACGATAATTAAATAGGAATTAGTGTTTCCTTATCATGTGTATATTTAATATTCGGCTGGGTTAGATATGAGTTGAAATATATTAGATTGTCCCCGAATGGGAAGAAATTCAAAACTTTTAAAATATTGCTGAATTTACTTTTTTAGTAAAAGTTAGATTCACTTCAAGACAACGACGTTATATTCTGCCGAGCTAAATTTACCAAATTTACTATAAACAAGATCCATGTTTATGGAAAACAATTACTGGATGGCGAAAGTCATTTAGTTCTGACAACACATGCGAAGCATATACGTGCATAAAAAAGAGAAACGCTTATTTGGGCTTATATTATCATGCCTCTACTCTTCCTCAGCCTCTGTACAATTTCCTGTGCACGAAATTGAATTCACTCGTTTCACGGCTTTGTCTCCTTAATAATTCCAGTCACGTTCACATCGGAACAGATCTTCTGTTATCCTGAGGGTATTAAGGATAGCACAACCAGCGAAATTCCCTTGCCATCCAACAAATAACTGAATAATTCTGCTCCTGAATGAATCCAAATAAACTATCCAATCTAATCGTAACGATATACGATGTTACAATACGCTACAAATTACTTTGTTCTTCTTTTTAATTCCGATAATTACACATACAAAAATTTGACATACAAACATTTGACATTTGTTTCTCAATAATTAATTTTAAAAATTAAGTCATATTTTCAATCCTATTTTCTTAAATATAACATTCTCATAACGAGATGGAATACCTCAAAAATTCATTTAAGTGTTATTGTTTATAGGCAATAATAATAAATAAATAAATCTAACAACAATTAAAGTCTTATTGCTTATAAATAATAGTAATAAACAAAATTTAATAATATTTAAAGTGTTATTGTTTATAAGTAATAATAATAAACAAAATTTAATAATATTTAAAATATTATTGCTTTTAAGTAATAATAATAAACAAATAAATCTAACAATACATAAAGCTTTATCGTTTGTAGGTAATAATAATAAACAAACAAATCTAACAATTAAAATGCTATTGTTTATAAGTAATAATAATAAACAAATAAATATAACTACAATTAAGTTGTTATTGCTTATAGATATTAATAATAAACAAATAAATCTGACAACAATTAAAGTGTTATTGCTTATAGGTAATAATAATAAATAAATAAATCTAAGTATAATTAAATATGAATTAGAGTTTGGTTTTCATCTGTGTTATTAATATTCGCATGGTTACTGGTTTACGTATGACTTGAAATATATTAGATAGATTTGATATCTGTATAACATAATTGGAAATATATTGAAGCTAAAACATAACAATTACACTGGTGTGCAAAACGTAAGCAACAATGTAAAATTCAGCAGATAGCCATGAAATTGCCGAAAAGGGGGTCTGGAGATCAGTACAATGAATACGTAAGTCAGTAGAAACGTCAGGAAATATCAGGATGCAAATATCAGGAACGTATGCAAATATCAGGAACGAAACGTCGGAGGCGACGTGAGCGTACGCAAAAAGGCGTGATGTTGGCACGCTCAGCTCAACAGTACAATAAAAGGAAGGACGGAGACGCAATTCAATATATTCGCTACAAGTGCCAGTGAATCAGTTCGTGAAATATGGCAAGCAGAAATCACCTGGACGACTTCACACATGGAAGATTGATCGGAAAGCTGGAGGTGGGGCGTGCTGTCACCAGTGTAGCTGCAGAGTTCGGAATCAACAAAAGCGTTTGGAAAGCGTTCCAAACCACAGGTACAGCTGTTAGAAAGGTTGGTGGTGACCGCCTGAGGGAAACAACTGCAGGGGACGACTGATATATCGTCCTGCAGGCGAGAAGAGGCCGACAGCAGTCAGTAAGCGCCATTGCTCAGCAACTCTGTACAGCAACTGGGCGACAAATGTCGCGGTTTACTGTGGCCAGACGCCTTCACAAAGTGGGCCTATTCGACCGCCGTCCTGCCTCCCGTTGAAAGTTGGCCACTGACGCCACCGTTTACAGTGGTGCAGAGAGCACAAAAACTTGACAACTGATCAATGGAGTCGTGTCCTCTTTACGGATGAGAGTCGGTTCTGTACCAGAAGCGATTCTCGACGCGTTTTGATTTGGAGAGAGGTCGGGACCCGGTTTTATCCCAGTAACCTCAAAGAAGGACACCGTTATGGTGGTTCTGGAGTTCTTGCCTGGGGAGGCATTTTGCTGAACGGGCGAACTGAGCTCCAAGTTTTCGACAGAGGGTCTGTAACTGGGGATCGCTATTGTGAGGAGGTACTCCTTCCCCATGTGCGTCTGTTCCGAGGTGCCATTGGCCCAGACTTCATTTTTATGGATGACAATGCACGGCCACATCGGACTCTTGCTGTTGAGGAGCTACTGGAAAGTGAAGATATCACTCGAATGAATTGGCCAGCGTACTCCCCAGATTTAAATCCCATCGAACATGTGTGGGATGCTTTGGGGAGACGCATTGCAGCACGCGTACATCATCCGGAGAACACCCAACAACTGAAACAGATGTTGATTTCGAAATGGGCACTCCTACCGCAAGAAATGTTGCACCAGCTGGTTCTGAGTATGCGAAGACGGTGCGAAGCAACCATTGCAGTGAGGGGAGGGCCTATCCCATATTAAGGAACATCTTCCTCTTGGATCGACAATCATAAATTACGATACTATGCGTTCAATAAAGCTTGTTTTTGTTTGATTCCATACCGTATGCATTGTATTCCTTTTTCAGCGCCGATGCTTTGATCATCCTTTAAGTACATAATACTCTCCCTCATTTCTGAATGTCATGTCTCTCAGATGATTTCTCGTGGAGTTATGGCAAAAAACCCACCTTTTGCTTAAGTTTTGCACACCAGTGTATATTACATAATTGGAAATATTATAACAACGATTAAAATGGACAATGGATGATTAGAATGTCTTTGTATTGACAGCAAAAATTAACTTTTGCATTTTTTATCGATCAAAATATTCAATAATTAATATTATGGCTGAATATATTTCCAATATTGTAATTAGAAATACATTCAGCTGTAAATATTAGCTAATGAATATTTTGATCTATGCAAACACGCAAAAGTTTATTTTTGTGTTTAATATCGATGATATGTTTTCTTTTTTGTCAACCCTACGCCTTTGAATCATATTAGACCGGAAGAAAATCATAATTTCCAATATGATTATTGGGCGTAGGGCTGACAATCCTACTCCGTAAAAAGAAAATTTCTACTGTTTCGGAATCAGACAGCTATGTTCCAACATGGACTGTAGTACCGGAGATTTAGTTATATGATAGATACCTTTTAAATGTAACATTTTTTTGCACGGAAATATATTTTCTCAACAGAGAGCTAATTAAATATAACTAAGTTAAATTATAAATATTATATTGGTAAAAAAAGTTTTTTTTTGAGAACGCCTTAATTTTGGGCAATTTTTAGATAACTTACTGTTTTACTTATAGTATTTAACCAGATAAGAACTATGAATTATTTATATAATCAAATAAGAACTCTGCGTTATTTATTTAATTAGATAAAAACTATGGATTATTTATTTAATCAAATACGAACTATGAATTATTTCTATAATCAGATAAGAACTATTAATTATTTCTTTAATCAGATAAGAACTATTAATTATTTCTTTAATCAAATAAGAATTATGAATTATTTATTTAATCAGATACGAACTATGAATTATTTCTTTAATCAGATAAGAACTATGGATTATTTATTTAATCAAATACGAACTATGAATTATTTCTTTAATCAGATAAGAACTATTAATTAATTATTTAATCAAATACGAACTATGAATTATTTCTTTAATCACATAAGAACTATTAATTAATTATTTAATCAAATACGAACTATGAATTATTTCTTTAATCACATAAGAACTATTAATTATTTATTTAATCAGATAAGAACTATTAATTATTTCTTTAATCAAATAAGAATTATGAATTATTTATTTAATAAGATAAGAAATATGAATTATTTGTTTAATCAAATAAGAACGATGAATTATTTACTTTAACAGATATGAATTATGAATTATTTACTTAATTAGATAAGAATGAATTATTTATTAATCAAATAAGAACTATGAATTTATTTAATGAGTTATGAACTGTGAATTAGTTCTGAATATACAAATAAATTTAAATTTTATTATAAAATTCATCATACATAATCTAAGCAATATTTAAATTTTTTTTTAGACATATTCTTGAAGAAAAATGATACTTTTGCTTTATAAATGCATTTTCGTTAAATTCTTAAACATTTTAAGAAATTTGTCAATCTTTCAAACCTCTTCCCAATTCATTTTTAAATATACTCGGAATTATAGTAATAAAAGACGGAAGCGTTACATTACAGCTCGAAAAGCTTCGCAAATTGATTTATCGCAATATAAAATCTCGTGAAAATCCTCGAGTCTTACTCTAAAGTGCATTAACTTCCTTCACCCTAAGATGAATAATGATGCATTTAAAAGTGTAAGATGCCTTCGAAACTGTTTGTAACGCTGAAATTTCTCGAAAGATGCCATGTTAGTCGTAAAGAAAATCATATTTTATGCTTTTTAAGAGGTCTCTAAGGAGCTCTTGCACAGTAAAAGGAAAATATTGTTTGTATTTAAACTCTTCCTCTACTACTGTGCCCAAAAAGTAAGACCAATTATTTTTTTTTCAAAAATTCTTTATTTATTCTTCCAAATTTATTTCATCGCCTTCAAAGTAATCCCCTCCGGACACAATGCATTTATGCCAACTTTTTTCCTATCCTCAATGCATGCTAAAAAGTCATTGGCAGGGATGGACTTCAAAAGCGCTTGGTGATTCACGTTGAAAATCTTCAATCGACTCAAAGCGGTGTCCCCGGAGTGGTCTATTGAGTTTAGGGAGTAGCCAGAAGTCACACGGTGTGAATACGGTGGTTGTGGAAAGATATGGGCTCCAGTTTTGGCGAAAAAGTCAAATCAATGCAGTGTGAGCTAGCGCATTCAGTGTTTTTGATACCAATTGAGATTTGACGCGTTTGAGGCCCAAAATGGAATCGACCGATCCTTTTGAAATTCCAACATCAGCAGCAAGGTCTCCAATTGTAAATTGATGGCTTGCAAGGACCAAATCTTTAATTTTTTGGACGTGAGCATTGTCGGTTGAGGTTGATGATCAACCAGAAGGCTCTTCGTCTTCAGAGCATTCTCTGTCTACTTTGAACTGCTTATACCACTTCTAAACATTTCTTTCTGATATAGGAATGCTCACCGAATGCCTTCTGCAACATTCTATACGTTTCTGCAAATAAAATTTAATGCAAGTTCTTTGCACTATTAATTCAGACATTTCTAAAATCGCCGGAATCAGTTTTAGCGTCACACAAAGCCAAGCGTAACTCAAACACTAATGAATATTTTGACGTCAAATTTCACACAAATTTCAAGGACAGTGCCAGCAACCTAAAAAAAAAAAAAAAAATGAAATTCCATAAGTCCCGGTAATTTTAAATTGAAAATTGATCTTATTTTTTGGACACAGTAGCATATACTATTTTTTTTTTACGTATGTTCTAATTAAAATTATAAATGGTAAAGATTTAGATTAGCCAATAATTCTTTATTCAGTTCTAATAAAAAAAAATATATTTCAATTAGATTCATTTCATAAGAATCATGCTCCATTATAATAATATGTTTTCTTCATTCAAATATTTGTTCAAATGTATAATAAATATTCTTAATTCAAATTGTTGTTCAAATATATAGTAAATACTCTTTATCAAATATTTTTTCAAATGTATAATAAATATTCTTCTTGCAAATATTTGTTCAAATATATAGCAAATACTCTTTATTCAAATGTGGTTTTTTATTGAAATATTTGGTCAAATATGTAACAAATACTCTTTATTTAAATAAGATTTCTTTATTCAAATATTTGGTCAAATATGCAACAAATATTCCTTACTTAAATGTGTTTTTTTATTCAAATACTTGGTCAAATATGTAACAAATACTCTTTATTTAAATACGATTTCTTTATTCAAATATTTGGTCAAATATGCAACAAATATTCTTTATTCAAATGTGTATTTTTATTCAAATACTTGGTCAAATATGTAACAAATACTCTTTATTTAAATACGATATCTTTATTCAAATATTTGGTCAAATATGCAACAAATATTCTTTATTCAAATGTGGTTTTTCATTGAGATATTTGGTCAAATATGCAACAAATACTCTTTATTTAAATAAGATTTCTATATTCAAAATATTTGGTGAAATATGCGACAAATATTCTTTATTTAAATGTGTTTTTATTATTCAAAATGTAACAAATACTCTTTATTTGATTTCTTTATTTTTATATCAAATATTCTTTATTCAAATGTGTTCTTTTATTCAAATATGTCAAATATGTAAAAATACTCTTTATTTAAGTAAGATTTCTTTATTCAAATATTTGGTCAAATATGCAACAAATATTCTTTATTCAAATGTGTTTTTTTATTCAAATACTTGGTCAAATATGTAACAAATACTCTTTATTTAAATAAGATTTCAAATATTTTATTCAACAAAATATTTGGTCAAATATGCAAAACAAATATTTTTTTATTCAAATGTGTTTTTTATTCAAATACTTGGTCAAATATGTAACAAATACTCTTTATTTAAATAAGATTTCTTTATTCAAATATTTGGTCAAATATGCAACAAATATTCTTTATTCAAATGTGTTCTTTTATTCAAATACTTGGTCAAATATGTAACAAATACTCTTTATTTAAATAAGATTTCTTTATTCAAATATTTGGTCAAATATGAAACAAATATTCTTTATTCAAATGTGTTCTTTTATTCAAATACTTGGTCAAATATGTAACAAATACTCTTTATTTAAATAAGATTTCTTTATTCAAATATTTGGTCAAATATGCAACAAATATTTTTTTATTCAAATGTGTTTTTTTATTCAAATACTTGGTCAAATATGTAAAAATACTCTTTATTTAAATAAGATTTCTTTATTCAAATATTTGGTCAAATATGCAACAAATATTCTTTATTCAAATGTGTTTTTTTATTCAAATACTTGGTCAAATATGTAACAAATACTCTTTATTTAAATAAGATTTCTTTATTCAAATATTTGGTGAAATATGCAACAAATATTCTTTATTCAAATGTGTTTTTTATTCAAATACTTGGTCAAATATGTAACAAATACTCTTTATTTAAATACGATTTCTTTATTCAAATATTTGGTGAAATATGCAACAAATATTTTTTATTCAAATGTGTTTTTTTATTCAAATACTTAGTCAAATATGTAACAAATACTCTTTATTTAAATACGATTTCTTTATTCAAATATTTGGTGAAATATGCAACAAATATTCTTTATTCAAATGCGGTTTTTTTATTGAAATATTTGGTCAAATATGTAACAAATACTCTTTATTTAAATAAAAATTTCTTTATTCAAATATTTGGTGAAATATGCAACAAATATTCTTTATTCAAATGTTTTTTTTTATTCAAATACTTGGTCAAATATGTAACAAATACTCTTTATTTAAATAAGATTTCTTTATTCAAATATTTGGTCAAATATGCAACAAATATTCTTTATTCAAATGTGCTTCATTTATTCAATTATTTGTTTTTATACTAGTAATAGAATGAAATGGGGCATAATGGTTAGTGACTATCGCTCTAGCTTTCGGTGCCCATGTTTCGGGTTGGAGTCGCAATGGTGTCATGTCTAATATGACTGTAGAGCGTTGGGCTTAGGACTGACAACCCTACCCAGTAAAAAGAAAAAATCATCTCCTGTTTCGAAATCTGCCAGTAGGCCCATTATGGAGCTGTTTACCACTGATGATGAATAGAATAAAATAATTTTGACAACTTTCTTTTAGATAAAAACAATATAAAATATATCGTTTTTATATCAAAGAAATGTAAATTAACGTTTTCAAATTATAATATTTAGCGACAGTTTTAAAGATTTCAATAAACGGATGTAAAATTATATTATTTAGTGATAGTTTTTATTATGAACATTCTCTATCGTTGTAAAGTGACAAAGTTTACGCAAGTGACATGCAAGAAATACTCGCGAATAAAAAAATTTAATAAAATATTTCAAAAAAAAAATGTTCATCTTTGATGTTGATCTTTTATTGTTGATTTGCTGTTTATCGAAATCAAATGCTACATGTTTACTTAACCACGAAATGCTAGAAATAAAAGATTAATCCTATTTTATTATGAATCTTAAGACATTTTTGAATTAATGTGGATGTAAATAATTGTAAACTTTAATTTGCTCTAATTAAAAAATTGTGAAATTATTGAAAGTGATATTCAATAAAATATTTAGGTAAAAAGTTTGTCAATAACTCCGAACTTTCAATATTGTAAGGGTGGGATGAGTATTATAAATATTCATGTCTTCCATCGTATATTAAGAATTATAAAAAAAAATTAGCATCATGAAAAGTTTAAAAAAATTTGTTTTTTCAATAGAAGAAATATTTTGTTTACCAAACCACTTATCTTTATTGAAAAACATGTATTCTGTAACGAGTAACGATTATAAAACGTCTTATTTATAGAAAATAAATTCTATAAAAATATTTCACACATTCAAATTCAAATATAGATTAATTAAAAGTAATTACTTATTAAAATTATTACAATTACAATTATTTACTTAATTCGATTTATCTACTGTATTGCAGCTTATTAATAATTAAATTAGTTAGAACTGTAAAAATTTAAGGAAATTCAATAAAATAAAGTTAAAAGCATTTGATATTAAATTAAAATGTAAAAAAAAAAATTAAATTTAGACACAAATAAAAATGTTTTACTATTATTTATTAACATACATTAATTAGAAGCAGATTTATTGTAAATTAGAAATAAAGTTTTGTTATAAAAGGAAGTTCCTTAAAGAAAATTTTAATTCAAGTGATTCTGCCATGCTATGCTCCAAATTCATATACAACAACAATTTAATAATTATCCTTATTACAGCATATGAATTTTTTAGCTTAAAATTATAATTTGAGAAAATAATAGGGAATGATTTCTAACTTTTTTCTGAAAAATTCTATTTTTATAAAAAACTGTATTTTTAATAATATAATTATAATTTTCTTTCTATTTATATGAAAATGTCATGTATTAATTTAAAGTTTAAAAATTATTTTTCTTCCAAATTTTTGAAATGGTATATAATTTAAAAATATTAAAAATTGAAATTCTTTTGTAAATTATGACTAGAAAAAATGAATATTAACTTTAGATGGACACGAAAATGAAAATCCATTTTTTAAAAAATTTAATTTAATGTACTCCACCATTTACATTATTTTCTCAACAGAATATTTAATAAGCAAAACACGATTAACTTTTTTAAAAGTATTTCTAATACCTCTTACCAATGATTAAAGTAAAGCTAGAATCTTCAGATGAAGTAATCTGATTCTACTTTCCCTCAAATTGAAAGCAAACACCGCCTCCAAAGAAGCCAACACCCAATTACCTTAATCCACTTTGGGCAGCTTATAAACAAAGTTATTGCTTCTTCTTCTAATTAAATATCAGAGTTTTTCCTTCACGAGATGAAGAATTTCTCTGTGGCTCCTTTGCAGAGAACAAAATGAGAGAATTTCATTTATTTAGAATGCGAAACAAATTATTCAATCAAGAAGTTGAATTATTTTTAGCTCATTTTTCATCTGCATACTTTTTTATCCATTTTCTAAGTTTTCTATCTTCATTTGAAACATTATGTTAGCTCAAAATAGGATGTTTGGGTTATTTGGAATCTAAAAAGTAATGTATTTGTTAATGTTTTATTATCTTAGAAAACTTTATTCTAGGTTTAGTGGTCTGGATGTGAAATAATTCACAATGCTTTGTTTCGGTCTTATAGGTCACTTATTTGGTCACTTAGAACCCTATTTTGCAAAATACATTTCTGAATATTTTGACAAAGCATTATTCAGCATAATTCAGGACATCAGCGATTGAAGTTAAAATGGCTCTACTATTCTATTTTCAAAATTAATATACGACAATCCTTTAATAATTATTCTATGAATAATTACTATGTAAGAATTTTTTATTGCAATCCTAATTTAGAAAAATAATAAGGATTGATTTTTAACTTTAAAAAAAAATTCTATTTGTATAAAAAAAACTGTAATTTATAACAATAAAATTTTAATTTTCTTTCCAATTTCGTAAAAAGACAACCATTTTTCCTTTCAAATTTTTATTAGGTAATAAGGTACATAATGTAAATATATTAAAAATTGGAAGTTATGACTAGAAACTGAAAACTAACTTCCTTTGGTCCACGAAACGTAACTGAACACGATCATTTTCCCTATCGCGTTTTTATAAAGATATATAATTCATAAATATTAAAATTTGTAAATTCTTTTGGAAATTATGACTAGAAATTGAATATTAACTTCAGACGGTAACGAAAATCAAAATTAATTTTTTTTAAATGTTTGGATTTAATGTACTCCGTCATTTACATTTTTTCTGAATAGAATATTTAAAAAGCATAACAAGATTAGCTTTTTAGAAAGAATTTCTAATACCTCTTACCAATGATTAAAGCAAGGTTTGAATCTCCAGATGAATCTGATAAGTAATCTGATTCTCCTTTCCCTCTAATTGAAAGCAAACACCGCCTCCGAGAAAGGCAGCTCCCAATTACCTTAATCCACTTTGGGCAGCTTATAAACAAAGTTATTGCTTCTTCTCCTTCTAATTCAATATCAGAGCTCTTCCTTCACAAGATGAAGAATTTCTCTGTGGCTCCATTCCAGAGAAGAGAGTGAGAGAATTTCATTTATTCAGAATGCGAAACAAGTTATTCAATCAGGAAGTAAAATTATTTTTTTAGCTCATTTTTCATCTGAATATTCTTTTTTTTCTACTTTTTAAGTTTTCTACACATTGTAAAACATTAAATTAGTTCAAATTGAGATATTTAGGTCATTTGGCACCTAAAAAGTAATGTATTTGTTAATGTTTTAACTGTTATAGAAAACTTTATTTTTAGTTCAATGGTCCGGATTTCAGCTATTTCGCAAATGGTTTATTTGTTTTCTTATAGAACCACTTAGAACCCTGTCTTTAAAAATACATTTGCATAAAATACTATATTTTTACTAATTTAATTGTAACTTGCTTTCTAATTTCGAGATGTATTAATATAAAATAAAGTTTCGATATAAAAGAAAATTCCTGAAAGATCATGTTCATTCAAGTGTCTCTACTGTGCTATGTTCAAAGTTTATATACAACAGTCATTTAATAATTATCTTAATGGATAATTATTATACTTGTGTAATTAAGCTTACAGTTATAATATAGAAAAATAATAAGATATGATTTTCAACTTTTTTAAAAAAATATTCTATTAATATAAAAAAACAATATTTTTAAAAATATAATTTTCTTTCTAATTTTGAGATGTATTAATATTAAATAAAGTTTGAATGTAAAAGAAAATTTCTGAAAAACATGTTCATTCAAATGATTTTGCTGTGCAATGTTCAAAATTCATATACAACAATGAATTAATAATTACGTTATGAATAATTATTATATATGAATTTTTCAGCTTACAATTACAATGTATAAGTTAAAAATTCGTGCATAATAATAATAGAGATTGGCTTTTAACTTCTTATAAAAATTCTATTTGTATAAAAAACTTTATTTTTAATAATATAATTATGGTTTTCCTTCTAATTTAATGAAAATACCAAGAATTAATTTAAATTTTAAATACTACTACTTTGAATTTCAAATTTGTATTTGGTAATAACGATATGTGACTTAAAAATATATAAAAAGAGAAATCAGTTTGAAAATTATGACTAGAAATTGAATATCAACTTCAGATAGCCCCGAAAATAAAAAACCATTTTATAAATGTTTGAATTTAATGTACTCCACCACTTACATTTTTTTTCTGAATAGAATATTTAAAAAAGCATAACAAGATTAACTTTTTTGAAAGTACTTCTAATACCTCCTACCACTGATTAAAGTAAGGTTTGAGTCTCTGGATGAAGTAATATGATTCTCCTTTCCCTCAAATTGAAAGCAAACACCGCCTCTGAAAAAGGCAGAACCCAATTACCTTAATCCACTTTGGGCAGCTTATAAACAAAGTTATTGCTTCTTCTTCTAATTCAATATGAGAGCTTTTCCTTTACAAAATGAAGAATTTCTCTGTGGTTCTTTTCCAGAGAAGACGGGGAGATAATTTTTCATCCACTTATGAATAATTATTACATGGGAATTTTTAAGCTTACAATTATAATATGGAAAATAAAAGTGATTGATTTTTTTAAAAATTCTATTGGTATAAAAAAACTATATTTTCAATAATATAATAATAATTTTCTTTCTAACTTCGAGATGCATTAATATCAAATAAAGTTTGAATACAAAAGAAAGTTCCTGAAATAACATGTTCATTTAAGTGACCTACTGTGCTATGTTGAAAATTCATATACAACAATCATTTACTATTTATCTTATGAATAGTTAACAGAATTTTTTAACTTACAATAATAATTTTCCAAATTATTTAGCTTACAATTATAATATTTAACCTCTATTTTCTTCCAAATTATAATTCAGAATGAAAAAAGAGATTGATTTTTAGCTTTTTTATCGAAATGCATTAATTTAAATTTTAAAATTTCGAGGTGCATTAGTTTAAAGTTTGAAAAATTAACATTATGCTTTTCAAATTTTTATTCGGTAACTGTATTTAATTAAAAGCTATTAAAGATTAAAATTCTTGTGGAAATTATGACTACAAACTGAATATTAACTTTAGATGGTCACGACAATGAAAATCCATTTTATACATCTTTGAATTTAATATACTCCACCATTTACATTTTTTTTTCTGAATAGAATATTTAAAAAAAACATGACAAGATTAACTGTTTAGAAAGAATTTCTAATACCTCCTACACATGATTAAAGCAAGGTTGGAAGCTCCAGATGCAGATTCTCCTTTTCCACAAATTGAAAGCAAACACCGCTTCCGAAAAAGGCAGCACCCAATTACCTTAATCCACTTCGGGCAGCTTATAAACAAAGTTATTGCTTCTTCTTCTTCTAATTCAATATTAGAGCTCTTCCCTCACAAGATGGAAAATTTCTCTGTGGCTCCTTTCCGGAGAAGAGAGTGAGAGAATTTCATTTATTCAGAATGCGAAACAAATTATTCAATCAGGAAGTTGAATTAATTTTTTTAGCTCATTTCTCATCTGAATATTTTTTATCTACTTTCTAAGTTTTCTACCCTCATGTGAAACATTAAGTTAGCTCAAAATAGGATAAATAGGATATTAAAATTGGAAAATAAAAAGTTGTGTGTTTTTTAATGTTTGAACTATTTTAGAGAACTTTATACTCAATTTAATGGTCTGGTACTGAGAAAATTCGCAATTTTTTTTTTTTGATGCTATAGAATCACTTAGAACTCTGTTTTTAAAAATACAT
Organism: Caerostris darwini; assembly: GCA_021605075.1. Taxonomy (NCBI): domain Eukaryota; kingdom Metazoa; phylum Arthropoda; class Arachnida; order Araneae; family Araneidae; genus Caerostris; species Caerostris darwini. The sequence continues at coordinate 165,227 of BPLQ01009629.1, forward strand.
ATTTGACTATTTTGACAAAGGCATAGGCAGTCTATTTTTTAGAATTTCTGAGGAATAGGATCGTCGTACCTTCTGTTACTTAATTAATTAATTTTCATTTAAATTTATTCCAAAAGGATTAAGTATTAAAATTAAAAGAAAATAATTAAGAAATGACAAACCGACATTTAGTGTGAAGTAAATAGAGGAATAATGAACGTAAGATTAATTCAAAATAGGATATTTAGGGTATTTAGTTCTATATTATTATTGTTATATTTATTTGGGAGTGTTTAAATTTCTTAGAAAACCTTATTCTTACTTTAATTGTACTGCATATGAGTTATTTTGTAATGGCTTTTTTTTTGTTTTATAGAATCACACTCAATTTGCTTTGAAAATCAAGTAGATAGGTAATCATTGTGAAAAAAATATCTTATATCTATAGACGTGGTTTTCTAGGTTTTATTTAAGCCTAAATGTAATTAACTATTCTTCCATATTTGATTATTCTCGATTATTCAATTAACCTTATTCAATGAATTTTCTTTTAATTATTACATTTCTCTTTAATTAAAAACTTAATAGTGGAAACTTAATGTCTTGCTCATTATACATTTAATTTGATAAATAACTACTTTTGCAAATGAGGTATTTCTGTAATGCAGCAACTCTGCAATTACTAGAATGAAAGGCTGTTGCATTATGAATGCGTTCACCCATTTTTCATTCACCTCATTGTTTTCTCTTCAAAGAAAATTTCTTTGTAGGGGTAATTTATTAAAAATATTAAAAATTACAAAATTTATCTTTGTATTTGGAAAGGTAACAATTGTCGAAAATAATCATCAGTACTTTATCACTTAACTTAAATATGAAATGCATTGTTTAAGCAGAATTTTTGTAATAGTTTGTAACCCATTAACGACATTAGCGAGTTTATTTTCAAATTTGAATTCCTTTATTTGTATTACTGAAAATATTTCGTATAAGATTGGAATTGAAGAAATAAAATTATTGAAAATTCTAAATGTAAAAAGAATTTGTACTGTATGGAATTCAAATAATCATTTAAAAAATAACATATAAAATAATGATAACATAAAATAATCATTTACATAAAAAATAATGATAACAACAATAATAATTAAATATTCGTTATAAAAACAACACTTGATTTTATTTCATGTTTATTTATTATAAATTTTTATTATATATATATAATATATTGTATTTAATACAATCATATTTGAAATAAAATAATTTTCCATAATATGATTTATAATAAATTTCGTAAAATGAATTGCACAACTAAACAAGAAGGAAATGACCTGAATGTTAAGTATTCATATATAAATATATTTATCAATGGTTTATCATAAATATATGGCGGAGTATTTACTCATTATACGAGGGAAAAAATTGTAAATAAATTTCTATGAAATCTAATAAAATATTAAATATCTTAAATAAAATATTAACCAAGATTGTCAAAATACAATTATAATTCTGATATTTTAATGCATTTTTTTTTCATTATTTGTATTTTGGGATTTAATTTGGGAGTTATTTTGGGATTGTATGTTTTGATTGTTAAAACTTGTAATAATGAACATATTAATTAAATGAACTCCTTTATTTCCCAATAATAAAATTTCGTAAATAGCCTTTTTTTCCGATTATCATAATTTTCTTCTAATAAATTCTTAATAAATCATACTTTTGTAATTGAAATGTCTTGATACTATTTTTGCAGTTATAAAGACGGAACCGTTCTTAGTAAGATTTTAATGAGATATTTTCATTTTATTTGCAGCTGAATATAATAAATCGCAATTTACTATTTTGGTAAGGATATCAGCATTTACAAATTCTTTTTTTCTCTCCTCTCATCATTGCTTTCTTTAAACGTCCGCATGTACAACTTGCTTCATTTGAAAAAGTGTCTACTTGCTAAATAAATAGTTTTACAGGGGCAAAGTTTGAAACACTCGTGAATTTAATAAGAATACTATTTACATTTAGATAAAGACCATATTAATTAAATGAACTTCTTTATTTCTCAAAAGTAAATTTTCTCACGTCTAAGTCTGATAAGTCTAAATAAATTTTTTTTCCCGATTATCATAGTTTTCTTCTAATAAAATCATAATGAATCTTACATCTACAAATGAAATGTCTTGATACTATTTTTGCAGTTACAAAGATGAAACCGTTCTTTGTAAGATTTTAATGATACATTTTCATTTTATTTGCAGCTGAATACAATAAATCGCAATTTACTATTTTGGTAAGGATATTAACGTTTACAAATTTTTTTTTTCTCTCCGCTCATCAATGTTTTCTTTAAACATTCGCATGTAAACTTTCTTCATTGCAGAAAGACTGTACCTGCTAGATAAATAGTTTTACAGGGCAATGTTTGAAATACTCATGGATTTAATAAGAATAATATATGTTTAGATAACATTTTAATTGAAGGAACCTCTTTTTTTCCAAGAGTAAAAATGTCCCAATGTCTAATATGTCCATATGAATTTTTTAGATGATTTTTTAATTTTTGCTTTTTACTCCCTTATTGTAACATAAAATAAAAAATATTACATATTTTTTACTGTATTCGAACCACATATAGCAGTAAACAAATTTGAACTGTTTCGGTAAAGTATCGAGTGATTTGGCCTGCTTTTGATAAAGTATCGAGTGATTTGACCTGCTTTTGATAAAGTATTGAGTGATTTGACCTGCTTTTGATAAAGTATTGAGTGATTTGACCTGCTTTTGATAAAGTATCGAGTGATATGACTGTTTTGAGTATCGATTCATTTTATCTGTTTTGGTAAGGTATATAATGATTTGTGAATTTTTCATGTTGAATTAACAATCGCTGCACAAATAGAACAATATGAAAAATTCAAAAGGTATTCTTTTAAATACATTTTAATTATCTATCCCTAGGAGAAAAATCAAACTGAAAAAGACGAAAAAGGAATTGAAGCTTAAATAACACAAAGTAAAAAGATTTTAGATTTCGATTTTGTTCTAAAAAAAATTTGAATTGGATCAGTGAAAATAAACATCGTTTTGAGATTGAATTTCATATAAATATATTAAGTTTCATAAAATATACGATTCTTCAAAAAAGTTGTTGAAGATAAATTTTCTTCCTTCAACACATTCGATTCCTGTAAACAACAACAAAAAAAATATATAAAAATAAAATAGAAATAGAAAAAAATAAACAAAATAATAAAAATTAAAATATAAACAGAACTTCAAAAATATTTATTCAGGTAAATAATGACAGTTTATCTTTTTTTTTTTTTTTGAATTGATATTAATACAAACTCACTAAAAATGACCTGCTAAAATAAATTGCAATCTACTTGAAATCCAAGTTATGTTACACATTTGAGTTAGGTAAATGTAATGAATTTCTTTATAATTTATTTCCTGACTTAAACTGACAGCTAAGCTTTCAAGAAAAATTTACGCTAGAAAAAGAATAAATTTAAGCTTTAAAGCAGAAATAGTCAACAATAAATTTTCTTCAATTTAAAAGTAATTTCTTTCTCGCAGAATTTTTCTTCAATGTTATATAAGAGAAACATTTAGCGAGTTAAGAAAAAAAAATCCATTACCAATCAAAATTGCGATTCAGCTTCTGGCGTTCAAAGGAAGAATTTGACATCGAAAAGAAATGTATTTTGCACTCAAAAGCGTACAAAGTTTTCTACGACAGGATTCATTTTTCAAAGATATTTGACACGCAGTTTGTTTCTAATTTGTTATCCAGTTTCGTGACTTCAGTTATAGTTCAATTTCTTCAGTTTCTGGGAATAAGAACGTATTTTTATTCTCGTCATTTTTGAATATGTGGTTTTTAAAAATTTTAGTCTGAAAGATCGTTGAGTTGTTAAAAATATTTGAATAGTTGGTACAAGTATGTAATTTAAGAATGTATGCAATTAAATTTAATGGAAAATGGAATGAATGCAATTAAATTTAATGTGTAAATTTGAATGGAAGTGATACTGTTTTTAAAGAATACGATTATTGCAGTTTCCATTGTTTTGTGAATAATTTTATAACGACAATAAGGGATTACATTTATATGAATAATCAATGGCAAATTAAGTACTATTAAGAACTTGGAAATAATATTTTGTTAAAAAGATTGCAAATTGTTATTTTTAGTAAAATTTTAGTGATGCGAATAAAGATTTTCTTATTTCTACTGAGTTGCTTAAAATTAAGAAGTCTGAAGGGATATTTTATCTCATAATTTTTGAATATGTGGTTTTTAAAACTTTTAGTCTTTATGATCATAAGATTTTAAAAATATTTGGATAGTTGCTGAAACTTTGTGTTTTAAGAAAGTGTGCAATTAAATTTACCTCGCTGAAAGAATTCACAGGCAGATTATATAGATTTGAATAGAAGTGATATAGTTTTTAAAGAATTTGATTATTGTAGTTTCAACTGTTTTGAAAACATTTTTAAAATGACATGTAAGTGATTATAATTATCTGAATAATCAATGGAAAATTAAATACAACTAAGAGCTTGGAAATAATATTTTATTCAAGGATTGAAAAGGGATAATTTTAATAAACTTTTAGTGGAACGAATAACGAATTTTTTATTTATAATGTGCTGATTAAACACAAGAATTCTGAAGGGGTTTTTATACTCATAATTACTGAATATGTAGTTTTTAAAAATTTTAGTCTACAAGGTAGTAAGTTGTTAAAAATGTTTGAATAGTTGGTGCAAGTATGTAATTTAACACAGTATGCAATTAAATTTGATTTTGCTAAAAGAACTTAGAGCAGAATGTGTAGATTTGATTGGAAGTGATAAAGTTTAAAAAAATTTAATTATTGCAGTTTAAAATGTTTTGTGAATAATTTTATAACGACAAGTAAATGATTACAATTAATTGAATAATTCATGGTAAATCAAATACTATGAAGGACTTGGAAATAACATTTTGTTCTAGGATTGAAAATTGAAACTCTCCCCGAGAGGAAATACATTCAACGGAAACCTGCGTAATAGTTGAATTACAAACTCTCACCCGGAGAGGAAGTATATTTCACTCATCCAGCGCGTACCTGAGTATCTTTATTTTCGGTTTATTTATGGAAACCTTTAATATAATTAAATATTTTTAAATGTGGTTAAATATTTCTGAAGTTAATTGTACGTATGTGGTGTTTGTGCATGCGCAAATAAAGCTGGGATTTCTGAAACCTGTGTATCAATTCTCACCCCAACCACACCCTGTTACAATCCAACTGCACATCCCACAACTATACATAATCAATTTTTTGTTTCTATTGAGCTGGCTAAAAAAAGAATTCCGGAATGTTATTTATTATGGCCTACTCCTAGCTAATCTATTTTCCTTATATGTTCTATAATCAAAACTATTCTATCTTCTACAGGCTTTATAATGATTCTCCCCTTTTTAAAGAATTTTGACAGTTGTTGATTTAAAAGTGGTTTTATAAAAATGATTTCAATTTTTTTGTTTACATTTACAAGAATAATTTTAATATTGAAATGAAACAACAAAATCACTGAATCATTACAAAATATTTTTGTAAAAAATATATAAATTTTAAAATTTCTTTTCTGGAAGAAAATAATGACTTACTAAATAAAAAAATTATTCAATTTAACATGAACTGAAATAGGAGCTATATTTATAATTTCGTCACGTAAAACGTAAGAAATAATGAGGTTTTTAAAAGCTTTTCTTACACGTTATTCTTTTCATTTAAGATTCACTTTTCCTCCCATCGTCCCATGGCGGCAGAAGGACGTGAATGAATTAAGAACTTCATCATTCGCATATAAATGAAACAAAACAACCAAAATAAATTATTTTTGGAGAATAAGGATTTTTCCATCAAAAGTTAAATTCCTTCACGAAAAAGATTTTTATCATATATAAATTACGAAATATATTTTGAATTTTGAGAGAGTTACCGAAGTTCTGAGATGAAAGTGCATTAAGTGTTTGCTTTTAATATCACAACTGTGTATTTTTGGTTATTTTATTTATGTTAGACTTTTGTTCTCTTTTTTATTGTATTTGTTTGCTGCTATTTTCAAATATAAAACAGGCTATTAGCCAGTACAGCAGCAGATATGTTGCAAATTTAGCTTTATTAATGTACACCATGGAATCTTTAACATCATTTTGCTACCATGGTTTTGAAAGAATCTTCCAAGGGAGAACACTATTAAGAAAGTTTATCCCTCCCTCTCCTTGACTGAATGTAAGGACTTTTTGGAATACGAATTTAAATTGCCTCTAGAAATTTTATATTGAAATGTTTTTGGTCAGATAGTCATAAAGACAAGAAACCAATATTCATTAACAATAAATCCTTTGAGGAATTAATTTAGATCTAATTTTCAGTCAGTTGGGACAATTATTTTAATTGGGAAATTTAATTTTAATAACGAAAAATTGTCAGAACTTTGCCAACTGTTCACAAAATACTATTTTATGTAAAAAAATAAGGAATAAATATTACTTTTCAGTTAAATTAATTTTTCGATTCTGCCGGTTATCTTCTCGGTTAGTCACACCTGTTTTAAGAATAAATGTTCTTTATATTACACTTGAGACATTGGCCTTTTGAAGAACGTTTTGTCACACATTTGTACAACCGTTTGAAAAAATGCTCTGACATTTTGTAAACATTGTATAGAAAACATTGTCAGAACTTTGCCAACTATTCACAAAATAGTATTTTATGTAAAAAATACACAATAAATCTTGTTTTCCATTTAAATTAATTTGTTAATTCTATCTTACCTGTTAGGCAGGCCAGTTTGAAGAAACAATGTTCTTTAGATTACATTTGAGACATTGATTCTTTGAAGACCCTTTTTGTCAAACTTTTATACAACCTTTAGAAAAATTGAATATCTATTTTGAAAAAAATTGGATGAAAAATATTGGTTTGGATTCTAGGGGTATATATAAAAAACAATTTTGCATATATTTTCAAGAACAGTAATTGCAAAATTATTTTATTTCCTATAAAGAAAGTTGGTTTAAAATTTTGTAAAAACCTATCTTAAATTGGTTTGAATCTGAAAAGTTTAATCATATTGGTTAGATTAGTCTCATTATGGTTGAAGAGAAACCGTATTTTTTTATTTTCTAAAAGCTATCATTAATTTTAGTTTATTTTAAAAAATATTTTGGAGTATTTTTAATATTACTATGTAAGATAATACTTCTGAGTCCTGTCCTTTTCATACGATGCATTAAGTTAGATGAGTAGAGCTGCATTGGACGTTCTTGTCAGTTACCAATATTCCAGTAAATATTTTAATCCCATAATCGGTGGAGTCCGCTGCATTAAGGTGAAAGCTGACACATTCACTTCGGACTATTACTGTGCATTTGGCGATAAGTGACAGAGGAAAATTCGTTTTTAAATGTTATCACATATTGTCATGAGTGAATATGTTATTCTAGTATAAGTCAAATTTCATCCGCAATAAATGTGTAGGAAGAAAATAACTAATAGTGTAAGTTATTAAATAATAAGTGATAGTTTAAGTTATGGATAAAACAATAAGTAGTAGTATCGTTATTGATTGAAAAATAAGTAGTAGCAGTTAATTATTGATTGTCCTATTATAACATTTTCAATTTTCCTTTCAAAAACTTCTTTTTTCAATAAATACTCCTTTATCTCGTATTTTTATGTGTATTGTAAAATTGACATGGTATATCTGAATAAGACTTACGATTTACCATTGAATCAATGTGATCTGGTTTTCATTTTCAATTGTTTGCCTATCAAAATGTAAACTAGTTATTGTTAGAATTTTGTAAAATAAAGTCTAAGAATTGATTATGTTCGTGAATGTTAATTTAGCTATTACTTAGCAATTTATATCCAAATGGTGAAATAAGTAATAAATTATGTTTAACGTGGTAAATTGAAATTCGAAATTTATTTGATTTTTTACACTTTTAATCTCTTTAAGGATAAGTCTGCACTTGTAGGTTTTGATATTTAATGATAAATTACAAAAAGAAATTTCCTTTATTGTGGGAATACCTATTGTGTTTTGCAAATGTACGAAATTTGTGTCATACAAGAAAACTGTAATTCGATTCATAATGTAATAAAAATTTGCAATTATAATTAGCTTCACCCCTACACTATCTGATGTTAAGATATTTGCAGAGTAATGTTATTACATGTAGTTTATTGCTTATACTATCATTGCTTATAGTATTTTGGATCTGAGAAAATTTAGCTACAGTGAAATATATATTTTAGATAACTCACTGATTAAATAAAAAAAAAGTTAACAAATATTTATTAAATTTCTAAGCCTTATTTTACCTTGGTATTAATGACTGTTTAATTTTGTAAATCCTATTATATTCTTAGTTTCCTTCAGAGAGCTAAAAAAGGATAAAAAAATCTGCTATAATTTGACATTTTTCCATAATTAAATAACATACATTCTGATTAAAATAAATTATTATTTTTCTTACAGTACATGAACAGTAATTTAATGTTTATTACAATGGGATTGGATATTGCATTTTTTGATAATGCCACACTCATACAATACTCTGTATCAATAATTGTCCTTTGTGCTAACACCTTTTAAAGAATAGTACTTATATTCAATAATTATGCTATAATTTACTGATATATGCTATATTTTGAAAGTTGAACATAAAGTACTATTTATTTCAGAATATTTATTGAAGTTTTCTCACTATAAAGTGTTGCCTTTCACAACATTTTATTTTCACTACTTTTCTTGGGATGAAATGTGTTCCTTGTTTTAAAATTTATTTGATTAAAGTTCGAAGAAGATGCTTTGGGTTCGAAACACATTTAGAAAGGATGTAAAATAATATCCAAGGGAGAACCACTCATGCTTGAAGACAAGCAGAAATAGTGTTCATAGTATCCGCAGCAGAAGGATATCTCTAAGAACATTTCACTCTCTTGGCCAAAATTTTATTCTAGAAAGAACAAAAATTATCGTCTGTTTTGATGTCAGGAAAAACATTTATTTTTAGATATAAAATACGTCTATTGTTATAGGCTAAAAAGAAACAACGATCATATAATTTCAACATAATAAAATACCGAAGTTAACATTGTGTGATGATGTAACACATTATATATATATATATATACACTATCTGGAAGAAAGTGACGGGACACCCCTCGAAAAGTAGAAAAGTCGACAATACAGCTCACACATGCGCAATAATAGGTATCACGTGTCAGCCATATCCTATAAATACTCTGTAGAATCGATTAGAGTTGTTTTTTGTCAAGATGCCGCCACGGGAAGAGTTGTCTGAGTTCGAGAAAGGTGTGTTGGTTGGATTGCATCTTGCCAAGGTGTCAATTAGGGAGATATCCCGTCTCCATAACTGCTCAAAATCAACTGTAGCACGTGTTGTGTGTCGCTACAAGACTGAAGGACACTGTCAGAACAAACTCCAAAGTGGACGACCTACAGTTCTCACCAGCAGGGACCGGCGGGTGCTCGGAAAGGAGATTCGAAGTAACCGTCAAACATCCATGGATAACATCGCTAATGAGTTGAGACAAGCCACAGGTGTTGCCGTTTAGACCAAGACTCTTCGTATTGAGGCCCATAAGTTAGGTTAAATTGGACGTTCGGCGGCCCATAAGCCTTTGATTACGAAAACCAATAAGAAAGCGCGCCTTCGATGGGCCAAAGACCACCGTACTTGGACTCTGGATGACTGGAAAGGAAAAAGTGACGAGTCACGATTTACCCTTTCCCGTTCAGATGGACGTGTTTGGGTATGGCGTTTACCAGGAGAACGCCTTTTGCCCGAGTGTGTCGTCCCAACTGTAAAGTTTGGTGGAGGAGGATTGATGGTATGGGCCTGTTTCTCCTGGTATGGGGCTGGCCCACTGGTGAAGGTTGATGGTGCGATGAATGCAGATAGATACTGTGATATTCTGGACAATCATGTCCTTCCTACCTTGTGGACAACGTACGGTATGGATGATTGCTGGTATCAAGACGACAACGCAACATGCCATGTTGCAAGGAGGACTCTTGATTGGTATGTGAACAACAACGTTAAACGCATGGAGTGGCCGGAGCAGAGCCCTGATCTTAACCCAACTGAACATCTCTGGGACGAATTGGATCCCCAAAAGCATGCCTGAACTATGGAACTTCCTGTTAAACATTTGGAAGGAAATTCCTCTTGCCACTATGGCTAATTTAGTGGAAAGCATGCCCAGAAGGGTTGCAGCTGTGATCGCAGCCAAAGGAGGCCCTACCTCCTATTAATTTTAATAAATATGGGTTTATGTCGTTATAGTATCGTGTCCCGTCACTTTCTTCCACATAGTGTATATACATCCATAATGTGAATAACATAGTAATTAGTTTGTGTACTTTAAGTTATGATAAATATATTATATACATCATTGAAAAAGGTTGTACAGAAATCAAAATATCATAACAGCAAACGTATTTGATGAAATGCAATATATCTTTTTTTAAAAATCATTTCTCCAAGATTTTATTTTATTTAACTTTTTAAAATTGATGATTATTAAAAAATGAGCATAATGATTTACGATGAGCAGAAGTGTAAAGATATGTGCAGAAGTGATATGTTATATAGATTAATTCTGGATTCCTTCAAAGCAATGAGGTGCATTTCCAGAAAAAAAAATTAGCTGAACAACATTTTAATTTTTCAAAAAGATGTTAGGTCTCCTCATTCAAGTCCAGATGTACGAGGAGTTTTGAATTGTATACCCCTATGTTATGACATATGGCAATCTTGAAGTCTGGATTTTACAGCAATGCACATCTTTTTGTGGATTTATTTCAATAGTATTGTTAAAACATGGGATATATCAAATTTCTGAAAGCTAATTGCCTTTGCTGTTTCCACTGCCACAGTGACGCCGAACTTGTATATCGTATTTCGATAGAGATTGACTCAATGTGCGTGGAGCAACCAATAATGCTCGTGTGAAAAGCAACCAACAATTCTCGTGTATAGAGCAACCAACAATGCTCAGGTGTAGAGCAATCAACAATACTCGTGTGTAGAGCAACCAATAATATTCGTGTGTAGAGCGACCAACAATGCTCATATTGAGACTTGAAAAACTATAAGGTAAAATATTATTAGTTTTTAAACATTGCAGTGGAAATTCTTTTTATTTTACATACTTCATTTGAAATTATTTTAGAATTGCGTTAAATTATTTCGACTACTCTATATTATGAATACTTTAAAATCATATTCCTCCTCTAATTGTAAGATAATTGCTGATTATAATTGTATGATAAGATTATTGTAAACGTAATGGATATTTAATAAACTTATCGTTATGCTATTTACAATTTTCGTATTAAGACTTAAAGTTTTTCCCTGAAATATAATTTTGTAGAAAGGAATGTATTAAGAAAGAGTCCTAAAAATATAAAATAATGTAAATTTTATTTATGATGTTATTAAATATTTTATCTTTTGGTATTATGTCAATAAGCATTTATTAAACTGTTACAAAAAAACTGCAGTAAAAAAATTAGAAGAGAAAGCACCAGTCCTAATAAAAATAAACCAAAAGTAAAGCTAAAAGACGGATAAGAAATTCTCCATCTTATGGAAAATCCATGTTTTGTCACGAGTGAAAAACTGGCGAAGCAAATCGAGAGTTATGACTGTTTACTTTTAGATAAGAAGGATGATAACTTGAAAGAGGCTCACGGGAAGAGAATCAGAAGCAAATAGATACCGACGAAATATCTATTTGCTGAACTCTAAAATTCTTGGAAATCCCTTACTGAAATTCATTTAAAACTAAATACGTTTTTCTTATAATGTAAAACGGAATGATCTCGTAACAATGATATTTTTTTTAGAAAATGTGATGAATGTTTTTTCTTATAAAGTATAAAATTTGTTAAAGTGTAATCGTGCAATAATAAGATGAAAAATTTTTTTGTTTTGTATTCCATTATTTTATTATTTGCCTGAAAATCTCGAATGGTTGATGATGTTTTGTGGGATTACAACTCAATAATTTATAATTTTGATTAACTCATAATTTTTAAACGCTTTCACTTTGTTAAAGATGTATGTCGATATTTAGTTTTAACGAAGCGAAAAAATTAAAATATGCATAATATTTGGAATCCAAAAAATTCTAATTTAAAAAAGTCATTTGTTTCCGAAATAATTTAATTTATTAATAATTCTAACTGCCAGCGGAATCTGCTACGGCATGACACTTCATTGATTAATAATAAATAAATAATGGCCATTTGAGGAAAATTAATATCTTGGTCAGAATTTCATTATATTATTCATATTTAAATATGTGAAATGAGTGCAATTCGTTAATTAAATGAATCATCTTTACGTAACGAAATTAATTTTTTTGGGAAGATACTTTTTATTATTGGGATAAAAATCGACATACTTTCACTTTTAGCAAGATCTCGCCTTTGTTCTTCATTTTATGAATTTTTAAATAAGTTGTTTAAGTGGCAAAAGCGTGTATTTTGTATGATACCGAAAAAATACAAACATCTATGGCCCCACCAGGATTCCAATACAAATCCTGTGACACCGAACATCAGAGCACTAATTACTCGCCTATTAGGCCCATAATTAAATTTAAATATATTGAAATTTTGTTATACCATTGAAAAATACTAATATATATCCACATTTCAACCATTTACAAGAAATAAAAGAAGCTTTTTTCATCAATCAGAAAAATAAACAATTTAAAATAAAATGCCTTAATAAATTTCAGATTATTTACGAATATTTGATATTAATTCAGTCTTCTTTTTTGTCATTATTTTTTTTTAATCTTTAAAATTTTTATGTCAAAAAAGCAATGAAAATGCATTAAAATTTTTAAAAATCGTATAACACTTTCTTACTGAAAAATTCTGAATAACTTTTCTAAAAATAGTCTTTCTCTTCACACAGAGAAGATAGGAGAAAAAAAAATACTTTTTCATTATTGAATTGCTTTTTGCTGGTTCCATTAAAATGTTTATCGATAATGAATTGCGGACGAAAGAAAATTGTGGAGTCCATTAAGCATTCAAAATAAGTGAATTATATGGATGCTTCAAGTGAAAGGCTTAATGGCTTCGTACAGACAAGAAAAAAAATGGACGCCAAAAAGTTATCGTCGCATTCGAAGAAAACGGCTTTGATTTTGGAGTTTTTAAATTTCTTAATTATGACACCAGTCGAGCGAATTCGAAGCCGACGACACTTTGCGAATAAGTAGGGAAAAAAGAGAAAATGGAAATACTTTTAGTAGCTCGAAAAATGTAAACAAATGTATGCAATATTTCATTTTTATTTTTAATCTTAAATATTTGTTACAAAATTAAAAGATTTTACTCACGATAAATCTTAATAAAATGGAAAACCTATTTTTTGGAGTTCTGTATATTTTACGAAATCATATTGAGGATTTCTTGATACCAAAATTATGAATCTTAATAAAATGGAAAATATATTTTTTGGAGTTCAGTATACTATACGGAATCATATTGATGATTTTTTCAAATCAAAATTGATTGAATAAAAAAAAACATTGGTTAATTTAAAGATTGAATAGGGTTTGCAATTTTATTGGTTAAAAATATTAAAAAAATTATAGTTTTCCATTTCTATTCCACAGATTATTAAATAGAATGGTGACATTAAAATAATTATATTTATTTATTTTACTATATAACCTAATTTCTAAAAGCAAGAAAAGAATAATTCTTTCTTACAGCAAGTAATATTTATGAAAATTGCAACATTATGAAGGAAGTGGGAAAACTTGGACCATTTCATGTAAACATAAATAAATCAATGCGTTTAGAGACCAACACATCCACAGAACTAGCACAAAATTAATATTTCAAGACATTAGAAGTGGCAGTAAAAGCTCCTAAACGTCGCGGAAGGGTATCAAGTAGATACTTGAATATTTTTGGGGGTTTGCCATTCTGCAACAATTTAAGTCCAAAATTCTGATTTTGTGATCCTATTAAATGAATGCTGGTTTAACTTTGCCATAAAATGCTGAAGATAGGCATCCACCTATTTTTAACAAGTATTATTAAATGTAAGAGGAATTTTTATAGTAAGATGATATACCATTCTTATCTTGAAAACTATTATTTCAAAATGTAAACCAGTTATCTTCTAAAATTTAAAAATTGCTTTAAATTTAAATTAAAACTAATTGAAATATTAATGGAACTATTAATACAATAAATTTAAGAGTCACCTTTAAAAATAACAAGTCCAAATTTAATCAAGCTATTTCAGTTGAGGTAAAAAAAACTGAAATTTATCTATGACAAATATTATAAAAAAACCCCAATTAATGTAGTTCTAAAAATATTTATTAAACTTCAAGGCAATTAATCTTTAATACATCCTTTAGTTTAATTTATTATAGAGAGATAGAAAGAGATAAAATTTCTGAGAATTAATGTAGTTTAAGAAGTTAAGATAAGAAAAAAACGAATTGAAATTAAAAATGGAGGAGGTTTGCTGCTAAAACTGATGTATTGTTGAGGTCTTATATGTTATCTGAAAATTAATTCTTTGTGTGCACCTTTCCATTTTTGTTTCTTTATAATTTATAGGCGTATTTCTTTAATTAATCTGCATTTTGTTTCCATTTCATATGGGAATAATGGAAGCTTGAATAGCTAGAATACGATCCTATCAAAGATTGATTCCTGCTACTGCTGCATGTTGCAGTCATTGCTTTTTTACAGGTGTGTTTTGCAGTGTATCTTTTTCAACCTCATATGGAAATAATGAAAGCGTCAACGGCCAGAATACAATACTATCAGTTTACTTTCTACTATGGATGCCTGCTGCAGTCGTTGCTTTGCTACAGATGCTTACTTCAGCCGTTGCTTTGCTACAGATGCCTGCTTCAATCGTTGCGTTGCTACAGATACCTGCCACAGTTGTTGCTTTGCTAAAGATACGTGTTGGAGGTATATTTTTCAATCTCATATGGGGTGAATGTCTAGAATACGATCCGATCAAAGTTTGACTTCTGCTACAGATTTATGCTGAAGTCGATGCTTTGTTACAGATGCTTAATGCAGTGTATCTTTCTCAACGTCATTTGGAAATAATTAAAGCTTGAATATATAGACTACGGTAGTATTAAAGCTTGATTCCTGCTGCAAATGTATGCTGGGTCGTTGGTTTGTTGCTTTGCTACAGATGTGTGCTGAAGTCGTTGCTTTGACCAAGGCTGCTTTTTATGAGTTTTCTGTTTTCTTTTTCCTAATTTCTTTCATAGAAATTCACAACATGAATCTAGACGTTTAATTAAATATATAGAGGGGATTTTGTTACAAATTTATTTAAAATATTCAGGTAGAGAATTGCTAAACTGTTTCTCATACTTCGTTAATATCCCAATGATACATGTTCTCTTTCCCTAAATAGGAGAAACAATTCTAAATTTACAGTTCAGGCTTATGCATAATGAATTGTATACCTGTTTATGCAATTTTATGATGAAGAAAACCAGGTAATTTTCTCAACAGCTTCACTTCGCAGTTGCGATTTTCCATTCGCACGAAAACGATATCGTTTTCTTTCTTCCCCCGCATTGTTCGGGCAGTAAAAGTTCGTTTTACGACGGGCAATCCCTTTGTACCCGCGTTAGCGAGGATCGTTTAACTGCGACCGCGTAATGAACTTTTCCCGCTTTACGATCCGCAAACGAAGGGTTTTATCGCCCCGAATTAATGAGGGAGTGGGGTGGATCTAGTGGTATGTGCCGGGCAGAGATAATGCACCGCTCTCGTTAGTCGGCCCTCTTTTTGTTCCGTAGGGTAATTAGGCGGCGGAACGCTCTTTGTTTTTCTGCATTCGTATTGCGCAGAACATACTCAGATTCGACTTTGCAGCAAAACGCATGCCGTATTTCAGCAGATTTTAAAGTCTTCACGTTGAAAAAAAATATGTAGAGGCATTTATTTCACTAAAAAAATCAACAACTGCGGTTAATTAGTGGCGCATAACTACATAAATATATAATTAAATGGCATATATAATTTAGTGGCATATGGGGCCTACAAGGAAAATTTATTTGATTCTTGTATGGTAAATTTATATGAAGTATTCTAATTTTGTAAAACATTAACTAAGACTATCAAAATACAATTAGAATTTTGATATTTTAGTGCTTTTTTCCATTTAGTGTATTTTGGGATTTAACTTTTTTTAATATATGTTTTGATTGTTGAAATTTGTTATAATATGTCTTTAATACAAATTTCAACAATCAAAACATATAATAAAAATGATGTTAACCTTAACATTTTAACCTTAAATTATGATATTAACCTTAACAATAATTTACGATATGAACTCATTAATTTTTTAAGATTAAAATTTTATAAATAGCCTTTTTTTCCTATTATCATAGTTTTCTTCTACTAAAATCTTAATAAAGCTTACTTTTGCATATGAAATGTATTTATACTATCCTTGCAGTTACAAAGATTGGATCGTGCTTACTTAGATTTTAAAGCTCTTAAAGCCACCTAGGAACTCCGTAACAGGTACGCCCGTTGCCCGTAGATTTTAAAGAGACAATTTCATTTTATTCGCTGCTGTTTATAACAAATCGCAATTGAAATTTATTACTTTTTATTTTCGTTTATATCAAATATTCACGTATTTTTTCAAGGCTATTAGCATTTACAACTTTCTATTTCCACTCCTATCATTGCTTTCTTTAAAAACATTCACATGTACAACATGCTTCATTTCAGTAACAGTCTTCCTGCTAGATAAATGGTTTTACAGGGGCAAAGTTTGAAATGCTCATCATTTTGATAAGTTTTGCAGTTACAAAGATGGAATCCGTGCTTAGTAAGATATTAATAAGGCATTATCATTTTATTTGTAGCTGAATATAATAATTCATTAATTAAATGTATTCTTTTTTTCATATTTTCTTATATCAAAAATTCAAATATTTTGGTAAGGCTATTAGTATTTGCAACTTTGTTTTTCCGCTTTGCTCATCATTGCTTTCTTTAAAAACACTCGCATGTACAACTTGCTTCATTGCAAAAAGGGTTTTAATGCAAGATAAATGGTTTTACAGGGGAAAAGTATGAAATGCTCATGATTTTGATGATATATACTCAAGAGCCAAAACATTAAGACCACCTGTCAATAACGAGTTGGCCTACCTTTGGCGCGCAACACAGCTTCAACCCGCCTTGGCATGGATTAATACCCCCACTTAATACCAGTCAAATACCACTTCCACCTGATCACGCGCCTTCCACGTCATCCAGGCGTGTTCATTGCAAAATGTAGGGGTGGTCATAATGTTTTGGCTCGTGAGTGTATACATTTATATTTCGTGACTAACTGATAAGCAACTTATTAATTAAGGTGTTTAAATATATTATATAAACATTAATGTCAAAAGTTACAGTAATATTAAAGTTAATTTAAAGGTTTTATGTTAATATTATCATTAATTTAAACGTTAATATAAAGGTTTACTATTTAGATGATATTTTGCTTCCTGTTTTTAGATGATTTTTTAAATTTTTTTTGCATTTTACTCCCTTATTAAACATAAAATAAAAAAACTACACATTTTTTGCTGTATTCGAAACACATAGCAGTAAAAAAAATATGAACGGTTTTTGGTAAAGTATCGAGTGATTTGATCTGTTTTGGTAAAATATCGATGATTTGATCTGTTTTGTTAAATATCGATGATTTGATCTGTTTTGTAAAGTATCGAGTGATTTGATCTGTTTTGGTAAAATATCGATGATTTGATCTGTTTTGGTAAAATATCGAGTGACTTGTGAATTTTTATGTTGAATTAATAATCTATGTATAGATAAAAACAATATGAAAAATTCAAAAGGGATAGTTTTAAATACATTTAATTTTCCGCCACAAAAGAAAAATCAAATTTAAAAAGATGAAAAGGAATTAAAGCTCAAATAACACCAAGAAAAAAGATATTAGATTTAGATTTTATTCTAAAAAATTCCAATTGGATCAGTGAAAATAAACATCATTTTGAGAATGAATTTCATATAAATATATGAAATTTCATAAAATATACGATTCTTCAAAAATGTTGTTGGAGATAAATTTTTTTCCTTCAGCATATTCGAATATTCGATTCATGTAAACAACATAATAAAAATAATATAAAAATAAAATATAAACAGAAAAATAAAAATAAACAAAATAATAAAACTAAAATTATAAACAGAACTTCAGAAATATTTATTCAGGTAAATAATGAGAGTTTATATATTTTTTCCTTCGAATTGATATTAATACAAACTCACTAAAAATTACCTGCTAAAATAAATTGCAATCTACTTGAAATCTAAGTTATGTTACACATTTCAGTTAGGTAAGTGTAATGACTTTTCTTTATAATGTATTCTCGCCTGACTTAAACTGACAGCTGAGCTTTCAAGAACATTTTACGCTAGAAAAAGAATGAATTTAAGCTTTAAAGCAGAAATAGTCGATAGCAAATTTTCTTTAATTTAAAATGAATTTCTTTCTAGAAGAATACTCCCTCAATCTATATGAGAGAAACATTATCGAGTTAAGAAAAAAGCCATTATCAATAAAATTTGAGATTCAGCTTCTGGCGTTCAAAGGAGGAATTTGACATCGAAAAGGAATGTATTTTGCACTCAAAAGGACAGAAAAGTTTCTGCAAAAATGATTAATTTTTCAAAGCTATTTGACACGCAGCTTGTTTCTAATTAGTTATCCAGTTTCGTGACTTCAGTTTCAGTTCAATTTCTTCAGTTTCTGGGAATAAGGACATATTTTTATTCTCACCATATCTTTTTGATCTATCTTTTTGAATATGTGGTTTTTAAGAATGTTAGTCTGAAAGATCATAAGTTGTTAAAAAGGCTTGAATAGTTTGTGCCAGTATGTAATTTAACAAACTATGCAATTAAATTCACCTTTCTGAAAGAATTCACAGGCAGAATGTTTAGATTTAAATGGAAGTGATACAATTTTTAAAGAATTTGGTTATTGTAGTTACCACTGTTTAATGAATAAATTTAGAACGAAAACTAAATAATTACAATTACCTGAATAATCAATGGAAAATTAAATACAATTAAGAACTTGGAAATAATACTTTGTAAAAAGTTTGAAAATTGACACTTTTACTAAAATTTTAGTGAATCAAATAAGGATTTTTTATTCGTATTGTGCTGTATAAAATCCAGAATTCTGAAAGGATAGTTTTACTTCATAATTTTTCAATATGTGATCTTTACAAATTTTAGTCAAGAATATCATACGATGTTAAAAATATTTGACTAGTTGGTGCAGGTATGTATTTTAAGAAAGTATACAATTAAATTTACCTTTGATGACAGAACTCATTGGCAGAATGGAATTGATACAGTTTTTAAAGAATTTGATTATTACAATTTCAACTGTTCTCTAAATAATTTTATTACGGCAGGTAAATTATTATAATTATATGAGCATTCAATGGAAAATTAAATATAATTAAGAACTTGGAAATAATATTTTGTTAAAGGATTAAAAATTGATACATTTAGTAAACTTTTAGTGAGACGAATAAAGTTTTTTTATTTATATTGTGCTGTCTAAGAATGAGAATTCTGAAGGGATATTGTTATCTTATAAATTTTGAATATGTGGTTTATAAAAATTTTAGTCTTAAAGATCATAAGTTGTTAAAAATGTTTGAATAGTTGGTTCACATATGTAATTTAACAAAACCATCCGATTAAATTTACCTTTGCTGAAAGAACTCATAGGCAGAATGTGCACATTTGAATGGAAGGGATAAATTTTTAAAGAAATTGATTATTGCAGCTTCAACTGTTTGCTAAATAATTTTATAACGATAAGTAAGTGATTACATTTATTTGAATAATCAATGGAGAATTAAATACTATTAAGAACTTGGAACAAATATTTTGTTAAAAGACTGAAAATAGAAATTTTTACTAAAAATTTAGTGAAAAGAATAATTGTAACCGTACTTCCTTCTACACACTGCAAGAGTGCCCACTGTGCCATTCAGGAGAAAAGTTCAGTAGGCCTCGAGACTCTCACTGGAGAGGAAGTACAGCACAACACGAGTTTCTGCTTAGAAACGTTTAGTTTGCAATCTCTCATCCCAAGAGGAATATATAAAACAACAAATAAAATAACAATAATTGCTTTACAGATTCTCATTGAGAGAAAGTATATTTCGCGCATCCAATGCGTACCTGAGTATCTTTAATTTTGGCCTATTCACGGAATCCTTCCACGAATCTCTAATTATATATTTTTAAATGTTAAATATAGCCTGTAGTTAATTGTACGTTTGTATTGTTTGTGGTGTGTCGATAAAGCTGTCAGTTTTATCTCAAATCTCAATCCAATTACATCCAGTTTCAATCCAGCTGCACAACTCACAGCACTGCATAACGAAATTTTATTTATATTGTGGTCTCTGAAAACAAAAATTCTGAATTGATACTTATTATTGCCTACTCTTAGTTAATCTATTTTTCTGATACGTTCTAAAATCTAAACTATCTTATCAGTTACAAGCCTTATGATGGTTCTACAATTTTCAAAGAATTTTAACAATTGTTGGTTAAAAAGTAGTTTTATAAAAATACTTTTAATTTTTTGCTTACATTTACAAGGATTTTAATATTTTTATGAAAACACAAAATCACTGAATCATTACAAAATACTTTTATACAGTAAATATAAATTTTAAAATCACTTCCTAGAACAAAATAATGACTTAATAAATAAAAAAAAATTATTCAACTTAACTTGAATTGGAAATGGGGCTGCATTTATAATTCAAGTCACGTAAAATGCAGCAAATAATGAGGTTTTTAAAATCTTTTCTTACACGTTATTCTTTTCATTTAAGATTCACTTTTTCTCCCTTCATCCCATGGCGGCAGAAAGACGTGAATGAATTAAGAACTTCTTCATTCGTATATAAATGAAACAAAACAGAAAAAATAAATTATTTTTGCAGAATAAGAATATTTCCAACAAAAGTTGAATTATTTCATTAAAAGATTTTTATCGCATATAAATTACGAAATATATTTTAAATTTTCAGTTAATTCCCGGAGATCTGAGATAGAAGAGCATTAAGCTTTTGCTTTTAATACCACAGATTTGTATCTTTTTTATTTTTTTATTTTCATACTAAAACTTTGTTTTCCTTTTTTTTTATTTTTGTTTACTACTGTTTTTGAATATCAAGCATGCTAATAACTGCTAAGTCGCATGTTATTCACAGCTACAAGGACAGATACATTCCAAATTTAGCTTTATTAATGTGCACCATGGAGTCTGCTATATTAGCATTTTGTTACCATAATTTCGAAGGAATTCTTCCAAGGGAGAATACTCTTAAGATACTTTTTCTCTGTCTGTCTCTTAAGATACTTGTCTCTCCTTGATTGAATGTTTGAATGTAAGTAATGTAAGTAACATCCTTTGTCAGACAATCTTCTAATACAGATAGACAGATAAGAAACCAATATTCATTAACAAGGAGATATTATTTGAGGAATGTTTTTCAGATAACATGCCCAATCTGTTGGGACAACATATTTTATTTGAGAAATATAATTTTAATGACGAAAAAATTCTCAGGACTTTGCCATTTATTTACAAGCTGGATTTTTATGTGTTGTTGTTTCTTATCCCACTTGGCTGGCCAAGCTCACGAGCCCATACGTACTCGTGATTGCAGGGGAAGGAAGCAGCTTCTGTTGTGATGGAGCACCCGTAGGTAGAAGCCTGACTTTGGCTCCGTGACGCTCTTACAGTCATAGGAGACCGGGACCTACGGCTTAAAGTAGATTCCGAACCACTACAAACATCCATGGCACCGCCGGGATTCGAACCCGAAACCTGTGGCACCGAGACGCCAGAGTGCTAGACACTCGGCCATTCAGGTCCCAAATTTGCCAACGGCACGCGGTGTTCCCAGGTGGTCACCCACCCAAGTACTAACCGCGCCCAATGATGCTTGACTTCGGTGATCTAACGAGAACTGGTATAATTAGCATGGTACGGCCGTTGGTAAAAAGTACAAATGTAAAAAATGTTTTATGTAAAAAGTGCAAAAAAATTTTTGCTTTCCATTCAAATTAATTTATTAATTCTGTTAGATATCTTACCTTCTAGGCATGTAATATGAAGGGACATTAAATATTTGTCTTTAATACAATAAATCTGTATCTTTTTGATTATTTATTTCTATGTCAGACCTTTTTTATGCTTTCATTATTCCAGTTTGCTGCTGTATTCGAATATCAAGCATGCTATTAGTCATTATATCCCATGTTATTTGCCACTACAGAGGCAGATATGTTGAAAATTTAGCTTCATTAATTCATACCATGTAGTCTACAACACCATTTTGCTACCATGAATTTGAAAGAATTCCTCTAAGGGTTTACATTATCAAGAAACCTTATCTTTTCCTCCTCCTTGATTGAATGCAAGGATATTTTGGGATAAGAATTTAAAATGAATTTAGAAATTATATAATGAAACGTATAAGAAACATATATATACATATAGGAAACCAATATTTATTAACAAGATGATATTATTTGCTGATTCATTTTAGATCTCATCGTAAAACCTTTAGAAAAACGGATCTGATATTTTGTAAAATTTGGATAGAAAACATTGTAAGAACTTTGCCAACTATTCACAAAATACAATTTTATGTAAAAATTACAAAATAAATCTTACATTTCATTTAAATTAATTTATTAATTCCGTTTGGCTATCTTATCGGTTAGACATACCTGTTTTCAGAACCAATGCTCTTTATATTACACTTGAGACACTGATTCTTTTTGATACACATTTGTACAGTTGTTAGAAAAACTGCATAGACATTTTGTAAATATTAAGTAGAAAATATCGGTTTGGAATCGAAGATAATATATAAAGAAAAACATAATTTTCTCATATTTTCAAGAAAAGTGATTGCAAAATTATTTTATTTCCTTACAGCAAAATTATTTTATTCAATGAAAGCAAAATTAGCCTATTTCCTTATAAAAAAAAGTTCGTTTAAAATTTGGTAAAAACTAATTTTAAATTGGCTTGAATCTGAAGAAATTAATCACGTCTATTAGATTAGTTCTTCCAATGGTAGAAGCAAAATCATATTTTTTGTTTTCTAAAAGCTATGATTAATTTTAGCTTATTTTAAAACAGATTTTGAAGTATTTTTAATATTGTTGTGTAAAATAATGTTTATAAGTCCTCTCCTTTTCATAGAATGTATTAAGTCAGAAGGGCAGATATGTTCATATGCAGATATGTTATGCATGGGAAGTTCTTGTCAGTCAACAATAATCCACTAAATATTTTAATCCCATAATCGGCTAGGTCCGCTGTTGTCTGAACTTTGCCAATTATTCACAAAATAGCATTTTATGTAAAAATTACAAACTAAATCTTGTTTTCCATTTAAATTAATTTGTTAATTCCGTTGACTTTTCTTAAGTGCCAGTCTTCAATGTAATATCAGAAACAATGTTCTTTATATTACATTGGAGACATTGATCCTTTGAAGACTCTTTTTGTCACACTTTTGTACAACCTTTACAAAAATTGAATATATATTTTGAAAAAAATTGGATGAAAAATATTGATTTGGATTCTGGGGATATATATAAAAAACAATTTTGCATATATTTTCAAGAACAGTGCAAAATTATTTTATTTCCTATAAAGAAAGTCGGTTTAAAATTTGGTAAAAACCTATCTTAAATTGGTTTGAATCTGAAAAGTTTAATCATATTGGTTAGATTAGTTTCATCATGGTTGAAGCGAAACCGTATTTTTTTTTGTTTTCAAAAAGCTATCATTAATTTTAGTTTATTTTAAAAATATTTCGAAGTTTTTTTAATATTGCTCTGTAAGATAATGCTTGTGAATCCTCTCCTTTTCATACGATGCATTAAGTCAGAAGGGTAGAGCTGCATTGGAAGTTCTTGTCAGTCAACAATAATCCACTAAATATTTTAATCCTGTGATCGGGAGGTCTGTTACATCAGGGTGAAAGCTGACAGATTCACTTCGGAACTATTATTATAAAGTCGGCGATAAGTGAATAAGGAAATTTCGGTTTTAAATGTTATCACTTAGTACCATGTGCCAACATGTTATTCTAGTATGAGTTAAATTGCATCCACAATAAATGTGTAGAAATAAAATAACTAATAGTATAAGTTATTGATTAAATTGTGACATTTTGTAAAAATTGAATAAAAATCATTGTCAGAATTTTGCAAACCTTTCACAAAATAAATCTTACTTTTCATTTAAATTAATTTATTAATTCTGTTAGCTATCTTATCTGTTAGGGATACCAGTTTTAAGAACTAATGTTCTTTATATTACACTTATGATATTGACCCTTTGAAAATCTTTTTTAACACACTTTTGTACAACCTTTATGTAACTGAACCTTTACGTAACTGAACCTTGTAACAACCTTTACGAAAAAAATGAATTAACATTTCGTAAAAATTGGATAGAAAACGCTGGTTTGGATTCTAATATGACATAACAAAAACACAACTTTCTCATATTTTAAAGAACAGTGAATGCAAAAAACGTATTTTTTGTTTTCTAAAAGCTATCATTAAATTTTGTTCAGTTAAAAAATATTTTGAAGTATTTTTAATATTGCTATGTAAGGTATTGCTTATGTGTCTTCTCCTTTTCCTACGGCGTTTTAAGCCAGAAATGTAGAGCTGCATGGGAAGTTCTTGTCAGTCAACAAGAATCCACTAAATACTTTAATCCCATAATCTGCGAGGTGCGCTGCATCGGGGTGAAAGCTGACAGATTCACTTCGGACTATTACTGTGCATCTGGCGATAAGTGACAGAGGAGAATTCCATTTTAAATGTTATCACAGATTACCATGTGGAAACAGGTTATTCTACTATGAGATAAATTGCATCCACAATAAATATGTGGGAGTAAGTATAAGTTGTAAAGTAGTATAGTATAAGCTATTGATTAAATTATATTAATGTCTTCGTATTCTATGGGGAATTTTTATTTCAAATACTTTAGTT
The DNA here is from genome assembly GCA_021605075.1 of Caerostris darwini. Lineage (NCBI taxonomy): Eukaryota > Metazoa > Arthropoda > Arachnida > Araneae > Araneidae > Caerostris > Caerostris darwini. The sequence continues at coordinate 190,436 of BPLQ01009629.1, forward strand.
ACAATAAACACTCATTTATCTGGTTTTTTTATGTGCATTGTAAAATTGACATGAAATATCTGACTAGGACTCACGATTTGCCAATATCAAAACAATGTGGTCTATTTTTTATTTTTAATTGTTTGGTTTAGGGCCTGAATGGCCGAGTGTCTAGCGCTCTGGCGCTCGATGTCACAGGTTTCGGGTTCGAGTCCCGGAGGTGCCATGGATGTTTGTAGTGCTTCGGAATCCCCTTTAAGCCGTAGGTCCCGGTCTCCTATGACTGTAAGAGCGTCACGGAGCAGAAGTGAGACTTCTATCTACGGGCGCTCCATCAGAACAGAAGCTGCACCCCTTTACCCTCCTTCCATGAGGGACACGACAACAACAACAACAATTGTTTGGTTTACAGAATGTAAACAGTTTATTGTTTCAATTTTCTCAAAATAGTGTCTAAGAATCAATAATGTTCGTGAAAGTTAAGTTAGCCATTACTTAATAATATACACAATCCAGTCACATTTCACACCTGTCAAAAGCTTGAATAACACCTTTGGCAGAGCAGACCGTATATATATAGAAAGAATATACATAACGATTAAAATGCTTTACGATGCCCTAGGACATCCTTTATATACATTCCACTGCAATGTGCTGCCACCTGCCTTTTGTGATTGGTTATTTCACGTTGACGTCGAAAGTAGGCGGTGGTCACATTAATGCGACTGGACTGTGTATATCCAAATGATGTAATAAACTATCTTTAATATGATAAATTGAAATTCGAAATTTATTTCATTTTTACTATTTTAACCTTTTTAGAAATATATCTGTGATGTAATTCTATGATGTTTAATAATAATTACAAAACGAATTTACTTTATTTCGTACATACATGTTGTGTTTTGCAAATGTACTGTGTTTATCTCTTACGAAGGAACTGTAATTCGATCCTTAAGTTTCATAATTTTGGTTTGAAAAAAATCATCTGTATGATTTCGTAAAGTATACTGGACTCCAAAAATATATATTTTTCATTTATTAAGGTTCAGAATTTTCATTTTATTAAGGTTCATAATTTTGGTATGAAAAACTCCTCAATATGATTTTGTAAAATATACCGAACTCCAAAAAATATATCTTCGAATTTAGTAAGATTCAGGTTTGTTAAGATTCGGATTTTCCATTTTATTAAGTTCATAATTCTGGTATGTAAAAGTACTCAATATGATTCCGTCAAATATACTGAACACAAAAAAATATATTTTCCATTTATTAAGAATTCACATTTTTTTTAAAATTCAGATTTTCCATTTTATTAAGGTTCCTAATTTTGGTTTGAAAAAACACTTAATATGATTTCGTAAAGTATAGTATACTTTAAAAATTTTAATAAAACTTTAAATTTCCTAATATTTTATACTTCAAAAAATATATTAAACATTTTAAATTACGATTCATAGTGCGTAAACTTTATTAATTTTCTAAGAAATATTTAAGATTAAAAATAAAAACGAAATATTGAATACATTTGTTTACATTTTTCGAGCTACGAAAAGTATTTCCATTTTCTCTCTTTTTATCTCACTTATTCACAAAATGTCGTCGCCTTGCAATAAACTCGACTGGTGTTATAATTAAGGAATTTAAAAACTCCAAAAATAAAGCCGTTTTCTTCGAATGCGACGATAACTTTTTGGCGTCCATTTTTTTTTCTTGTCTGTGCGAAGCCATTAAGCCTTTCACTTGAAACATCCATGTGATTCACTTATTTTGAATGCTAATGGACTGTACAATTTTCTTTCCTCCGCCATTCATTATCGATAAACATTTTAATGAAACCTGCAGAAAGGAATTCAATGAAAAATTACTGTTTTTCTCATATCTGAAGTGAAAGACTATTTTTAGAAAGTTTGTTGAGTATTTTTCAGTAGGAAAGTGTTGTACGACTTTTAAAAATTTTAATTCACTTTCATTGCTTATTTGATGTCAAAAATGTTGAAGATTAAAAAAAGGACTGATAGAAAAATAGAAGAAGGAATTAATATCAAATATTCGTAAATAATAAATTTATCAATATATTTTATTTTACGTTTTTTTTTTCTGATTTATGTAAAAAAAATTATTTTATTTCTTATAATATCTGCCATTTGGATTATATCAGTATTTTTTTAAAATATACTGTTAGTATAACAATATATTTTTTAGTAGTGTATTTATATATTCAGTAGTATATATATTTTTCAGTAATATATTTGTATATTAGTATATTACTTAAAAAAAACATACTGAAGATACTACTTCAGCAGTATATTTTTTTTAGTCTAATAAAATTTTAATATTTTTAAACTTCATAATGGGCCTGATGGCAGAGTGACAAGTGTTCTGTCACTCGGTGCCATAGGTTACGAGTTCGAGTCTCCGTTTTGCCATGGATGTTTGTTGAGGTTCGGAATCCATTTTAAACTGGCCCCGGTCTAAAATAACTGTAGAGTGTTGGCACCTACCTCAAAAAAAAAGAAATCAGTCCTATCTCGAAATTTGGCGGTAAGCAGACGGTCTTGGCCCATCGTTGGGTCGTTCAGGGGAAGAAGGATATTTCCAGTGCTGACATTTAAGAGTTTTTGGCCTGTATTTGGGATAAACGTGGAAAACTATCCACAGTCAACCTTCACAAACATTTACAAACAAAAACATTTCCTCTCCGATGAATTTTTACGCAAAAAAACCACATTGCAAGTAAAAAAATTTATACAATAAATTCCGTCCATACAATAAGTTCCGTTCCGCCATTTTTCGTCCAGCGAGGACTATGTAAATGAGAGCCCTTTCTTCAACGGATTGGATTCTCCGCGAAACATTTCATGGGGCTGGAAGTCCCCCAGGAAGGAACGTCCTTCCACCCACCACCTTTACACCCCTTTCTGAATAGATGCATCCGTATTTGGATACGTAAATGTTTGGCAAACTCAATATCATTCTGGATTTTATGGAGTACCATAAAAAAAATGTAGGGTTCCGTGAAAAGGAATAATGCTTCTTTTTCTCGTTATTTTTTAGCGGGAGGGAGCATTATTCTTATTCAACTGTATTCTAGAAACATATTTCATGCATCGCATGCATTACTGTAATTCCATAGAGATGCAATAGAAATGACTTCGGAGTTTATGCTCTTTTTCATTTCCCCTTCGTCCAACAGTGCGGAGTGAGCGAATACATAAAAGTAGATAGCTTTTAGGAAAAACTCGTTTCGTCTTTAAAACACTTCATAGAGTCAGTTTAAACTAAAGTTTTCTTTCAGAGTTGAAACATGAAGGGTTGATGAATTTAAAACTGTATATGTTTTGGATTAATTTACGTGCATAAATAAAATAAAGAGCATTGTGAACAATTTGCATATTAAAGTTCTAAAATTCTGTATTTCCTAAGAAATAGTTAAAGAAGATTCTATTAAAGTTATTTTTTTCTCAAATAAATATTTACATCCAAGATATGACAGCTTCATATGTTAGAAGAAAATTCTATAGATTTTTATTGATAAATGTAGTTATGTAAAATAAAACAATATTAGCAATATATTTATAATCAGAAATTGTTTATAGTACCAGTAAAATATTTCTCAAAACTTAAGAATTATATTATTTGCATACTTCTAAAATTACATTTTTTTTTTCAAGTTACAGCCGACTATGAATCCCATTGTAATGTAGAAATGACGTACGTGGATCTTGTTTTACACAAAATTACAGACACATTTCATGTATTAAGGTTGTCATGACACTATAATAATTTAATATTTAATGTCTATGCATACTGCAAACTGAGGAAAAAGTAGTGTCATTAATATGTTTAGTAGGGATCTGATGGCCGAGTAACTAGAACACTGGCGCTCGTTGCCAGAAGTTACGGTTCAAATCCAGATGGTGCCATGGATGCCTGTGGTGGTTCGGAGTCCATCTTAACCTGTAAGTCTTGCTCTAAGAGGACTGTAGAGCTTTGATCGTACCGTACCTCATAAAAGAAAGCATCCCCTGTCTTTAAATCTGCCAGTTGTCAGACGGTCTAGGCCCAACATGGGACTGTTGAGAGGGTAGGAAGAAGATTTCTAGTGCTGAATTTTATGAGTTTTTGCCCTACATTTGGAAGAAACATGGATAACAAACATCAGACAAGTTTATCATCAAAGAGAGTAACTAACAAAAGATGTGACAATTAGCGTTCGCCAAATTAAATTCGTTCCAAATTATCGTTTGTTAATTAGCGTTCTCACAACGGCTGTCAAATCCCCTTTAAACAGCAGGTCTCGGACTAATATGATTGTAGAACGTTGCTGAAATAGTGGTACTCGCGTCCGTAGCGTACAAGTGTCCTCTGGGTTGTGCTAAAGGAGTAACGTATGTGCAGGCCATGCTTGTGGCATAAAGATAACTATCTAAGCACTTACCAGCTGCATTAAAAAACATTCCTCAAAACAATGACTTAATACCAATAGGTTTGGTGGTTGTACCTTCTTGCCCAATAATATAAGGCAACGAATAAGTAGAGAGGAAAAATAATACAGTTCTTTCACTGCAGTTTCTTATGCACTCCAGCATACGACATTCCCACGAGGCCTTTTTTCACACATATTCTATTTGAAAGAAATGAATTCTAAGAATCTACAAGCAAAAACATTTTCCTAAGCTGAATTTTTACACAAAAAACCACACTGAAAAAAAATATCCATACAATAAATTCCGCCGCAGACATTTTTTGTCTATGGAAATAGCGAGGATTATGTAAATGAGAGCCCTTTCTTCAGCGGATTGGATTCTGCTGTAAAATATTTCATGGCGAGGGAAATCCCCCAGGAGGGGACGTCCTTCCACCCACAACCTTTACGCCCCTTTCTAAATAGACGCATCCGTATTTGGATACGGAAATGTTTTGCACACTCAATATCATTCTGGATTTTATGGAGTACCATAAAAAAATGCTTCTTTTTCTCATGAGTTTCGTGAAAAGGGATAATGCTCCTTTTTCTCGTTTTTTTTGTCTTTTAGAGGTAGTATTATTCTTTTTCAACTGCAGGCTAAAAACATATTTCATGCATCGCATGCATTACTATAATTCCATAGAGATGTAATAAAAATGACTTATGTTCTTTTTTCATTTCCCCTGCATCCAACAGTGCCTAGTGAGCGAATGCATAAAATCAGATAGCTTTTTGGAAAATTCATTTCGTCTTTGAAACACTTCATAGAGTCAGTTTAAACTAAAGTTTTCTTTCAGAGTTGAAACATGAAGGGTTGATGAATTTAAAACTGTATATGTTTTGGGTCACTTTACGTGTATAAATAAAATAAAGAGCATTGCGAAAGATTTTTATATTAAAGTATTGAAATTCTTTACTTCCAAAGAAATAGTTTCAGCACACTATATCAAATTTGGTGTTTTCTCAAAGAAATATTTACATCCAATAGCCTACATGTTCATCTGTTAGATGAAACAAATTTTATAGATTTTTAATTGATAAATGTAGTTATATAAAAGAAAGCAATTTTAGAAAAATATTTATAAACATAAAAGTATTTATAATGATAGTAAAATATTTTTTATAACTTAAAAAATACATTCTTTGTTCTGAAACATAGAAGAACCATAATACTTAGAATATATTGTTTTTTTTTTCAAGTTACAATTGACTAAGAATCTCACTTCAATGCGTAAATGGCGTAGGTTGAACTTGTTTAACACAAAAATATTGAGAAAGTTTATGTATCAAGTTTCACAAGACGTCATAGTAAATTTTTGTTTTATAAATGGTATTTTGCCATATCTGTCCTAAGAGCATTTCATGTCCTCAAACGGCAATTATTTATTTACTAATAATCAATGAAGTGGCATACCGTAGCCGATTCCGCTCTATAGCAACAATTATATAAAGTATTTTGTTGTAGTAGTAAATTACTGGTAGTAATTGCATATAGCGTAAATTATAGGTATTAATTATATATAGTAGTAATTTATAGGTGGTAATTACATACAGTGGGGCTTGATGGCCGAGTGACTAGCGCTACAGAGATTTAGGTTAGGTGTTTTGTGAATGCGTTTTTTTTAAATTTTTTTTTTATACTTAGGTTTACTTTTGGGGTGTTGTGAATAAGTTTTTTTATTTTTTATTTTTATTTTGTGCATACTTAGATTTAAAAAAGATTAAATAATTGATTTGACTCATTCAATAAAGAGTTAGTTTGGTTTATCATTCTATGGTCATACAGACAGGGGCCTACAGTTTAAAATGGATTCGGACTACTATTACTACACCATCACTTTTTATTTTTGATGTGGGTGAAATTGAAATGGTTTATTTCCCCGTTTTAACAATTTTTAAATTAACAGTAAAATGCACAAATGAACGCTGTAATTAAGTTAAGTGACTCTTCAGCTAAATGCAGTAGAATAATTTCTAGTACAATTAAAGTTGTTTCAAAAATCGAAGCATCGAAATCAATTTGTAGATCAAATTACAAAGAACTTTCCACTTCGTGATATATTTTGCCAGTTAGATTTCGAACTAATCTTAACTGATTTTTGTATCATTTATTATTTCAAGAGTGCAGTAGAACGTGCAAAACAGTGCTGTGATTAGGTACACTACCTGAGTGATTCTGCTGAAAGCAGTGGGGAGATTCCTAGTAGAAGTGGCATCGCTTCGAAAATCGAAAAACCCAAGACAATCAATGGACGTGCTGCACGTGGAAGGCGTTGGAGGGTGTTCCGCATTCTATTTCTGGACATTCCTCCGATAATGAGGGTCGGAGACCAATCGATGAACACTTCGCTCCTCTCTTCTGCACCCTGAGCTCAACACTCCCATATACCCATCCTTATCTGCTGTGCATGTAGAATTTTCTCAGATAGTGATAGATGCTCTGCAATTGAAAATCAGCCAAGTGCCCCTTTTCAGGGGGTGGGAGTGGATGAAATATAGGTAATAATGTTGAGGCAAGTCTCGATACAGTAAGTTCAGTGATAAAACATTTGTTCAGTGATAAGCTATTGTTTTAATTGTAACACTAAAAGTATAGGGTGTCATTCATCCAAGTACAATCTGAACAAATTTTGTAGATTTGAGAATGAAAAGCTTTGATCTGAAGTAATTTTTTGCAAAAAGGTATATCACTCTATGTTATATCAGTAACAAGAAAAGATATATTAGACTTAATTAATGAAATGTGTTTTCAACAAATATGGCAATTATACCCAAACTTTCTTTCTACTGTCAAAAATGTCTACCACTTTGACATTTAGATGTGGTACTTGTTTAGTAAGATTTCTTTAAAACTTTGACTTGTAGAGACTACTAGACATCATTTGCATATAGTAATATTCAAGATATTGTATAAAGTAATATTCAAGATTAGTTAGCTTCAAGTAATGATTGATTAGTTGCTTGCGTAATGCTTTATTTTTTAAATCATTTCTGTGACTTCTGCTCACTTTTTAGGCTAGTTCTTATCTAATCGAATCTTCATATTCAATTTTTTGTTGTTTATGGCAATAAATAAAAAAACGTGATCAATTTTAGATAGTATCATCTAGTTGGTAAAAGCACCACGGCTCTTAGCATTATAAAGAACCAGAGAAGTCCCTGGTATTTTTCTATATTGATAGTCTATTTCACGGATATTGGTTTTTGTTTTCTGGCATTTCGTAACTTTAATATTTCTATAATATTTTCTTCATGCTAAAGGCAGCGACTTTAAGTTCACTAAAATCTTAGGTTTCTTTATTTCATAATTAAGAACTTTATTAGCTATTTGTAATTATTGTGTTTAAACCTGATTTAGCAGCTGTAGTACATTGAATGTAGAACTCTGTAATTTTTTTTATGTCCGGATTTTGATACCTTTATATGTATATAATACAATAAGCTCAAGTTATTATGACAATGATAATATTCATCAAGGTTTCTTAAGACCACTGGATAACACTGCATAATTTCTTCACTTTTTATAGTTAACATTTACAACAGTGGGAGTCAGTAGAAGGAGCCTTTACTTACATCATTAAAAAAAATTTTTTTTTTTTTCTAATTCATAAACATGTATTTAGGTAAGTAGATGCCTAATTGTATTTAACTGTGCAGATTACCATGACATTTATCAAATGAAGCTGACATTATAAATAAATGATGCAAACAACTTTTAAGTAGATTTGATATTAATATTAATGGGCATAACTCCCTACAAATCAATATTTTTTGTGAAAAAGTATTCTATTTTCAATATCAATGGACTTTCAGCTTGGAATTCCAATATCAACTTCAAAATGCATTGTAATATTATCATTAATGTGGACTCCTTAGAATTAATTACAATTGAAATAGCACTTTTTTTTCAAATAAAAAGTAAGATAACTTTAAAATATGATAGTTAGCAACAGCACTCAATTAAGATTTATTGATCATTGCATTTTTAATATGTAATTTGTAACCTTGTTTTGTATACAATTTAATACTAAGTGCTTTTATTCCATGGTTTACGGTTTCAGTAAATCTTGGATTTTTTTTCCACACATGTTTTAAGTGCTGTATCATTCCTAGTTTTCATACAATTAATCCATCTATCCACACTTCTAATTTCTTGATGTTAGATATCCCGTCAGCAGGAAATAAACCACATTCTGAAAATTCATACTCCAAGTACAACTTAATTCAGCTGTAATTAATTCTAGGGAGTCCATTACTGATAATATTACAATTTATTTTGAAGTTGATATTGGAATTCTAAGCTGCAAGTCCATTGATATTGAAATGGAATACTTTTTCATATAATATTGATTTGTAGGGATTTTTAACAGCTTAAGTCAGCTTAATTCTTTTTCATATTACCAGTCACTTGGTCAATGTATCATGTGAACTCAAATTCTATAAAAATACGCAGTTGAATTACTGAACTATCATATATCAACTTTATTGCTTATCGCTTTTATATTAAAAGGAATTTTAGTCTCCCCATATAGAAATAATAAGCAGGAATAATGTGGATAATATCTTGAAGATAGTGTTCTTGAATACATATTCCTTAATAAAGCTATGTTTTTTTTTCCTGATTTCCTATATAGTTTGTATTTGTATATTTTCTTCTTGATCTACTGCAATTTTTGGCATTTATTTTATTTTGAGTTTTACTCTTCAGCTTGTACACATTTTGGTACTTATCATTTGATTTTTCTTTTGAAACCACATGAAAATTTATTTATTTGCTATATTTGTGACGTGATGTTCAGACTAATTATGTTTCTGAAAAAGACCTTGCCTCTCTTTTTTTTTTTTTATGTTATTACATTTTCTGTAGTCATTATATATAGATCTATATATAAAACATTTCAATATTAACCCTTTGCACTAGAGGGCTCCGCTACAGAGACGATATAAACAATGTGTGTATCAAACTTAATGTGAATATGATCTTTTCACTAAAATCGCTTCGAGTTCCTGGTAATACGAATGAAAAAAAAACTTTGAGTGCAAAGGGTTAAATTTTGCAAATAGTTTATTGCAAAAAAAAAAAAAAAAAAAAGAGAACCCCCTTAAAATATAGATTCTTTAATCTTAATATATGAAATTGAATTGAATGTGTTGAATATAATGTTGATTTTTCAATTCAAGTTGTCGCAAAGAAACATTAAGATAAAATCTTATTTAATATAAGTTTTAAATGTGATTGTTTTCTTTTAGGCTTCATAATATATTTCGGATATGGTATATGGTATAGTGCTGAACGCAAATTGCCGCCTGGAAAATTACCTCCCTTATCTGAAGCTTCAACAGATGAGTCGGAGGAAGAGCCGAGACGAACAGAACACTCCCCGTTGCTGTCAGAGAAAAGTTGATTAACATTAACACAAAAGTGAAAGATTGCTTTCCCAAAAGTGTTTTTTAAGTAGGTTTATTAGGAAAAATATTGAGATTTTTAAGAAAACCAGGAGTGCTAAATATAAAATAATCCTTTAATCAGAAACATGAATACTAAATATACTTTTATTGAGACATGTTTTAGCATCAAGAAATACTTTCTTTAAATATTTAATATTCTGCACATAAAGATGCATAAAAAATACTTTCACTTAAAGTAAATCAGTTTATTTAACAAGGAGTTAAATATTCAATTTTTAAGTGGAAACATTGTTGAATAATTATCAAGTAATACTCTTTAATGTATAATACTCCTTACAATGATAGTTCAGATTTCATTTTTGAAATTATTTATTTTTATTTATTATAAACTGACATTCCAAAATAAATTGTAGATACTTAAATGTGATAATGTTAATTGTGTATTACATCCATAATTGAATGTATTGTAAATAATTGTTTGTTCAATGTGTACTTTTAAAAAAAATTGTGCAATAAATCATTACAGATCATTGTAGTGTTTTGAATTAAATTGAATATAATGATTTTATGTTTAAATATTACAAAAAAATTTATATTAAAGATAAAATTGATATTAAAATGAAATTTTTTAATTCATTTTTAGTTTTAATAAAATCATTAAGATGCTTAATTTATTTCAGTATTTTCTTTTCTTTATACATTAATAATTTGTCAGCTCTCGATTATTATGATTTCTGGGGCTTTTAAAATCCATAAATTTTTGTATGTATTTGTATCTTTATTAAAGTTAATTTATTTTATGGAAGTCTTAGGAAGATTTTTATGTATATCTTAAATGTAAATATACATGTCATTTTTATTTATTGCAATTAAAATCTGAATTTCATTTTTTTACATAATATCATTTAGTTACAAATCTGTGTTTTATCGATCATGATTATACTATGAATATTACACTAGTTCTTATGAAACTTTGTATCTTATCTTTATACATTTATAATTGATAAAATTTTTCATTGCTGTTGTACTTGCACAAATATGTGTAAGAAAAATGTGTTTTATTAAGGCATAAAATAACTTTGATAAATAATGTTTTTGAATATCAAGATGCTCTAAAATTGTTTATTTTTATATATGCTATAAAGAAAATGCATTGCATAGTAAATAATACTCTTACTCAAATTAATTTGGTTTTAAATTTATCTGAAAATTAATTTTGTTTCACCTAAATAAAAATTGTAATGGTATGATATTGTATTTTTTATTTATAATAAAAAAAAAGTTTAAATAAACAAACGGTGGGTTTTTTTTGTGTCTAAAAATCACGTCGTTTTTCTTAAAAGTCTGTAACTGATGTACTCTTTTACTATTTCTTTAAACTCTGTTGTGCAGATTTTGGTACCACAGGCTCCAGGTTCGAATCCTGGCAGTGGCATGGATGATTGGGAATGGTTCAGAATCCATGTTAAACTGTAGGTCCTGGTCTAATTGGCCTAAAGTGTGCAAAAAATGACCGTAGAGCGACAAACCACACCTGTTGTGCAGAAATCGGTGAAAACATTCTTGAAGAATTGTTTTTCAATCAGAGAGGCTATGTGAACATAGTCTGCTTGGCGACCTGGGAAGAGTCGCCAAAGTTCTGGTGTCTCTTAAATTGCGATTTTACTTAATTTTAATTAGAGCCACAAAGACCAGCTGAGATTCTCAAAAATGGTAAAATTGCATCGGCATTCTGGGTGGTAACTTTTTCGGGTTACGTAACAGGAGATAGATTACCGTCTATTCAGCAATGAAATACTGCAACAAACGTTTCCTTTAAGTATGCCTATGTACCATGAAAAACCACTAAAACTCCTCGTAATAATAATAACTTCAAAGAAATCAATAAAGATAATTACAGCAATTTAAAATTTAACATGAACAGAATAGAGACATCTTTGAATCTTATGACATTTTTTTCAATTCCTTCTATTAGCTCACATTCTCCCTATATATAACTTGTTCAAATTTTCAATCGTTAATAAAATACTTTTTATTCATCAAACAACTTTTTATACAACTTAAATCTAAAAAAAACTAAAGTTAATTAATTAAATTTAATTACTGAATTAATATTTGAAAAAACTGTATTAACATCAAGTGCCATCCACTACAAGTTAAAAAAAAAATGTATTTGAACTTGAGTGGATGAATAAAAAGTATTTTATGAACGATTGAAAATTTGAACAAGATATATATTGGGAGAGTGTAAGTTAATAGAAGGAATTGAAATAATGTTAGTCATGAAAAATTTGCCAAATTTTTAACTAATGTTGAATCAATTTCATTTTTTTTTTTTTTTCATTTGGTCTAGGCTTTGTATTAGAAGTAACTTTACCAGTTTTTATGAAATTCGGATATAAATTGAGGCACGTATACACGCGCACATACTTTGAGAAATATATATAGGGACTACCAGAACCCGGCATACGTTGTCCTGCCAAAAAGAATGCATTGTAGAAAACTACACTATCTGGAAGAAAGTGACGGGACACCCTTCGAAAAGTGACAATACAGCTGACACATGCGCAATAATAGGTATCACGTGTCAGCCATATCCTATAAATACTCTGTGGAGTCGACTAGAGTTGTTTTTTTTGTCAAGATGCCGCCACGGGAAGAGTTGTCTGAGTTCGAGAAAGGTGTGTTTTTTGGATTGCATCTTGCCAAGGTGTCAATTAGGGAGATATCCCGTCTCCGTAACTGCTCAAAATCAACTGTAGCACGTGTTGTGTGTCGCTACAAGACTGAGGGACACTGTCGGAACAAACCCCGAAGTGGACGACCTACAGTTCTCACCAGCAGGGACCGGCGGGTGCTCGGCAGGGAGATTCGAAGTAACCGTCAAACATCCATCCATCGCTAATGAGTTTAGACAAGCCACAGGTGTGGCCGTTTCGACCAAGACTCTTTGTATCGAGGCCCATAAGTTAGGTTACACTGGACGTTCGGCGGCCCATAAGCCTTTGATTACGAAAACCAACAAGAAAGCGCGCCTTCGATGGGCCAAAGACCACCGTACTTGGAATCTGGATGACTGGAAACGCGTCCTTTGGAGGGACGAGTCACGATTTACCCTTTTCCGTTCCGATGGACGTGTTTGGGTATGGCGTTTACCAGGAGAACGCCTTTTGCCCGAGTGTGTCGTCCCAACTGTAAAGTTTGGTGGAGGAGGATTGATGGTATGGGCCTGTTTCTCCTGGTATGGGGCAGGCCCACTGATGAAGGTTGATGGTGCGATGAATGCCGATAGATACTGTGATATTCTCGACAATCATGTCCTTCCTACCTTGTGGGCAACGTACGGTATGGATGGTTGCTGGTATCAAGACGACAACGCAACATGCCATGTTGCAAGGAGGACTCTTGATTGGTATGTGAACAACAACGTTAAACGCATGGAGTGGCCGGCGCAGAGCCCTGATCTTAACCCAATTGAACATCTCTGGGACGAATTGGACCGTCAGTTGAGGGCCTGCACCCCATTCCCCAAAAGCAAGCCTGAACTATGGAACTTCCTGTTAAACACTTGGAAGGAAATTCCTCTTGCCACTATGGCTAATTTAGTGGAAAGCATGCCCAGAAGTGTTGCAGCTGTGTTCGCAGCCAAAGGAGGACCTTCCTCCTATTAATTTTAATAAATATGGGTTTATGTCGTTATAGTGTCGTGTCCCGTCACTTTCTTTCACATAGTGCACATATCGCGAATATATTCTCCATGTTCGAATATAACTGCATACTAATTTTCATGGATATCGTGTGAACTGTATATATGATGCAGCACCATCTGGTGGCAAGTAACAATATAGTGGATAGCGCGGACACAGTTTCCAATACTCGAATAACGGTATAGAAGTCGATATACTGCAGCACTATCTCGTGGTGACTTACAACAAAGGGGACAGCATAAAAACATTCTCCATGTTTTGTCAAACACACACAAAAAATTTCATCAAAATAGGACAAGGCGTTTGGGAGTTCAGTGAAAAACGTACGTACAGAAGAGCCCTATTGTAACGCCACCTACCGGGTCCAATGGGAAATCTAAATCATCCAGGGACCCATCCAAACACACACACAAAATTTTATTAAAATCTGTCCAGCCGTTTAGGAGGAGTTCAAGTTACAAACACACGTATAGAAGAATTATATATATAAAGATACTCTATAGCAGGGATGGGCAAACTTTTTCGGTCGCGGGCCAAAAATCGAAAAAAAAAGTTTGGCGGGCCAAGATAAGTTTTTCTAAAATTTTAAAAACAATATAAAGTATTACAATTTAAATATGTTAATGAGATGATTGAAATTGCGATTTCAGTTTTAAAAGTTCCTTATATTGAGGTTCGAAATGAGATGTACTGATTCCAAGAAACGAGGCTAAATGCTCATCTGTTAGTCTACTTCTGAAATAATTCTTTCTAAGGTTCGTAGCTGAAAACACTTGTTCACATATATAAGATGAAGCGAACAAAGCACTGATTTTCTGGCCGTGAGATATTAAATTTGGGAAACTTACTTTCGATAATGATTTGTAAAACTCAAACTTTGGCATATTTAGAAACAACTGTTTGAGATGTTTGTTAGATTGCAACTCAATGAATTCAACCTGCAAATCAGACCTCACTGCTTCACAATTTACGTGGAAAGGCATGGTAAAACTATCCGATTCTGTTTGAATGGCACTGAAATCTTGAAATCTGCATTCGAACTCAAAATGCAGTTTTTTCAACCAGTCTTCATAATTCTTAAGCTTCTCGTCGTTTACTGAGGGTATTGAATTTAACCTCGGAAAATAAGATAAAAATAATAATTTTTTAATAAAATAAAATAATATTTAATCAAAGTAGAAAAGGAGATGGATGTATAATATATAAATATATATTTCTTTTAATTTGCCTCGGACCGGCAACTTAAAATTCTATCCGCGGTCCGGATAGAATATTCCGGCGGGCCGTAGTTTGCCCATCCCTGCTCTATAGCGTTACGACCCTGGTCAAAACTTCTACCTACGCGTCCTTCACATGGAAGGTAATTTTTAAAATTAACAAATCATTTATGGAAACGCTAATTTATGAAAAATTGAATATAAAATTGATGAATCAAGCCATTTACGGATAACAGTTTAGACAGTCTTTCGTGCATTTCAATCGTCTTGGAGTTCGTCTAGCCCAGGGGTGGCCAACCCAAATGATCTTGCGGACCAATTTGGAAATGCATCATAACTCCGCGGGTAACTTATATATACCCATATTAGATGTAGACCAACTATACACATTCTGTTGGAGTGAAAAACTGAAACATAATGAGCTATTATTTTTGTGTTTACTATTATTCTTGCATGTAAACATAGATAATATAATAATAACGATACTAAACGCTCAAATTTAAAAACAAAGATACCCAGGGGCCGCGTGTAACTTGAAGATAAGCCAAGGACGCGGAGTAACAATGCCCCCGTGACGCTCTACGGTTATATTAGACCGGGAAAGTGGATTCCGAAATACTACAAACATTCATGGCGCCGCCGGGACTCGAACACGAAACCTGTGGTACCGAGCGCTAGCCACTCGGCCATTCAGGCCCTGTAAACATAGATAACATAATAATAATGATACTAAACGCACATTGTAAAGAAATATAGAACACTAAAAATGAAATATAAAAAATATATAAATATAAATGAAATAAAAAAAAAAATGAAATCATTAAAAAATATTTATTTTATTAGTGCGATATTTGTTTCTCCACTCTTTCACTTAACTTTTGCAAATCGATCTCAATTTGGGTATTTGCAATCGTAATGGGTGCTGAAGGTTAGCATCCGTAATGTTTGAGCGTGTTTTGTGTTCGGTGAATTTCATTTTAGAGAAAAACGAGCTAATAACTTCAAATAAAGTCTGGTTTGCTCTCTTATCAACAATCAACTGTGCGTATCTAGGGATTGCCATTGCGTCACTGAGGTCAATTAAAGTGAAACATACAACTTGTTATATTAGATGTACCCAGATGCGCAGAATATACACTCATGTCCATAAATTAAGGATAATTCAGAATCAAACAGAAATTGAACTCTAAAATAAAAATTTCACCTGTAGAATTATCTCACACATCTTGAAGAAGAATATGCAAATTACAGGAAACAGCAGATGGCGCGGATAGTACGTCACAATGACGAGAGTGTAAGAGAGGGGTATATAAGGAATAGTGGCAAAGAAGTAAATTGTTCACAAGCGCTTTAAAAGCCTTTCAGTGCAATAACCGCATCGTTATGGCACAAAGGAAGCATTTGGATGATTTTTTATGTGGTAGAATTATCGGACGACTGGAATATGGACGTACCCAGCTGGAAGTATCCGAGGAACTTGGAATCGCCCAGAGTGTCATCTCCAGGCTTTGGCAACGATTCCAAGATGATGGTAATGTGAGTAGATGTTACAGCACAGGTCGCCCCCGAGTTACAACGCCGAATGAGGACTGGTATTTAGCAGTTACTGCCAAAAGAAACAAACGGAGCACAGCATCAGACCTGTCTCGTTAGCTCTCTTCAGCTACCGGTACGACAGTTTCAAGGCAGACCGTGTACAGACGCTTAGGGCACATTGGTCTATATGCTCGTAGGCCTGTCAGATGTGTTCCACTTACCGCAACTCACTGTCGCCTGCGATTAACCTGGAGTAGAGAGCATGCATTGTGGACACCACAACAGTGGTCTTGTGTGATGTTTTCCCACGAGTCCAGGTTTAGTTTGCAGTCTGATTCTCGCCGGACTTTCATATGGAGAGCACGAGGTACCCGTTACCACCAAGAGAACACCATTGAACGACACCGTTACGGTGGTGCAGGATGGCTCGTTTGGGGGGGAATTATTCTTGGTTCCAGAACTGATCTGCATGTTCAGAGTGTAACGATGACAGGCCACATCTATCGGGATATCATTCTGGAACAACATGTACGTTTGTTTCGGGGCGCCATGGGTGCTGAATTTCTGTTTATGGATGACAACGCCCGTCCTCACCGTGCAAACATTGCAGACGAATGCCTTCAATTGGAGGGTATCACCCGTATGGATTGGCCAGCATACTCACCGGACTTGAATCCAATAGAGCATGTGTGGGATATGCTTGGCCGACGAATTTCAGCCCGTCAACCCCCTCCCACCTGTCAACTGGAACTTCGGAGGACATTGCTTGATGAGTGGTGTAATATTCCCCAAGATCAGATTGATAATTTGATACTCAGCATGCCTAGGCGTTGTAAGGCCTGTATTGCATCGTCCGGGAGACATACTCCATATTAACCATCATACTAACCATGTTATACTGTTTTTTGTAAATAGGTGAAATTTGCTCCAGGGAGTAAAAATCGCAATTTTCATTAACTATGTCAAACATATAGCATCTTTTTTGCTCTTTACCTTTTGTTTAATAAATAGACTTTACAAATAAGTCAAATTTGTTTTGCTTCTGTCTCTTTCTTTGCCTGAACTTCATTATCCTTAATTTATGGACATGAGTGTAATTGAATTATTCTGAGAACTCATAACCGTAAACTCATACATAAAACAGGTAATATCTGTCATATATTTGCAAGTGAGACAGAGCCATATATTTGCTATTTGGCAAGTCATATATTTGCAATTATTTTGAAATCAAAGTTAATTTTATCTCATAATTACAGTTAATTTTTATTACAGTTATTTAGTTATCTCATCAGACAGTTAATTTTTTAATATATGTATGCACACATAATGTATTTTTTTAATACATTGGTTTTCACTACTTCGACCATTATAAAATAAATATATTTTGTAAAAATGTGATAAATCTCACTGACCGGAAAAATATTCGAGCCGCGGGTTGGCCACCCCTGTTCTATTCTTCCCAACATTGTGTCGCTTCGATGTCTGCTGTATTGTAAAACAACATTTCAAAATAAGTTATTTTTTTTAAATGGTTCATAATGTTTACGCAAAATGAGTGCGCATAGAAGATTAATATAACTAATATGATATATTGGAATTTTTTGTCTCAAATTTAACTCCCTCTTTAAACCCTTTATTCTGATTGTAGAAGAAAATTGAAAATACAATTGAACTCAGGACATTAGGATTTATAAAAGTCAATCATAAAAACGCATCTTATCTCTCTCTTTAAATTGTGAGAATTAAAGGGAAGTGGTAAATTTCATGAACTTTAAAACAATCTAAGTCTTTACGTAGGATATAGTCTACATCAGGGGTCTCCAAACAATGGCCCGCGACAGCGAATAGCTTATTGTTGCTGTAATAAGTTGGATAGAAAAACACAAAATGATAATAACTCGGTTTTATTTACTTGCTAGGTAAAGCTTAATGACAAGCATAACACGCAGAAAATTTTTAACTAACAATTAATTGAAATGAACAAGTAAAGCATCCCTTGGTGTAAAGGTATCGCATATGTATGTGTATCAATGTTTGGAATGTACATATCCTGAATCAAATATGATTTTTATCCTGAAAATTCTCAGGGACGGAAAAGCTAAATTAACGTGAATGAAACCGTGGGTTATCCACTTGTAAAAAATACTAATGGGATTTATGTAATTTTATAGACAATGGCAGAACAATTAAAACGGTTTTGGCCCTTGGTACTTACTGGAGCAAACAGTATGGCCCTAAGGCTGGAAAGTTTGGAGACCCCTGGTCTACATATATGTACCAAATTTGAAAGGTCCAGTATGAAAACATGAATATATCTTCAAGACGCTATGGAGGCCTATCTCAATAGGCTAGTGGCAAACTGTTCTGAAGAGAGTATTGGGAAACTCGTCTGACAAATGCCTTACTGTTCATGGCGACTATGTGAAAAAGTAACATTAGTTGTGCTTGATTCCTGGTAATAATACCATTTTGTATTTTACATTTGTCTTTATTTAATGCTCCATCTGAGGTTGAAAGAATATCTCTAGTATGTATATTCTTTTACTAAAAAAACTTTCAATAAATTTACAAAAATTTACCATCTCAAATTCTCATTCATTTACCATCTCACTATAATGAAGAACGCAATAATTAAGGGAATTGCAACAGATTTTTCGTATTTACAATAAAAAAAATGGATTAAAAACGAAAAATGCTAATACTTCAACCGAAATTTAAAAAAAAAAAAAACATTTTTTAATTTTATTTTTCCAACTTTGTGTAATTAAAAAACTTCCATTGTTTTCGAGAAAAATACCACTAGCTTCTGCGAAAAATAGAAACTTTTATGGAATTTGGAAAAATAAGAATTAAGAAAATAGCATTCAATATTTTCTAATAATATATGCAAATAAATTTAGTGTACGATTACGGTTTTTCCTATGTTGGGAAAAATAATTGTGAGGTTTTTGATGGACGAGTTTTTTAAAAATAAATTTTTATGAAGGTGGATTTTTTTTTTTCACTTACAATGAATTTTTATTTAAAAGTGCTGTGCGGCATTACTCGTATGTGTTTATACATTTTATATTTTTGTCCTATAGTTAATATAATCAGTCGCGAGATCCGAAAAAGAATTATTGCTGCCAATCGCTGCCTATTTGGTCTTAGAAGCCAATTAAGATCCCACCTGATTAAAAGAAGAACAAAAATTTTACTGTATAAAACTCGCATAAGACCAGTATTAACATATGCATCTGAAACATGGTCACTAATAGCAAGAGAAGAGAAAATATTGGCAATCTTTTAAAGAAAAGTGCTACGAACTATTTTTGGTGGTATCTATGACAATGGAAATTGACGAATAAGATACAATTTTGAACTTTACAAACTTTTTAGAAATACTGACATTCTAAAATTTGTTAAACTGAACAGAATGAGATGGGCCGGTCATCTCATGAGAATGGAAAATGATAGAGCTGCCTTGAATGTTTTCAATATAACCCCTTTTGGACAACGACCAAGGGGAAGACCGAAAAAGAAATGGGTCGACTGTTTAGTAATCTGATTTTAATGTTATTAAGATAAAAAAAAATGGAGATCCAAGAGGAGAACAGCCTGGCTTTATCTTTTAAAGAAGGCCAAGGCCCACAACGGGCTGTCGAGCTAGTTATGATGATGATGAGTTAATATAATCTGAGATAAATAATTTCAATACATTTATTAGCCGCAGTTAAAGTTTTGAATGCGCATTTTTATTGACAGGAATTTTGTAGTAATCTTGGTGATCATTTCGATTTTAAGGTAGTAATGTGTGTTTGGAGCTTGATGGCCGAGTGACTCGGGCTCTGGCGCCGGATGCCACAGGTTTCGGCAGTCCCAGCGATGCCATGAATGTTTGGAATGGTTCGGAATCCACTTTAAACCGTAGGTCGAGGTTTAATATGACTGTTGGGCGTAGTGCTGACAACCTTACCCCGTAAAAAGAAAAAATTTCCTGTCTCGAAATCTATCGGTAGGCAGACAATCTTAGCCCATCATGTGGCAGTTGCGCCAATGAAGAAGATGTGTGTTTGCCACTTAGTCTCACTTCTTACTACTGACTAGCATAAAAAAACTACTGAAAATTGCTAACCATACTACTGAAAATTGCTAACCATACTACTGAAAAATCTTATTGGAGGTCAACATCTGCAGAATATATACAGTGGTATTTCAGTATACGTCCCCTTTGGAACAAGTCCAACTTGATATACGTTCTGTCTGGGTATGAAAATTTTTGGTTTGATATATGATTTGCATGCGTCAAAATGTTTACCATATGGATGAATGACAAAAAACTTTGCAGTGCAATGCCACCTCAACAAAGCCCAAACAAACCATAATAGTTTTGTCTGGAATGACCTCAACAATGTCACATTTCCAAAACATCTTAAGGAAAAGGCAGATGTAAATCTTCCTCGGAGAGATGTTTAATAAACATCAAATCTAAAGATCTTCAACCGTGTTCAAGTAGGTAAAAAATAGGAAAGAAGAAAATTAAATTCAATAAATTATCATTTATGTATGTATTTCATTTAACTTAACTTTTTTACTAAGCAGTATATTAATTATTTTATACAATCTCATCAATGCATAATATGGCAATAAAAATAGGATTTTTCTTGAAGACAAATTAATCCTTTTTAATACGCTTTTATTAGTTTCACCTGTATGTTTGTTTGTAACTGACTCTTTGGGTTCGATTTTGCCCTATTTTAAGCGATCCGATTTCATTTAAACGTTGTAGACTTATCAAGGACCGACAACAATAAGATATTTTGATAAGTCTATTATCTCATCATGATTAGGATCGCCAGGATTAGTGATTTTATTTTAACTTATGGAGAGCAATTTAACCCTTGTAGAATGAAAGTACGTAAGACATTGAAACCTACGTGGGACAGTGGCACAACGGATAACGCGCCTGACCACTCATCAGGAGTTTCCCTGTTCGAATCTTGGCTGGCGCGACATATTCGCATTTAGCCTTTGTTTTACTCACAATTAAATTATTGTAAGATCTATAGTCCCAGTCCGGGACTTCATTTAAATATTATAGTTTAAAAACACTAAAAAACGCGCTTTTAGAGTTAATCAAACTAAAAAGTAAAAAATAATTGTTAACATAAGAATAAAATGACTGACGAGAAAATGAATGTCGCTGTTCTAAAAGCGTGGGGTGCTCGATATTAATCGTTATAATTTTTCACTAGTTTCATTCCGAAATGCAGAATTAGTTTAAAAATGTCATACAAAGCACCCCACGCTTTTAGAATAGTGACATTCATTTTCTCGTCAGTCATTTTATTCTTGTGTTAACAATTATTTTTTACTTTTTAGTTTGATTAACTCTAAAAGCGTGTTTTTTAGTTTTTTTTAAACTATAATTTATTTTTTCTTTTATATTTTGTAGGACAAAAATTTGTTTGGTATACCTCCAGCTCATGCGGTTTACCTCCAATTTAGCACCAGTGCAAGAATTTGGAACGAAGATTCGGGATACCATTGTTTATGATAATGGTGAAATTAAATTTAAACCCAGTTTATTGTCAAAATAATTTATACCAAGCAAATCTAATGGTGATTAATCAAATGAAAGAAGAAGAAAAAAAAAACTGTTTCATATGAAACGAGTCCTCAAGCAAATTGCTTCACCGTTCCTTTCTTTGAAATACAAATATCTCGGATCATTTTCCGAACAAATATTCCCGTAAATGCATTACGTGCAAAGCATGAATCAGGGTCAGGCAGTGATAACGCGGTGTTTGGCCTAATTAAGCCAAACTTTAAAGAGTGTTTAAAGGCAGGAAGAAACTTCTGTTGTGATGTCTCCATGGTGAAGACAAATTGGCAGAACATCGGCGTAATGAAATCGTGTTTTTGAGAAGACGGAAAACCAATTTCGCACGAGGTAGTTACCTGGAAAATGTATGGCGCTGACACCTTTAATGACCGGTCTGTTACAGATTACCGCGGTTGAGGGAAACACATGTTTGTACGAAGAATTTAGGTGTAAAAAAATGAAATCGCGCTTAATCTGCTTGAAGCTAATAAGAGTAATTTGGGTTTTTCTAGATCTTCGGGTCAAAAGAATATGGCATAGATGTTTTGAATAAGCTAAAATATATATGAAGTAATATGTGGTAGTGCATATATTTTCGATTATTTATTATAAATAATTATTCGATGTATTTCTTTGCATATCAGACATCTTGTGTTCCTCACAGTATAGTGCCAAATACTATGAAGGTCCTGGCTTGTCGCTTTACGGTAATTGTTTTGCACACTTTAGGCTAATTAGACCGGGACTTACAGTTAACGTATGAAGATTCATGAAATAGAAACGAATAACCGTGACACTGTGCCTTTTTACACCAAGGCCTGAGGTTTGGTTTGGTTTCTCGCTCTACGGTCATCTTGTGCACACTTTAGGCTAAAGAGACCGGGACCTACAGTTTAAAGTGGATTCCGAACCACTACAAACATCCATGGCACCGCCGGGACTCGAACCTGAAACCTGTCCAATGCCTGAGGAGCAGAGGATCATAGCGCCATTGCATTAGTCTTTTATGAGTAACTGTCTCGCATTTGAGTGTCATATGGGGAAAAATAAAACTCTCAATACCAGAATCCTATACTTGTAATAATCCTAATCCTATATAGATCATAATTGAATCTTGTTATTTTTTAAAACAGTAATTGTGAAGCTTTTCACCAATGAGAGTAGAACTCTCATCTACTTCGTCACTGCAGGCATTTTTCAATTCCTTCTATTATCTCACACTCTCCCTATATATGTCTTGTTCAAATTTCCAATCGTTCATAAAATACTTTTTATTCATCCACTCTAGTTCAAATACATTTTTTTTTAACTTGTAGTGGATGACACTGGATGTTAATACAGTTTTTTCAAAGATTAATTCAGAAATTAAATTTAATTAATCAATTTTTTTTTTAGATTTAAAATGCATATATCTACCAATAGATGGCACAAGATAAACTTCAAAAAATGAATAAAAATTATTTAAAAAGGACTTTCTGCAATATAATGAAAAAAAAAAAAGGAGGAATTGACTTTAAAAATTTTTTTTTTTTTTTATAATACTTTTTATTTTTGTAAAACTGCAATTGTGAAGCTTTTCACCAATGAGAATAGAACTTCATCTACTTCGTCCCTGAAGACATTTTTCGTTTGTTTGTTTATCGGTGAGCCTCTTTTTTCAATTTCATATCCACGAATAGCCCACCGATGGGCACCAAAGGCACTGCTTTTCAGGAGGACTTTAAGAAGTAATTGCTCCTCATTAATAGAGAGTTTTTGCATAACGTTTGTTTATCGTCCGATATTTTTCTTCCTGGCGCGCATGCTCATAGGAATAGCTCAGTAGTGCAGTATTACAGATACGCATGCGCAATAGTTACAATGTTTCCTATGAGCATGCGCGTTAGGAAGAAAAAAATAGAGAGTTTTGCATACCGTACTTTAGTTACCGTAGGACGTCCGTTAGCTTTTTCTCCCTAGCGCGCATGCTCATAGGAAACTGAGCATGCGCGCTAGGGAGAAAAAGCTAACGGACGTCCTACGGTAACTAACGTACGGTATGCAAAAACTCTCTATTATCGGACGATAAAAAAAACTTTATGCAAAAACTCTCTAATTTGTTAATCTACGAAATATCTAGGGAATTTCTCACCACGCAGTTTATAGTAAATAACGATGTGAGATGCTGGTACAAATATACAGAAAATCTCTACATATCCTAAAGCAATGACTGCAACTGCTGCAACCACTGATTTTTACGAGTAACTGTCTCGCATGTGAGTGTTATTTGGGGAAAAAGAAAGAAAACTATCAATATCCGAATCCTATACTCGGTCATAATTGAACCTTATTATTTTTTGAACAGTGACTGAGAAACTGTTCACCGATGAGAATCGGACTCTCAGAGGTTTTTTTTTTTGTTTTTTTTTTGTTTATCGGTGGTCCTTGTTTTTCTCTTTCGTATCCAAGAATAGCCCACTGATGGACAACAAATAACACCAAAGACCTTTAAAGAGTTACTGATTCTCATTAATATGTTAATCTAGGAAAAACTCGGGAATTTGCTCACCAGGAAAGTTTAATTGTCGATTTGAGATGCTTGTACAAATAGCCAGCAAATCTCCACATTTCCCAAAGTAATGACTGCAACAATGGCAGTTACGGATTTGAACCAAAGCTAATAAGTGGAGTATGCTCCCTACCTTGCATTTGCATTTGCATTATTACAAATAAAAAAAATTTAATATCAGAACAAGTAAGAAACGATCATCATTAATATAATTACAAAAAATTAATGCCTGACTCGTGGCTCAGTGGTAACGTGAACCGCTGGTGAGCAGTAGGGCTAAGATTCAATCCGCTGGCGGCATTGTTGTAGACACTGCTTCAAAAACGATGAAATTCGATGGCGTTTGTTCAGCATCTTGGCTTGTTAAGGCTCGTTCCCACCGAGGCGAGAAGCGGCGATGCGACATGCGACAGGGAAAATTTTTTTTCGACCCGTTCACAGCGAAACGTCAGAAATTGCATTACGCTTAGTGAAGTTCCGCTTCGAGTTGAAAGTTGGTCAACTCGAAGCGGTGGATTTCAAACCGGTTTCAGGCGAACACGGTGAGGCTAGTGATTGGTCAACGCTTTACGCTTAAATGCCTCACGCCACGGTGGGAACGAGCCTTTAATCCGACTACCCTGTGGGAGTTTTCTTTCTTCCGATACGCAAATGAGATGTAGTTCCCCCAAAAAATCCTCCCGGAAGGCACTGCCTTCCTTCTTCAGTGATTCGGAGTCAAATCAGACTTCTAGCTACGGGTGCTTCATCACAACAGAAGCTGCATCCCCGTCTCTCCTATATGAGTAGACTACTGAGGGGGGGGGGGATCCGTCCTGTTCTGCCGGACACTGAGGATTAGTCACAACAACAAAAATTAATTAAATTGTGCCTGAATTAAAAATAAGTCAAGATTAACTCAACATTTACGGCCAATCTCTCATCATTTTCTGTTGTGAATTTTATTAACTGTAATCTTAATTAATATATTTTAGAATTAACAACAATAATGTCTTATGATTTTTTCCTGAAAAGAATTTAACGAATTTCCATGAATACCAGCATGCATTTTATTCATAAACTAAAAACTGACCCAAATTCCTAATTAAAAAAAGAGAGCGTTATATAGATTATGATAAAAAAAAGTTTCTTTTCCAAATAGCTTTTGTAATTTTGCATAGAAACATTGTGAAGTTCGAGGATTTTAAGTAATTTTATGTTGACGTTAAATTCAACTTGTTGATGGTTTAAGATATAATAAACTTATATTCTATGATAACTTATTTGTAATATTATTTGTAGAGAGTTATAGATTAATTAAGTATTTTTTAATAAAAATCTGTAAAGTATGACCTTATTTTCCTAAAATTAAAAGAAATAATCAACATTCATGGACAGGAAGTAGCAGATATTATACTTTTATAAATTTTGAGATTGGAGTCTGATGGCTGAGTGAATAGACCACAGGGTTCGATTCCCCCGGTACCATGAATGTTTGTTAGTGGTTCGGAACCATTTTAATCCGTAGGTCCCGATCAAATCAGCCCTCGTGAACAACAAAAGACAGTAGAGTGATAAACCAGGGATTGGCCGTAAAGTGAACAATCGTATCCTGTAAAAGAAAATTCGGTTGAAATCTAGAAAACTGTACCCCTGAGGAAGTCGCCAATCTTGAAACCCGGAATATTTCGCCAATTTCTTTTGGGTTACAATACTGTAATTAGAGGAATTCGTAACTTCTTTTTCCGAGTAATATAATGACTATTTTATTGCAACTTTGATTTTTATTTATAGTAAATAAGAGCAGAAATATATATTCTTTTAAATAATTCTTCCGATAAATTATTGATTATGACATTGTTCTTACAACGTATGTCGGCCTCTGATACAAAATATAAACTTTCATGAAGTTGCCGCTCATAAAAATACGAAACAAATAACACAAACGATTTTTTTTATTTTATTAATAATTTATGTTTCATGATCAAATAATTATTTTCTTTTTAATGCTTTCGACATATTTAAAGTTTTGTGACAACTGTTATTTGAATTGGTGCAAAAAAATGTTACTTTTTATTTTTAGAATGTTAGTTCATGGTAAAAATGCCTCTCGAACATCAAATTTTCTACTTTTTTTTTATCATAATTTATTTTTAATGCTATTTACATAGTTAAGGTTTTGTGGCAACCGTTAATTGAATTCGCGCGGAAAAATTTAACTTTTTAATTTTAGAACGTTAGTTCACGGAAGAAAATGACGCTAGAATGCATTAATTTTTTCCGTGGTTTTGTAATGTTGTTCTTATTTTCCTCATTCATTTGATACGTCTATGAAAGGGCATGTTTTAATGAGGCTATAAAAATATCATTTTCGCCTCCAATAAAGGATATATCGGAATAAAATGTAAGTTATTCTCAGATTTCTTCTTTTTTATTAATATTATATTATCATTCGAATTTGGTGTCGTACACAACAAGAAATATTTTTTGACATAATAGGAAAAACAAAATTGGCGTATTATCAAATAACTGACGTAATTTTATCGTAATAGCGATTATTATTGATGTTAAAATGTAAAATTTTTGTCAATTAGCAAAACAAAATTAGACATAATAATTTTACATTAAATTGATAAAATTTTTGCCTAAAATCAATTTAGGAATAAAATTTTGGCATTTCAATGCTATATTTTGGTGTTAAAGCGATAAAACGGGCAAGCGGTACAAGCAAATCATTAAAATTCTGCCATAATAGTGGTAAAATTTTGGCGATAAAGCGATATAATTTAGCGTAAAAGCAATTTAAAAATAAAATTTAATTTAGTGAAAAAATTTGGTGATAAATTTTGGAGTAAAAGCATTTCAGGAAAAACATTTTGGTAGGAGAGTTATATTATTTAGCGTTAAAGAGATAAAATTTGGCATAAAAGAAACTTAAGGAATGACATTTGGCGTAATAGCTGTTTGGCTTATGTTGGCGAGGAAATTTGGCGAAATAAGCGTTTTACAAAGTCCCGAACTTCGGCAGCTATTTAGTTTACTTGGCGACTTGGCATCCTAGTGATGAATTTTGGCGTAATATTGTTTTACCGCGAAAAGAAACTGCACTCTTCATTATTGTATTTACTTGGTGACTTGGCATCCTGACGATGCATTTGGCACAAAGGGTATGGGGATTCTAAATTTTTACCGAAAATTCTTTTGTTTAGAAGTCTAGAATCAGAAATCAGATCAGGTCAGATCTCGTCTTAGATATGTAGCGTGGCAGGTTGGGCTTGGTTGGTTTAAGATGAATACGACAGCTATTCTTTTCTTTGTCTTAAAAATATTAAGTTTGCCAAGAATTTTTTCTGCATATTTACAGCTATGTTGCTGTGTCTTAGTAAAATGAAATACTTTTGATCTTGCTTGTAACTTAAAAACTTCAGGACATGTTTATCATCACATTACAAAAAAAAAGTTTTTAATAAGTTAGGATGTTTTTTATAATTTTTGGAGTGCAAATTTCAATTATTCAATTACTTTTCTTCTTCTAACTTCTTCATTGGCGCTATATCCCCATAGTGGGCCAAAACCTTCTGCTTACTGGCAGATTTCGAGACCAGAGATATTTTCTTTTTACGAGGTAGGGATTTCAACTCTGCGCCCAACAGTCATTTTAGACCGGGACCTACAATTTAAGGTGTATTTTGAACAGATATAAACAACCATGGCATCGCCGGACTCGAAATAAAAACCTGTAACATCGAGTGCCAGAGCTCTAGTTATTCGGCCATCAGTCCCCCCTCTTCTTCTGACTAGCTTAAGACCACCTCCGAAGACTAGCTTAAATTTTATTTATTTATTTTTTTTTTTATTGTAAAGTTAAAATCAAGTGCAGTCAAGTGAAAGATGTATAAGAACAAAAATAAAAATGTACTTACAATTCCATTTTTTCCGTCTTTATAATAAGAAAAATTGGGAAAGATATTCATTTGCCTCTTTATAACTCAAAGATTTGTATTTTCTTAACCATTTGCCGGTAAAAGTTCTGGTGTAACTCTTTTTCATGTGCGATGTTTGTGAAATTTCTCTGTGGAAGAACCAGTAACAATATAATCTTTTACTGTTGTAATTACTGTTATTATTGTTGCATTTACTGTTGTAATTACTGTTATTATTGTTGCATTTACTGTTGTAATTACTGTTATTATTGTTGCATTTACTGTTGTATTATTACTGTTGTAATTTCCCATTATATTTGCATGACCGTAGAATTCATTGGTTTTCTATTATAATAAGTCAAGAAAAAACGATCGTCTTCTTATTTACACATTGATACAAGAACTTAAAACATGAATTAAAAGTATAAGATTATTTCTAGGTTTTTAAAAATAACATATTTGTTGTAAAATTTCATAAAAATTAATTCGCTTTAAATATCTTTTAATATGTTTACAGAAGTAAGGAAATTTACACCGGAATTAAGATAGATTTATGCTGTTGTTTCTTATCTCACTTGGTAGACAGCAACATCTAGACCAAGTCCAAGAACCCGTGTGGTCTCATGGAAAGAGGGAAAGGGAAAGGGGAGGGGGACTTCTGTAGCGATGGAGTACCAGCAGGTGGAAATCTGACTTGGTTCTGTGACACTGACTTTTTACGCAGGAGAGTTTCAGCCCTACTTTCTGGGGCTTGAATGGCCGAGTGCCTAGCGCTCTGGCGCTCGGTGCCACAGGTTTCGGGTTCGAGTTTCGGCGGTGCCATGGATGTTTTAGTGGTTTGGAATCCACTTTAAGCCGTAGGTCCTGATCTCATATGACTGTAGAGCGTCAGAAACTCCTCACCCACATTGTAATATAGCATGAGTATAGGGGCAACTCATCTCGAGTCACAGTGATGTGGTGTGGTGTAGTAGAGCTAGCCCTACGCTTTTCAGTCATATTAGACCAGGACGTACGGTTTAAAGTGGATTACAAACTACTACAAACATCCATGGCACAGCCGAGACTCGAACCCGAAGCCTGTGGCACCGAGGGCCAGACTGCTAGTTACTCGGCCATGAGACCCAGATAGGTTTATCATGCTTTTATTTAAATTGACATATTCAATTAAAAATGTATGTTCAGTATTTGGTTGTTATCTCGAATGATTAAATTTACATTTTTGAAAAATACTGTCAAATCAGTCGGATAAAACGAATAATGAATAATGAATACATAAAAACCAATTCACATTTTTAAAAATATGAATATTATCGTTAGGATATGATGTCTTTTGCGACTAGGTGTGATTTATCACTGGGCGACAAATAATGCAAATATAGGTATGAAATTCTATTTCTCGTTGATTGGTAATAGGGTCATTAGATTAACATAGCATCAGCCAATTACAAATAAGATTTTTATATTTTTAATGTATAAGAAAGACGAAGAAAAAAAATTAGCTTGTGTTTAAATATTATAACAAAAGTCATTAAGATGAATTATTCAATGCCACATGCACAATTTTAATGTCATATTTTTTTATGGGGAGGGGGGAGTTTATAAAGGGAAAAGATGCTACTGGTAAGTCGCATAAAAGGTGTAAGAAAATAATCTCCTACATGAACTTATTCTGAAACATTTTCCCAATTTATTTCCAAAATTATTCCAAATTTTCCCAATACACACAAATCACTGAAGAGAAAAAAATAATCTTTCTTATAAAAGAAATCCGTTATTAAATAGAAGCAAATCCAAGGAAATAAAAATAATTTTTTTTCCTCTAAAAGAAAATGCGATATAAAAACATTCATGTTTCTTCTCTCTAATAAAAAAATAATAAATAAACCTTTTAATTTCCAATAAAAATAATGTAATCTTCACAGCAAAAAAAGATCTCTATAATATTAAACCTCTTTTTATTGTTGACCGGTTTTAGATACTACAAACACATAAAACTCCTTATTCAGCTATCCTCCACTAGGGGGCGCTTTTTCCATCTCAGCCCTGCTCGCCGAGTGACCAGCTTGACCACGATGCGTTTCAAGCATGGTCAACGATGTGTGGTCACTTACCGCTACATTCCATAGATGAGCCACATTCTTCCTACATACCAACTTTGTAACAGCCTGGAATATTTGTGAAAGGTCTAGCGCATAGTTTTCGGGGATGACGTTTTAGCCCCCTGGGCCTTTATTTTGAAGTGATCAAAACTAACAGGTCAGTGACTTAATATTTACGCATATTTAAATATTCTAATAACAATTCTTGATTTTAGATAAATATTTTTTTAGGTTGTACGATATAAGGCTATTTTTTTTTTTTAAATAAGTTTAACCGAAGTTCGTTTATTAATTAGTTGTAATCTGTATAATTTATTATTCAGGAAATTTAGATAAAATACTTATTACAAAAAAAAAATGTAGGAGTTATTATTATAATGTTTTAAATAAATGTATAATAAAATGTCCATATGATTATAATAATTTTTATTCCAAAAATATAATTTTAATTCTTATATTTATAAAAACATTTTTTTAGCAAAATGTTTTGTGTTTTATTACGATATTTTCCATTATTATAAAGTGTTAACTATAAATTTTATAAACAATTAAGATAACTTGTCTTTCAAAAATTATATAACAAAAATAATTAAAATTTAAACTAACAACCAACCTTTTACAGGAAAGTAAATTTTCAGTTCTTCTTCTTCTTCAAAATTATACTTATATTACGTAATATAACATAAATAATGTTAATAAATAATTATGCAATATTACATTAAAAAAACATTTCTTCATTTTTTTTTTTTTTTTTAAGTTTTGTTTTATTTGTGAATGAATATATTTTTTAATTCTCACAAAAGAAAAATTTAAATAATGAAACGACTAAGATTGTACAAAAACATTTTTTTAATGTATACTTTCGTTTATAAGTAATAAATTTTGTAGAGTAAAAGTAATAATACTAGTAGAGTAAGTTACTAGTTTTGTAGAGTAATAAATAATAAAAGTAATAAATTTAAAAAAATATTTATAAATGCATATTTGTGAAAATTGGGAGATTTCGCTCAAATTTTAAATTATGTGATTTTTTTTCTTTTTTCAAAAAAGAAATTATGAACTTGTTTTCAGTATTCAGACATTATTTCTATCTTTATAATTTACATTTGGGAAATATTTATGTATATTGAGAAATTAATTAATACAATCAAATAATAATGGAGAACAATTTTAATAATTTCTTTCAAATATTTATGAACTTAATTATTTTTTAATATAGTGTACTGAAAATAAAAAAGCGAGATATATTACTCCAAAATTGGACTGTAAGTTTAAATTATTTTAGGAAACTATATCTTTTAAATTTGTTTTAACATAGCGATGGATTTAAATAATGCGATAATCATTCTTTAGGTCCTAAAATGAATTGCACTTTTTTTTATTCGAAAACTTTAATTTTTAATGTAAATTTAAGACTTTAAATTAAAAACTTTATTTTTTTTTAATAAAATAGAATTCATTAAAAAGATAAGAAAGATGTTATTAAGAACATTAAATAATTTTGTACAAAAATTAATTTTATAAAACGTGTTAATAATATTTATATTAAGAGTTGGATTTTAAAAATCATTTTAAGATATTTATTTGAGACACAAATATTTCTTTTTTAAATTTAATTAAAAAACAATAAGACAATTTATGACATTTTTGGCAAGAATTTTTTCTTATTTAATTTAGAACTAATAGAAATAGGGGAAAACTAGAATAGGGAATTTTTTCCCTTTTTTTTGTTAAATCGCCTCTAAATTGATGACAATAACTTTAAAAAATAGTTTATCTATATAGAAAATCCATTAATGTTTTCTTATAAAATTAATGAAACGATTACATATAGTTAATACAAATCATTTATCGGTCTAATGTATGTAATTTGAAATGCATATGTTGTATTAATTAGTTGCAATTTTAAAATAAATTTTAAAAATCTCATACAATGTAAAAGAAAAAAAAAAAATGAAGGTAAAACAAATACGTTTTAATCTAATTCATGGAAGTATTAATATATGACTGTACTATTTATCATTTGATATTTTTGTATTACAAAAGAAAATAAGAAATTCGTTTGAATTTCTGAAAGGTTGTATTCTACATGTAAAATTTTATCATTATTGTGTTTAAACATATTAAAAATATAAATATTCAATTAATTTAAAACAATCAATTTATTTTATTAATAAATCTAGACTTGTGCTACGTCAATTTAAGTACCTTTTTAATATTATTTCGTGCACCTTGGCAAATATACGTAACTTTAATGTATATTTTTTTAAAGAAATTATTTTTACTAAAGAATTATATTTGATTGATATATTAAACGTGCATTATATTTTTCTTAAGAAATATTATGATAATCAATCCTAATCTTATAGAACATGATTTTAGATAGATTTCCATAGAATTCCTTCTTTAAACAAGTTAGAAAAATAATGACAATTGTTACCTAAAGAATAAATTAAAAATAATTACAACAAAAATTATGTATTTCGTTATGATTAAAAACAGTAAAAAATAATTTGAATTCGCTGTCGGAATCAATTAAAAAAAGTTACAGCTTCTCATTAACGTAACACATGGATCAATACGTCCTGGGACTAACTACAAAAGTAACAAATTTGTAGCAAAACTTCTTTATTTATCAACATAGTCCCTTACAAGTGCGATACATTCTTTCCAACGCTTTTCTAACTTTTCTGTACAGATCTTGTAGAACTATTTATTTTTGTCCTTAAAATACGCTTTAGTTTCAGCAATCACTTCTTCACTGTAGCCAAATATCTTTCCATGGATCATTTTTTTAACTCTGCGAACAGCCAATAGTAATTGGTGACCAAATCTGGAGAATAACGTTGGTGTGGCAGCAATTCGAAGCAATTTGGCCGTGATAACCATCGACTTGTGCATTGTCTTGGGGAATGAGAACATTTTTCTTCTTCAAATAGTGCCGTTTATTTGCGATTTCTGCCTTAAAACTTTCTAATAATGCTATGTAATATTCGCTATTGATAATTCTTTCTTTCTTTCTAAGATAGTCGATGAATATTATACCATGCACATCCTAAAATACGATTGCCATAACTTTTCAGCCCGACTGTTGCTTTTTAGTCGCTTAGGAAGGCTTTCAACTACTGTTATCCACTCATTCAATTGTCAATTTGATTCCACAGTGTAGTAGTGGATTCATGGTTCCTCCATTGTCACATATCGACGCAAATATTACTCTTTATTTCATATAAACAATGCTAAACAGCCCTCTGGATCATTGATGAGTTGTTATTTTTGCTCTATTCTGAGCGAAATCGACACATCCATTTGGGAAAAAAGGTTTTTCAAATGTTCCAAATGTTCGAGGAATCTAGCGTAAACACTACCAAATGATATTTTCAGAATGTCAACTATCGTACGGAACTTCACTTTGTCTTTCTCCATCAGGAGTTTGAAGATTTTTTTGAAATTTTCTGGTTTTGGACGACTAGAGCGTTCAGCAGCATCTGTGACTGTACTACCGCATTTGAAATCAGCATTGAACAGACAAGTAGTTGTTTTCGACGGATAAGAGTTCGGATGATACTTTTCAAAGTGTTAAGTTTAAATAGTATTTTTCCCCATCAAAAAGCGGTATTTTATCAACACACGAAAATTAGTTTTTTTCCATTATTTTGAAAAATACAAAAGTAGCTCCACTTGAACCACTGTAGTTTGACAAGTGATCGAAATGTTATGAAATTTTAACACATGCCATTTGAAGGTAACTAGCCAAAGATAGTATGAATATCTAATTAAAAGTACAATCTGTTAGTTAGTTCAGGGACTTATTGATTCATATATTATACCTCATTAAAGTTTTATTTAATTTATAATTTAATATTATAAAATCATTTCTTTATAAAATTTATCAAAGCAATTTTAAAAACTATTCTTGAAATAAAAAGATGCCTTTGAGATGTTTCTATACTTAATTTCCAGTATTTACAAATTCAAAAATTGGATAACCACATTTACACGTAAATGAAATATGCTTTATAATATGAAAAACATTATTTTAAAACGAAATATTTTATTTTTTCCTATATTATAAAGGAGGCCTGATGGCAGAGTGATTAGCGCTCGGTGCCACAGGGTTCGAGTTCCCACGGTGCCATGGATATTTGTAGTGGTTAAGAATCCACTTTAAACCATAGATCCCGGTCAAATAACACTGTAGAGAGTTGGATGTAGGGCTGGCTACCCTGCGCGTAAAACGAAAGCATCTTTTGTTTCGGAATCTGACAGTAGGCAGATGGCCTTGGCCCACCATGGGGCTGTTACGCCAATAAAGAAGAAAATATTATAAAGATCTGAAAAATTAAAATTTTGATTTTTATAAATTATCTCAAAATATTATGCATTTAATAATTTACATTTTAAAACATCTTGAAATGATATTAAAGCTTTTAATTAAAAAATATACTCTTCAAACATTTTTGATAAATATCTTAATGTAAAATGATAAATTTTCATTTATAATACTCAAAAGAAGATTGCTAAATTATAATTTGGTATTGTTTACATAATAAAATGATTCCTAACACGGCACTAAATGATTTTGGAAAAGCACGCGTTAATAATAAATATTTATTAGTATTTCGCGAAATACCTTTTTTTTCATTTAAAAGTTTGTTTTGTGAAATGAGTCATTAATTTATTAATAATAAAATGAAAATGCATATTCTCACAAAAGAATAATCGTTAATTGTTTTGTGTAACAGTTGAAATCGTTATCCATATTTTAAATAATCTGAGAATAAATTAATTTTTTTGATAAGAACAAAGGAAACTTTGAACTCTATCTACTCTCGCAGTTTTTTTTTCATTAAAAATTTTTGTAAATAATGCTAATACTGCTTTAATTATATTAGCAGCAGTATTAGCTTAAATAATGCTAATACTGCTGCTAATATAATTTCTGTAATAATGCTTAGATGAATGACGAAAATAAATGGAGAGTTATTCCTGAAACTATTTCCACTCATGAAAAGATAAGTTTAAATCATTTAGATCGTCGATATTTGAAGTTTCTAATATCTAGCTAATTAACAAATCAAACAGGATTTTGACCCACAAGTATATTTTTTTCTTCATTGGCGCAACAGCCCCATGGTGGGCCAAGGCCGCTTGCCTACTGGTAGATTTCTAGATAAGAGATGTTTTCTTTTTTACGGGGTGGGATTGTCTATGCTCTACAGTCATATTAGAAAGGGATCTAAGGTTAAAGGGGATTCCGAGCCACCACAAACATCCATGGCACTGCTGGGATCGAACCTGAAACCTGTGGCACCGAATGCCAGAGCGCTAACACGTATATTTTAGGTTAGCTTATATAGATGAAATCATCAGCAGTGTTTGCAAAAACCGTTTTTGTTTGACTTAATAAAATGAAGACGATGTTTGGTGAGCATGTGCAGTAAATGGGATGGAAGAAATAAATAACATTTCAACAGCAATTATTTGTTTTAATAGCGGAATATATAAAAAAAGAAACAAATATATATATATATATATATATAATGGAAGCGATATTATTAAGACATAAAATGGTTTACATTCTTTCTAATTAAAAATTATAGTGTCATAAAATATATTAAAACTTGTAATACATTTAATCAGATTAAAATAACAATGAATGAAATAATTACTAATTTTAGGATAATATATGTATACATGAGCATATTATATATGCTTACATATGCATCATATTGTAATTTATAATCTTTGGACTTGAAAAAGAATTGATTACTTTGTTAAACATGTGCTATAACAGCTCCACATATGTAAAAAAATGTGTTAACTATTTCTTTAAATTGAAAAACAAGACGCAGATTTCCTTACATCAATTTTTTATACTTTGTTTAGAAAATACTGACAAACATCCATAAATGATTTTTCCTTTTTGGAAGAGTTCAGTGTCTTTGCCCTTGATTTTAAAATCACTTTTATTTAAAAAGCTGTTGGATTATTCAGAACTAAATAATCACACGGTAGTAATAATATAATTATTTTAATTTAAAATGAAAAGAATAAGCTTCTCTTACAGAAGTTTTGGATTTTCGAATGCCAATAACTTCATTTTTTAATCATTTTCAAATTAATTTTCGCAACATCACTTCTATAAGATCAGCATATATTTTTATCGTTGACCATCGGTAGATCTTGTCTTCTTGTTATATATAAATGAACAACTTGGCAATGAGGTGGTGGGAGGACATTGTCTTCTGAAAACACTTTTAAACTAAATTTGTGGGTAATATAAAAAGTAAACCCGGAAAATCGTCACCAGCTATCCTGACTAGCGATAAAAAACGTTTTACATCCATTGTTACATTCGCTACTGAGTCTTCTCATTTCTGAAAGTAGCTACTTCAAAGGACGTCACTAAAGAATTCGAAAATAGCCCTGCTGTACACCAGCTGAGAACGTGATCCATGGGTCACAAATCGAGTATTAGAAAATTCAGATTAAAAAAAAATCTGAAGGATTTTTTTTAAAAACATTTTTTTTTTATTATTTAATATTAAAAGACTAATAGTTTTGTATTAAAAATATTTTTGTAAAGATTTTTTCGCAATAAATCGCAACACAAGTAAAAAAATGTAACTATGTAAGTATACATAATTATAAAATCTACTTATTCTGTAGGAATAATCCTATTCAATCTATTTTTAAAAGGTTTTCTTAAAAATTTTTTCTCTACCAGAATGTAACATAAATCTGATTTAGATGTCACAGGCCATTAATTCTGTATCAAACAAATGGAATTCCTTTGTGCAGAAATTTTTAAAACATACTAAAAAGTACGTGATTCTGAGAACAAATGGATAAATAATGGAAAATATTACATAGAAGATAAAAAAATACAATTAGCCGTCGTATTCGGGAAATAAAGTTTTTTTCTCACTAAATTCTTCAAGAATAAAATTGCGAAAATGCAACATTTTATAAAATGCTTATTTATTTTTTTATTTCCTGTGAAAAACATTTTCAAACCTCTTTTACTGTGTAACATAGAGGAAACTTCCATGATAACGACAAAAAATATATTTCGTCTCGCAGAATGAATTTTTATAACGATTAGTTATTCTTTTTAAACAATTTTGAAGATTTTTTAAAAATTACGTTTGGGTTTTTCTTATTTATACCATTCTTCTTCATTGGCGCAACAGCCCCGTGGTGGCCAAGGCGGCTGCCCACTGGCAGATTTCGAGACATAACATGCGTTCTTTTTTACGCGATAATAGAGAGTTTTTGCATACCGTACGTTAGTTACCGTAGGACGTCCGTTAGCTTTTTCTCCCCAGCGTAGCTTTTTCTCCCTAGGTATGCAAAAACTCTCTATTATTGTAATTCCTACGCTCTACTGTCATGTAGTCCAAGATCTGCGGTTTAAAGTGGATTCCGAATTACTACAAGCATCTATGGCACCGCCGAGACTTGAATCCGAAATTTGTGGCACAGCGCGCTAGTCACTAGGTAAATCAGGCCCCTATATATGCCATTACTAGTCGAAACATAATTTCCTATGAGCATGCGCGCTAGGGAGAAAAAGCTAACGGACGTCCTACGGTAACTAACGTACGGTATGCAAAAACTCTCTAATATTGTAAGTCCTACGCTCTACTGTCATGTAGTCCAAGATCTGCAGTTTAAAGTGGATTCCGAATTACTACAAGCATCTATTGCACCGCCGAGACTTGAATCCGAAATTTGTGGCACAGCGCGCTAGTCACTAGGTAAATCAGGCCCCTATATATGCCATTACTAGTCGAAACATAATTTCCTATGAGCATGCGCGCTAGGGAGAAAAAGCTAACGGACGTCCTGCGGTAACTAACGTACGGTATGCAAAAACTCTCCAATATTGTAAGTCCTACGCTCTACTGTTATGTAGTCCAAGATCTGCAGTTTAAAGTGGATTCCGAATTACTACAAGCATCTATGGCACCGCCGAGACTTGAATCCGAAATTTGTGGCACAGCGCGCTAGTCACTAGGCAAATCAGGCCCCTATATATGCCATTACTAGTCGAAAAAAATTGCGAAGTTATGTTTTTATCCTATCTATTAGTAAAATAGCATCAAGGGGGAGATATTATGGTAGTCAAAATTTAACATGTAGAAAAATGTACATAACAAAGCTACAAAAAATTACACCTTTCGGAAAATTAACCCTTTTGGACTAACGTTGCATTTTCGCAACAGTTTGTAATTCGCGTTATAATAAACATTTTTGTTCCTTTAGTGCAAAATTAGATTTTATACATTTTATTCAAAAGGCTTCAGAACTTTAGCTTTAATATCATTCATTAAAGCTGATGATTAAATGAAAATTATAGATATCAGTGAGCGAAGAAAATGCCTGGCAAATTTTAAACCAAAATCTTTACATATCATCAGTCAAATCACTCACGATAAATGTAATCATCAATGAATTTTCGATAACATTTGTAGACCATGTTAATACGATAGATTAAGAAGTCCATTACAGATGGTGTTTTTAGTAAATCACACATATTTATCTAATACGCAAAAATAGGGCTTTAGAATGTCATTAAAGGCTTTCATAAAATCTGCATTTGGTATTTTTTTTAGAAATTTCATAGAATTTTTTTTTGTTCCTCGAGCAGTTTGATTTATTTAAGAAATAAATAAGGTACTAAGCTTACAAACTTGCGGAATTCAGTTTGAAATTCGATAAACAAAGCGAATTTTTATTTATGCCGGGGTTGATGACGTTAATTCTGTGGCTTTAAAGTCTCTTTATAGAGTTTGAAAAAGTAGGTGTAATGTTCCATCATTCAAATTCTTTTTTTTTTACAATCCTCGTTATGTATCCAGGCAATATTGAATCAGCTACATGTGCGCCATTCAAGCATTTTGAAAATTTGAGAATGTAATTTTTCTTTCAAAATTATTTTGATATTTAGCATATAGATACTAACATTTTCTGTATAGAAAGAAATTATACTAAAAATTGAAAATATAAATATACAATCTGATCTATCAGGAAAAAAAAATTCATTGAGAATTCTACGAACTAATTAATTCATTAATAATTCTAGAAAAAATTTCTTATAAATAATTCATAGAATTATTAATGAGTTTTTTCTGATAGATCAGATTGTACATTCCTATGAATAATTCGTAGAATCATTCATAAGAAATTAATCGAAGAATTATCAATGAAATAATTAATTAGTAGAATTATCAATGAAATAATTAATTAGTAGAATTATCAATGAGTTTTTTTCTGCTAAATATTAAACAAAAACAGTGGTAAAAAAAAAAAAAAGAAATAAATTAAAAGATTAAGAGTGTTAAATTTAAAAAAAAAATATTGAATATATGCATACATTTTTTTATTAATCTATATCATGGATAATTTTCTCATATTTAAAATTAACGGAAGACGAAGCATCTTTTTATGCTACTAAATTACATACTAAAGATTAACTGAGATTCTTTACATATTTTTTAATAAACACTTGAGAAAAAAAAAGCGTAAGAACACAAAATTTTCGTTAAATTTATAAATATTTTTACTTAACATAAAATAGTAATTTTTGATGTAATTACTGAACAGACTATCCTGGTGGATAGCTCATTCACTTCCAAACAGAAAGAGCTAGTATCAAAACCAGACATCCTGTATTTACGCCGGGGGATGAGCATCATAAATTTGTAGACCAAAATGTCATTCTGCTGAGCAAGAGAGGAGAGGTTAACTTCTTGTACAACATGTGAATTCTTCAAAATATAGGGTCAGAGTAGAAAGGTCTCAGCTGTTCATCCTGAATATCTGCCTTTCTGGCGGAACGTTAACGTCAAGTCCAAGTGTCCATCATTCGAAAACAACTTTTTGTGTAATTTGTGTTATTTATTAGCTAAAATTCGACTCTTATCAATTTTTCATTTGATAAGTAAAGATATCCCTTTTACTAAGACATCACTTTGCTTATAACTGAAAACCCATTGCAATTTTGAGAATGTTATGAAGGAAGTTATTCCTCCTACTCTAGGTTTGGTTTGTCTGTCTACTGTCATTTTATGCCCATGAGGGCAAATTAGACCGGTACCTACAGTTTAACGTGAATTCCGAACCACTAACAAACATACATGCCACCATCAGGGTTCCAATCTGAAGCCTCTGGTACCAAAGGCCAGAGTGTTAGCTAATTGGCCATCAGGCTGCTCCGCTTTATATTTTGAACGAACATTTGCAACGGTTGGTTTAAGACTTCCCTCTTCATAGAGCCCAAATCTGGACCACAGATTTGTCTTCCGCATAGACAAGGAATCGGCATTGCTTATCGAGTTCTTAATCAAGCACCTTTGATGCGAAAACTCAAAGTATACGAATATGCGAAACATTACAGATCTCATAATTAGATCGTACCTAATTTTTAATAAAGAAAAATTATCTTAAACGCATGCAAATTGGCCATTTTAAACAAGAATATATAGACTCATTAAAATTGCAAAATTCATAGAGCACTTATGAGAATATCGCAAAAAAATTTGCAATAAACTTTCATCATACATTATTTATTTGATTATTTATATTATATTTTTACGGCGCAAGTCAAGTGAATATGCTGCATATATTTAAGTGTTTTAACATTTGGTTAAATTTTTATAGTAGCCGAACACTCAATTTATACTAAATTTAGCCAAGCACGAGATTTATGTTTTTCGATTTCTGTAAATTCTTTATTGAGAAAATTTGTTTCTGGATATAAGTTAATCGAATGAGTTTTACACATTTTACTTTACTGTTTCAGAGCAATTTTTGTGTTTCTATTTTTTTATGTTGTCATTAACTTTCTCTAGTTATCGTTGTTTTTAATATCGATGAGTTCAAGTTGTATTAAATCGAGTTTTATTTTCGAACAAAATGTTAAAAAAGATTGTACGGAATAAATCTACCACTGATTTTGCTTTTTAAATAGCAGAAAGGTGATTCTTGAATACTGATGTCCAATTCTCTGATATTTCAACATCAGTGAAGGTTTTTTTTCTTCTTTGTTGTTATATCGATGGGCCTCAGGTTTCACGAACGGGAGATGAACGGAGGGCATTGTTTTCTGGGAGGACTTTATTGGATAACTTCCTCGAACGCGTTGTATGGGAGAAAACACGGAAAACTCCCATCAGGCAGCCTGATTGTCGATCAGAAATGCTTAAATATGCTGCCTAAATCACCATCGTGTTTCTGATCGAATAGACCGCAATGGACGCCGCAAATGGATTTGAACCAGAGTATCTATAAAAAATTTTTTTTAAATACTTGACAATAAATTATTTTCTCCCAAATTTTGCATTTTAATGCTAGTTATCTCCCGTGTTATTATTATTATTATTATTACAACCCAAGCCGTGTACAAACCTTGAGCCTCTTCGAATTGCATTTTATTTTTTTACAAAAAACCGGTAAGGCTGACAATAAAAAACTCATTTAGAGGTATCTGTTAAGTAAATAATAATAGTAGTAGTAAATAAATAAATAAAGGTAAAAGAAAAAATTGCACAGAATATAAATTTATAATATTAGGACAAATTAGCAAACATGAAAAATTTTTTTGTTGAAAATCTATTTGGCCTCATGTTCTAACGTATGCCATGAACAGCCCAAAGTTGGGTGAAGAAGAGAGAACATTGCCTTTCGGAAGGACTTTTAAGATGTTACTGTTCTGCATTTGGGTGCCATAAGGAAAAAAATCTGCAAATCAAGCTTCTGTATCTATGTCCGAGGATGGGCTTGATAAATGCATAGGCCAGAAAGTTTTTTACTGGTGTTGGAGTAAAAAGTGCATACCCCTAGGCGCCATGTCTGGGAGTTTTATTCATAATGCCGTGGAAAAATGTGAATAAAGTATGCATGCCCCTATTGTTCACCTTGGGTAATG
Source organism: Caerostris darwini (assembly GCA_021605075.1). Taxonomy (NCBI): domain Eukaryota; kingdom Metazoa; phylum Arthropoda; class Arachnida; order Araneae; family Araneidae; genus Caerostris; species Caerostris darwini. Next base: position 232,829 of record BPLQ01009629.1, read on the forward strand.
CTGAATCTGCTAAATATTATTCCTTTCTTGGGATAAATTTGCAGTTCAAACTGTTTGGTATACGAAAACAATATTTCATAACTTTTTCCCTCATTTTTATTATATTAATTTTTTTCGACTGATAATCTAATGTTTTAAAGAATCTGGTTGCGTCAAAAATGCATACTTTAATGAAATTTCATTTATATTTAATACGAAAATGATTTTCATATTTTTAATTTTTCCCTTGATCAGGAAGTTATAGTATGTGCTAACCACAAAATCTGTCCTGGCCGAAATTGAAACACAAATCCAAAATTTTCATTTTAAAAATATTTTTATTATTATATTAATTACTATTTCTTAGATTGTTAGATTAATTATTCATTGAGATTAAGAGTATTTATGTTATTTCTACGGAAATAAAATTGGGATTTCTAGATAGTGATATGTTCGTAAGTAATATAATTGATAGAGTCCTTTTTTAAATTGTAAGAATGGTGGAATTATAATTAGAAACATTTCCTTTTTTTTACATAGATTTTATCATATTTAAAGCATTTTATAACCCTTTTAATGTTAATATTTGATTCTGAATCGTTTGCTTCACAATGATTTAACAGACATTTTATATAGAAAAATTGATAGTGTCTCTTTTCATATAAAGAGTTAATAAATGTAAAACCTTAAAAAGATTTTTTTCTAAATTAAATAAAGATTTTGGAAAAGCAAATAAAGATTTGTTTCAATAATTTAATTTAAAAATTTTCTTGGAAATTAAACCAAATCTTAAATTTTATTTTAGCGGCAGAAGTGAGCACATGTAATGCGACTCCAGGTGGCCAGATACACTTTATCGTTGTGTCAGAGAATCTACCAGTAGTCTTTATTAATCTTTAAATTTAACAACTTGAAAATATCAGTTACGTCAGGGTTTATAAAGCAAAATTCCATTTATATGGAAGATTGAGCAATACATTTGACTTAAATTACACTGGCTTACAAAAGTTAAGCAACAAATTTAGAAATTACTATATATCGGTTAAAATTAATTCGAAATTCTTGAAATTAGGATATAAAATTGCAAATAAAAGTAAGCTGCATTTAGTAACAACATGCAAAAGAATGCCACAGCCATCGCTTAACGTAAACACGATACAACTGAAAACTAGCTGTTTAGGAGGAAACCACAATTCAATGAACGGCTGTATATTAAACAATTCAGAGATAGCCGATGAGTAAAAAGGAATTCGACCGACATTTGCCAGCAAAATTGCATTACAGAGCTATAGGTCGTCTAGAAGCAAGTCAATGACAACATGGCTATTTAGCAAGATGGCTAAATATCGGCTATCAGTTCAGGTTCCTAGTGAGCATGTTGTGCAACCATCTCCTTATTACTTGTTCAGCTTCTTGAAGACATACCGAAAGGAAGTTAAGAGTTGTCACTTTTTAAGATATCCGGTATTTGCGACTTCGTAACAAGATTGCATCTCCATGTCACCTTAGATCTGCGCTTGTTTCTGCTACGGGGAGGACAGTAGATGCCGTAACAATACGCAAATGGCTAAATGAATGAAGTTTGCATGCTAGGCGACTGGTATTGCTAGTCCCACTTATTTGTCGCCACAGAAGAGAGCTTTTGAATTGGGCATTTAGTTATGTAAACTGGACTGAAAATTGGCGGAGGTCTGTTCTGTTAATTGAAAATCTCGCTTTGTTTTTCAGTGTGATTCTCGACGTGCTTACATATGGAGAGAAGCAAACACTCGATATCTTTCGCCTAATATACTAGAAAGTGGCAACTATTCAAGAGGAATATCTTTAGATGGGTGCAAAGACATATGTGTTGCCACATGTAACTCTCAGTGCTTAAAGGTACAGAGTCGACGTTCTTGACCTCATTGTTCGTCCGTATACCATGTAATTGGCTATACTTTTATTTTGCAAGCAAATAATGCACCACACCCCCCTCTCGCCCGCACATCGTGCACCAATTTTTTAAAGAAACCATAGTCCAAATAGAATGGTCAGAATGCTCTCCCAACTTTAACCACAGTGAGCACATGTGGGGCGCACTCTGGTAGCATATTGCTGGCCTTCAACCTTCTCCCCAAACCATACAACTGGCATACCAAACTGGCATCGATACCCATGAAATTCATTGATAACATCATAAAAAGCTGGAGATATCGCTGTCAGACTTGTATTGCTGTTCGGGTAATGAGTATGCCCAATTTTAGGACATTTTATGTTCCTGTTGATATTACAAAATGTAAATAATATGCATAGCATTTTCTAGTGTTTTTAAGTTATTCGTGATATAATACATATTTTTACAAAGTTTCGTCGAATTTGCTTGCATACTTTTTCAGTTAGTAACAGTTTTCCGTTTGCTGCATAACTTTTGGAAACCAGTGCATATTAAACTATTTAAAACCAATTAATCTATGTGAGGATAATATAAACAAATCCATAGTTTAGCAAATATAGTTTGCAATTTGTTTTTGATATTTACAGTGAAAAAAAACCCAGGTTATAGATGAAGAGTAAATGAAGTTTACAACAAATAGATATATTATAATATTTTCATTGTACTAAGCTTTGTTAGAACTATTCTATTTAAATCATTAGAAATTGTTTTTTTATAAGACTAGTAAGGGAATCATTCTGCTTGTTTCTTCTTTGGAATTGTTTCTTTACATCTCCAACAGGTAATTTATTCACTAAACTTCCAATTTTCACTGGCTGCTTTTTTATTTTCAATAATTATTATGTAATATACGACATTTCTAAGTCAGATAAGCTTCTTTTGCATTAATTTTGGTTACGCTATGAAAAATATATAATGTTTTTTATCTTATCTATGATTTCGACAAACCTGCTAGATTTGGATTTTTACATCAAGTGTTATTCTATCATTTACAGATATGAGTTGCCAATGCGTTCATCGACCAAATTATAATCTTTATCATCTTTATTTTATATTAAATCCAAAATCTAATCAAAAATATACAACGAAAAATAGGTATTCGAAAAAAAAAAAAAAAAAAAAAAAAAAAAAAAAAACTTCCTTGGTCAATTATTTGAATTTAAATTTTAAAACTAGTTTCTAATAAACAAACTGAATTCCTGTTTCTGTTTATAGAAAAATGATTCAAGTAGAACGTAATCAAATATTACATTTCATAAAATGAAATTCCTTCGTTCGTTTTAGCCAATTAATTGAGCTTTATTTTAAAAGAACAAACTCTTATGAAGGACAAACCATTTATTTTTTTAAAGTAAACATGCGTTAATTAAAAATTTAGGGGAAATTACAACATAAACCTTAAACATGGAAACACAATTTATGTATAGTATATTTATGTAAAGATTATAATAATCAGCAATAACCAAACTTTCATGCAGAATTATTTCGAGAACAATTGAATGTTTTTATTTATGGAATAAATATACAGTTTAATTAAGTATAACTACAATATCTTTAAGAATTTTGAGTACAAAAAATTCCATTCAAATATATTAATCACTTGTTAAAAGGTTTTATCGTTTCAACCCATATAGTTCACATGAAAATCCGAAACTTCAAAAAAAAAAACTTTGCGTACATTAAGTGAATTTTCCTATCCAAGAGAAAAACGTATCTTAATGCATCAAAAAATAAACAAAACAAAAACCTAATTTTTCTTAAAAACTTTTTTGTTTTATCATTACTATTATTGTATCGAATCGAATATTTAATGATATTTAAAAATAATTCACCATATACAAGGTGAACTCAGAATTAGTGGGTATGTTGCAATATTTTATGAAAAAGAAATTAGAAGATATATCAATAAAATACGGCCTGATGGCCCAATGACTAGCTCTCTGGCCCTCGGTTCCACAGGGTTCGAGTCCCGGCGGGGCCATGGTTAATAATCCCCTTTAAACAGTGGGTCCCTATCTAATAGGGCTGTAGAGCATTGGGTGTAAGGCTAACAATTCTAGTCTGTAAAATAATAACATCTGTCTCGAAATCTTCCAATAGGCAAGACCATGGGCTGTAGCATCATTGAAGAATAAAATATCTTTACTATTTTACGATCTAACCATGAATGTTAATGAATTTCAATGTGATATCGCTAATAATAATAAAAAAAAAATAAATTGTTTGTAGTGAGTCCAAGGGATGCCAAGATTTCTTGTTCTATATTGAACAAACACCCTAGGAGTTATGCAATTAATAGCATTTATGATAGGAAGATTCGATTCTGCGAATTAGTGCAAGACATGGAATATTTCATATGCAATATTACGTATAACATAACATGTAATATTCCATATTCACATGTAATATTCCATATGAAAGAAACATAATGGAACTAAATCTGATAAATAGACCAGTTAGAATTCCATTTCTTCTCAGATTCTTGAAATATATAGTATGAAATCAAGTTTTACATGGACATACTATGAGGGACCAAGCATTCTCACATCTAAATTCGTTAATTTATGTAATGATAGCACTTAGTACAAACATTTTATTTCTATCTTTTCTAGTTTTGTTTTACATGATAGTGTAATGTTTCCTATAATTCTCGGACACCCTGAATCTAAAGAAATGAAAGGGAAACTAGAGAGCAAAGTTTAATAGAACTGATCTTAATATTTATAATAAATACTTTCGACATTTCTTAAATTCTGGTAGATATATTGAGATGTTTGAATGCACACAAATTTAAAATTAATCACAAAAATAATAAAAGGGGCTAAAGAGTTATTGCCATTTATTTTAGGGATAGATAAATTAAAATTAATTTATGAGTATTATTTTAGTTTATTAATTTTAATTTAAATCAGATTGATTCATTTTCAGTAAATTATTTATAGAAATAAAATACTGAAAGTAAGAAATGTTTTTAATAAATTGACATGTGTTATTTTAAAAAATATTTAATTGCCATAATATTTTATTTTTAATAACTATTTATTCCATTTATTCATTAAAATTCTTTTAATTTTATGCAAATATAATTAAATTTTCTATGTTATTTTATTTGCAATTAAGAAAACAGAAATGAAAAAAAGGGGGTAAATTAATTTTCTTCATAATCTCTATTAGGTCAAATTGTATATTATGTTACAAGTTCTGTTAGTTTTACCATATGAAAACCTTACGATTATTCGATTCAATTACGAAACAAAATATTTCATATTAAATTACATCAGATGATTAAGACGATAAAAGCTATCTTTCTTCTCTGCAAGTAAAGTTGATATAAATTTTCAAGAATTTAAGATCCAACTCAAGAACTCTGTCCAGTTATGGTTTAGCATTAAAATGAAGTCTGTTCTTTCTTTGGTTGCTGATTTACTTTCCTTTCTTTGCATGTTTAGTGATATTTTAAATGTGTATTTGATAACATGCTTCATTGTTGTGGAACTGATTGCTTAGGTGTTTTCTTAATTTTTCTAACGTATATCACTAATGACGACCAATTATTTTAAAGAAGATCCACGGGAAATTTTCTCTTTCTATTACAATAAGAAGTGGTAACAATTTGAAGAAAAAGAATTTCAAAATTTTCATGATTGAATTCTATAAATATCAAATGTATAATGCGCGGCTCTCATTACACGAATAAAAAATAGTAAAATGTTTTATTTTAATTATTTATTTTACAAATGCCATTAGTTCGCGGTGCCTAAGTACTTTCCAGTACTTTTGACCATGTCCTCATACCGAGAAAGTGCATTACAATTACTTAAATTCTCAAAAGTTATAGGTTGTCGAGATTCGCACAAAACACAGTTTGGGGAATCCACTACTGCAATTCCAAAGAGGTGGTCCTATGAACAGTCATGGCTAGTCAAACTTTCTAATAGCCACCGCTGTTTTTCTTGGAAAATTAGGAATAGTTTTCTCTTTCCTAACATCTCTTAAAAAAATAATTAGTGACAAGCCATTTTAACTGTGTAATATTTCTTAAAATTACACTTAGTGTATTAGAATTGGCAAATCTAGTCAGGCCACGAATTTTTCAAAATTACCCAGACTGATTGGTACAGAACGATTCCGCAAGTGAGGCTTTGCATTTTCTTCCATGATCCCCTATGTCCTAAAAGCTGGAGCTTGTCCATGACAAAAGAAAAAAGTTTTTCCAAAATTGTTGTTATTTTGATCCAATTATTCATAAGAGAAGGAGTGATCAGAGATTTCTATCTTAAAATTCAAAATTATCTAGGCTGATTGGTGCAGTTCTATAAATGAAGCTGTTCTTCCATGTTCACATATATCCCTACAAACTGGAGTTTGTCCATGACAAAAGAAAGAAGGATTTTCAACAATGTTGTTGATTTGATCCAATTATTCACAACCGAATGAATGGTCAGAGGTTTCCAATGGATTAAATATTCCATATAAAAAAAATTCTTTATGGTATTGAGCTTATTTGAACTTAAAAAATGAATATCATAATTCGAATTTCTATGGAAATATTATAAGTACTACTATTTACATTTTTTCTATCTTAAAATTCAAAATTACCTAGATCTGATTGTTGCAGAACAAAACAAGAGAAACTATTATGTTCTTCCATGATCACATATATCCTACAAGCTGGAGCTTGTCCATGATGAATGAAAAAAAGCCTTTCCAGCAATGTTGTAAATTTGATCCAATTATTCATAACCGAATGAGTGGTCAGAGGTTTTCAATGGATTAATTACTCCACAAAAACAAAACTCCTATGTAGTATTGTGCTTATTTGAATTTAGTAAATGAATATAATTGAATTTGAATTTCTATGGAAGCATTATAAGTACTACTATTTACATTTTCTTTATCTTAAAATTCGAAATTACTTAGGCTGATTGTTACAGAACGATTATACTAAAGAAGCTTTTATGATCATATATAGCCTACAAACTGGAGCTAACAGAAGATAAAAAGGGGTTCCAAAACAAAACAAAAAAATTTCTATGTGATATTGTGTTTATTTGAACTTAATAAATGAATATCATTGGATTTGAATTTCTATGGAAATATTATAAGTACTACTATTTATTATACTATTACTATTGAATTATATACAATTTATTTAAATTCTCTCATGCACAGTAAAAATATTAATTGCTAGTTGAAAATCTCATTTATTTCACTTAAAAACATAGAACATGTAAATTATACTGCAAGAAGCATCAGAGTGTAATGTTGCTATGAAGAAAAAATGTATTATACTTGGTATCATTTGTCTTTCATACATATTTAAAACTAACCTATATTCCGGGTCTGCCAAAAAATTAAACCTTACCTTACTATTTCAAATAATTACCACACATCAGACTCTGAAATAAAGAGATGGAGTAATTTTTCTTCATTTGCTCAAAAATGCACGTTATCGCGTCACTAACTTTCAAGTGTGCCACCATTCCTTTTAACTTCATCTCTCAAACCTCAATGATTAGAATCTAAGTCATGGAAGAAAATACAGAACCAGCCAACCAGAAAACGAGAAGTGTTTGGGCGACGTCAGTCATTCGTCGTGTGGGCGTGGCCATCGATTACGTCATTTTTTTCTTTTGTTAACATTTTCTTTTTCTTTCTGGGAAGAGGCTAATTTCTATGTGAGCTATTCTCTTGTAATATGGCTCAGGCAGAAATTGATATAAGTAGCTATTATGTAAAAGCATTTAATCTGGCAACACATTCTGGTAGTGCTCGCGAGATAAACGATGAGAAACCGCTTATTAGATAGATAATTTAGTAGCGAGTTATTCTCTTAAACTTTGGGGACTGTCCTGGAGTCGCGATTGGACTCAGAGAGAACGTTTCCAAGAATGTTAAGGAGTCTTTTATGTTTCAAATATTGATAAAATATTATTAGAACATGGCAATAATGTCAAACATGGTAATGTTAAAACATAACATTAAAAAAAGAAAAATAACTATTTCAAATATTTGAATCTTAAGAGAAAACAAGTGTCTTATTTATGAATCAGTACAAGACAAAAATTCGAAAACCGAAAGAATAGTGTTCGTTTATAAACATTTTTTGTTTTGTTTTGATTATTGACAAAATAAGGAATAACTATTAATGGATGCAATATCTTTTATGCACATTGAATCCCTAATCTATTTTATGTTATTTATTTATTGGAAAGATATCGTAATTTTTTAAAATATAGTTTGATTTGGTTGGTTCCTCTACTGTCATTTTGTACACTCTTTGAACTAATTAGACAGGGGCCTACAGTTTAACTTGGTTTCCGAATCCCCAAACTTCCATGTCAATGCCAGGATTCGAACCTTCGTTACCAAAGGCCAGAGCTCTAGTCAATTCGCCACCAGACAGCTTTTTAAAATGTGGAAGAATCTTTGCAGAGTTGATAAATGTCTTTTAATGATTTTCATGTTTCCAAGTTATCTTACAATTCTTAGTACAAACATTTAGGTTCGTAAATAGTTATAGTTTTTTTATGTTATCTAAAAAACTGTAACTATTTACCAACCCTGGAGCATACATCCCCAAAAAGAAATAGATAGGGCTGTTCATCAGCGTGCAAAAGGAGCAATTTCTTGTTTCCTCATTTAAAAAAAACAGAAATCTCCCTGTATTTCATCTGTAAGTCAGTATGAAGAACATGCATCAATATACTAATTCAAAGCTAACATATATGCATCTATAGTAATATGGATTAGCTAAGGCAATGGATGACTTAATCAACACATTTGTCAATAATGGTTACTATTTAAACTTGTATTTGGTCATTATTTGCATATGTGCATCAAAATTATTAAAAGGACAATAATGTCAAACATGGCCATGTTAAAACAAAATATTTTGTAGAGGAATTTAAGGATAATAACCATGACAAAGCTGGTCAGAGCCATTGCTAACTTTGCACAAAAGCCAAATTGATATTATTTTGTAGCATCATTTAATTTCTGAATAATGTCCAAAAAATCTGGCCCGTTTATTACTGTCTTATGCTACTTGTGCCTCTTCTAACACTTTCTGCGACCTGATGGCCAATTGACTAATTGCTCTCATTATCTATTAAGACTCACATTATTTCAAAGGAGTTATGATTTGACTTGCGAAATATTAATTAGTTCCTTTTTTTTGACACTTAATGTAATATACAGTTATTGTAATAAAAATATGTTTCTTAAAATTTTTAAGTTTTGTGTTCATAAAAAAATATTAAACATTGTGAAGGAACCTTATTTCTTTCATTATATACTATTATATACATATGCTTAATATGAAGTCATCATTTACGATTGCATAATTGTACCAATATGGATAATTTTTCCTTCATTAAAAATAATTTTAATAAAAAAAAATCACGTTAAGTACCTTGCTACATATTTTTAATTGGAAGAATTTCGAAGAAAAAAAGTTTTGAAAAGGAAAAAAATATTGTATATTTCAGAGCAAGTAACAGGCTTGGTGAAATTTAATTTATTACAATTTTCTTTGTCAGGTGCACTGTATTGTATCGATATGGGAATCATCACGTCAAAAAATTCTAAAAAAGAGATCTATTATTTGTACCCGACTTTACAAGACTTGCAACAGCTAATAAAATATCATTCACGATAAAAAAATTGTTTATAAAATAAATAGTAATTTGTCATGTTACTTGAATTATTTAAAAAAAAACCTGTTAGATAAAATAATAATTATCCGACTATTAAATATAATTATTTTATGCTATTTATTTGTCAGAAACTTTTAAAATGAGAAACTCCAATATACTAAAAGAAATGTGATCGTTCATAAATTAATATGTAAAATCTTAAAAGAAAGAGAAGTTATAAATACTCAAGTTAGTATAATGGCTGAAAGACCACGGGAAATATTAATCTGTATAAAATTACAAGAAATAATACAAGAAACGAAAAATAGAATGCATAAAAGACATAGATATCAAAAGTTCTTTTTACGTGGAATATTTACATGCGTTTTAAAAAATTTAAAATTAATTGTGGAGGAAGGCAATTTGGAATCTCTTCAAAATTACCTAATTTTGAACTAGTTATTAACTTTGTTTTATATATAGTGGAAACCTTAACTAATTAAATACAGCATATTAATCTGTATAAAACCACATGAAATAATAAAAGAAAACGAACGATGGAATATATAAAAAGATATAGATATCAAAAGTTCTTTTTATATGGAGTATTCATATGAATTTTAAAAATTCGTAATTAATTGTGGAGGAACATAATTTAAAATCTTTGCAAAATTACCTAATTTTGAACTAATTATTAACTTCTTTGTATAAATAGTGGAAACCTTAACAAATTACGTATAGCACTATTGTGAACAAACAAGGTCAAAATAAGTAAAAATTATCAAAAAATAAATTAATAAATAAATTTATGACATGCATCTTGGAAAAAATAAACTGAACCTCAATGATGTAATGTTATATATGTTCGATATGTTTTCATAGTTCTGTATGTTTTTCTCTATGTTCGATATGATTTAATAGGCGGCACTGCGCAGCTGAATGCAAGATGCATCATGATGTATTGATAAAACACTTTTCAATTAAATTCATTTGTAATAATTTATATTTCATAATATCTAAAGATTTATTATTGTACGTTTTCTATTTTTTTTACCTTGTATCGTTCCTACAAAAATTGACAGCAAAATTGACAATTTTGCAATTTGTATTTTTTTCGCCATTTGCTTGTTGCCAAGTTAGATTTATGAAAAATTATTTAGTTTAATTACTTGCGCCCTGTAAACATTTTTAACAAATTGTTTATAAAAAAGTGACAATGCACTGAGTCCAAATGGAGATTTTTCCTTTAAGTAGTAAAATATAGATGTACACGGATTTTGCTTCAGACGATGTATATACAAATTATAAGCATAAAAAATGGAGAAATTAATCAATTCTAATAATCTTGATGTTATAAAATGTATTTTTAGAACCTGTTGGAAATACGTTCAGATTTTAACTAAAATTTAATTCATTTTTTTCCCTTTACTATTACTTTTTTTATTATATTTTATAGGTAATATAAATATAATGCAATAAAATAATTCATTTCGAATACACTATTCACTAGTTTAATTCCACAATTCTTTAAGTATGCAAATATGATCTTTAAAAATTATTCAGCATTAAATCATTTTTTTTTATTACAAAAATTTGGTATTTTCCACGTTGAATAAGGAAGCTATTTAACAGATTACTAATATATTTAACAATTCTTTTTAGTAATTAATTAGAATAAACATAACTTTGTTCTTAATTAAATAAAGGATAAAATTTAGATATAAAATTAGAGATATCAGTTTTAATAAATTTAAGCGAAGTTTTTAATATTGATTTCGACGTACAATAGTAATTACAATATTACTATATATTATGCATAACAATTTGAATTGCTCAAACTGTAAGAAAATGGTTAAATATATAGTTTAAAAAGTATATTATGATTAAAATGTATTATATAATATCTAACGATAAAGATATTAATCAATTATAAATTTATTAAATGTACGTTACAGATGCATAAAAAGTATCAATGGTGTAATCTTAAAACTACTTCATAACCCTCTCAATGCAATGTGATGTGAAGTAAACTTTTACATGTCATATTTTTATTATACTAATTTGATATCTCTAAGTTACATATGTTTACAAAAGTTATATATATATAAATACATATATTTTCAATTGTGCCCCGAAGTTGAAAGAGTCTTCATGACTAAGTCAGTACTGCTTATGGAAATTTGGTCAAAATTAATTATTTATTCAAAATTTCTAAGTTAATTTTTACAACTAGGTTAAGGGACATTTACGTATATTATAACGCACATACATAAAACCTTAATTAAATGCTTTCGAAAATGTTAATAATATATTCATAATGTTAATTCCTAAGTACACATTCTCAAGTACACATATAAAAAGACTATAATGTTTGTATGAATTCGTGCTTTTTTGAGTAATTTTACTAAAAGGACGATAAAATAGACTGAGCTGCACTGACTGAGAAAAACTAGAAATTTTAAAACGCAAGTCACGTGTATTGTTGACTTAAATATAGTTTTGTAACCAGAAGATTTAACCTAATTTGTTTCTTCTATGCTAGGAAGAGAGGAGATAACATTACAAAATGGTATATTGCGATATAAATTACCTTTAGAAATTTGAATAATTTTTCACGGATTCATTTCAGTATAGTGAAGATACTTATGCAAAAAACCATGCGATTAATTAACGCTTAAATATTTAATTAATAACACCTTCCTCCACCATTTGTAACACCAATCAGTGTGTGTCTGTCTGGATGATGAGGTATCGCACATAAACTGGGTCAGTAGTAGAGAGCACATAATTAAAGACCAGACATGGATCTGGGTCAGCACCACGATTGGTGGACGTCCCCCTGTAGGTGGTATGCAAAACGAAAACCACCGTCCATATCAAAATTGCTCTTCGCTCGAAATATTTGCAGACCTCTAATCACGGGCGTACCAAAATGGAAACAAAAGCGGGTCGACATTGTAATCCTCGGAATTAATAGTCCCATGTTTTCTCTAATCTCTGAGTGATTTCTGGATTTCTTTTTTTGTTGGCATTTGCCGTTTGCAGGCAATGGCCATTTAGGAACAAGCAAGTGACCAATCGTCATGGAGAGCGAGAAAGTTCTGCAGAGGACGTCGTCCCTCCTCCAGAACACGGCCCTGAGCGACGTGACGTTCATAGTGGGCCCTCCCTCGGCGTCCAAGAAATATGTGGGGCACAGGGTGCTCCTGGCCATGACCTCCCCGGTCTTCGAAGCCATGTTCTACGGGGACATGGCGGACAAGTCGAAAGTGATCAGAATAACGGACCTGGCGCCCATAGGATTTGAGAATCTGCTAAGGTGAGTCTTTTCTCTTAATGTTCATTAATCTAAAATTAAGTTAACAATTTGTTTTCCTTGACAAAAATTTAGTTAAAAGGTAGGATAAGTTTAAAAGAAATGATAAGTTAATAAGAAATGATAAGTTAATAAGATAAGTTTAAAAGAAATGATAAAATTAAGTTTAAAAAAAATCATCATATAACTGTTCGATGTCAAGCAGTTGTAGTAGATTTATTATTACACTTTAATTGTCAACAGTTCTTAACATTTGAATATTAGTTCTTTTCTTTGATTGTATGTTTTTAAAGAGTAGATTTTGGTTATTTCCAAAGCGATTTTCTTACAAGTTCATTTTTCAATTAATTTTTTGTAAACAAGAAATGTATAAAATTATTGTAATCATCTAAACTTGTAAGAAAGAAATTAAGAAAATTTTCTGACATGTAATGATGAATTGAAATTACTTTTAGACAGTGATTGAGGAATTCAAATTCAGTTCTATAAATTACAGTCCTATATTTTCATTACAATTTTTAGTTTGGAAGAAATAAAACTAAACATATTTTTAAATAATTGTTGAACAAACCTTTCTTTATAGTTATAAAAAAGGACGATATTTTAAAATTGAATTTTTAAAAACTGTTCATATTTAAAATCAAATAAGAAAATACGTTTTACTTCCCAAATAGTTTCATTAGGAAAAAAATAATATAAAAAATATTGCAACATTTTTTAGCAAAAAAAAAAATTCCAGGAAACTATTTTATAGAAGAGCATTATATTTATATTACAAATGCATTGAACAGATTTCATAATGATAATTTTGAACTTATTACAGCCCTGTATTAACGTGTTGGATTTTTTCGAACGATTTCTATAGCTCTCCGATTTAAATCCCGAATGATCACTATGTTTAGGCAAGCACAGGTAACGAAAGAGAAATGGACACAGATTCAATTTGTGTAAAAAATCAGAAAATATGAGACATGAATCTAATATTTATGCTCCTTTGTTGACTATTTAATCTCGATTTATCCAATAGCATCTTGTTAAAGGAAAATGGAAAGAATAGCAAATTTGTAAGCCGCAAGAGGAAATTCTAATTCTTAGATAATTACTAGGAGGGCATTTTGTATTATTAGTTAATCCTAGTAATAAAATAAATGTTAAAAAAAAAACCCATAGATTTCTCGAAACTGATAGATCATCGAAAATCTGGTTTGTTGAAATTATGAACAATTCAAAATTTCGATCTGTTCTCTTTTAGAAGTCTGTGGATGGTTACTGCTCACATATTATATAGGAGGAATCGCGAACAATTTAAACCAGGGAGTTTCACTATAGAAAAAATAATTACGTACCATAATCCTTACTGAGTAATGCTTCCTGAGACAAAATCCTGTGTGCATCCTTACCCCTTTAATGTGAATAGATGAACAGATTTCATCACGAGAAATATAATTTGTATAAATACAATGTAAATTATTTGTATAATTACAAGATAGAAACATCAGAAAAATTCTGTAGATTAAAGGACAACAAATTAAGAGGTCTCTTCCGCATTTTAATGAGCAGTTTGACTACCGATGAAAAGTTCTCTGCTATAATCCTTACTGAATAATGCATTTTCCAACCCTTTGACTGAAGAGCAAGGTTACATATACAGTGGGCCGACGCATCATATGTTCATTTCATTTAAAAAATATAACAGGTAATTTTTTTTTTTTTTTTTTTTTTTTTTTTTGAAAAATTTTCCGATTTTGATGAAATTTAAAAAAAAAAGAAACAAGATTCAGCTTTAATTTAATAAAAAAAAACAGTTAAATGCTAGAAAATTATTTTATTTAGTGTTTTCTATTTCATTGCAAACTAGAAGATCAGATTCTTTGTAAATTAAAGACTAGTGTAAATACAGAATTTTTTTTTTATATTTGCGATATTTACTAATAAAAATATGTTCCATTCTAAATATGAGCTAAATAAAATAGATGTGATGGTTACTAAATAATACATCAAAATGCACAAGCCGGTTTGATTCAAACTAAATTTATAAACAAACATTTTGAGGCATGGATATAATATCTTTAAATAAAAGTCATTAGATTTATCACATACGCTTCTAGTTACTGCAAAAATCGAACCAAATAATGAAACACTTTTTCAACAGATGCAATATCATGTATCAAATTGTTTATTTAATTTTTTACTGTATTGTGTCATTAATGTGTAAAGAAATTAAATATATATGTTAGATAATTTGTTTTTGTGCGGTTGAAGAAATGTTACAGTGGTTACATGAGGTCAGCGATTTTTACAAGTCTATGTATTTGTCCTGTTGATCATACCACTAACTAAATCGTGCACTGGCTAACAAATATACTATTAAGCCCAGAATGACCTTTAAAATATGGAAGAGACCTTTTAATATGTGGAATTTCGCTAACGTTTTTTTTTTTTTTCAATTATTCAGTAATAATTCATGCAGATGTGCCCCAAGAATTTCTCTTATCTTTCTCAACAAAATAAAGCCTAACCGTTTATGAAAGCTCAATAGGCCATACTAACATATAAGTAATACAAAAATATCTGAAATCTAAATTCCATATATTAATTATTTTATTAATAATTTTTATGTTCGCTCAATTGATTCAAATACATAAAAAAAGAGAAAATTAAAACTAGAAGTGCTGCCCAAAAATAAAAAAAAAAAATTCCAAATAAATTAAAAATTAGATGTCATTTTCTCTTTTGCCAGGTCATCGAATACATCGTTTATGTCAACTTCAATTTTTCGGTGTTTATTTAATAAAGTTTAACCGGGAAAACGCCGGCTTAATCAAATAATTCAGGTGCGATAATAAAATAGACACTGATAAAAGATGTTTAGTTTGTCGCTCTACGGTCATTTTTTGCACACTTTAGACTAATTAGAGCAGGACCTACAGTTTAACGTTTATTCCGAACCACTCACCAGCATCCATGCCGCCTCCTGGATTCGACCCTATGGTGCCAGACACTGATCAGAAAATCACTGATTCATTCACACTGAGCACTGATTGATTACACTTAAAAAATGAAATACTTGAAAATCACTTATTCAAAACACTTAAAAAAAAACCTAACGTAAGTAAGAAGGGGCCATTAGCTTGAAAAGACGCGTACATTTTACTTATTGGCTTGGGAAAGAGATTCGGGCCCTCCAGCCCACCCCTGGGTGAGCACCTGAATACAGGTGATCAATTAACAATTAGATGATGGATGGTGATAGATAGCTACAAATATGTTATCACTAGAACTCTTCACACATTAGTTTTCCTACAATTCTATTATTTTCCCAGACCATGCATTAATCCATTAGCTAATAGCTAACTTTGCTTAATCTACTTTATTTTTTCTTCCTGTTTTTAAATTGACCTCTTCATTCAGCAATATATTGCAGTAACAAATAGTATCGTTGAGAAAATTTTACTTGCATTAGAGATAGCACATTAAAATTTTGTTTTTAAATTTTTATATAGTATAATATATTATTTAAATATACATTATATTATACACTGAAGTGACAAAAGTCATGGGATAGCAATATGCAAATTTTCAGATGGCAGTAGCATCGCGTAGAACAGGTATAAATGCGCAGTGCTTTCATTTCTGTTCAAGTTATTCATGTGAAGAGGTTTTGACGTGATGATGACCGCACGACGGGAATTAACAGACTTTGAACGCAGAATGTTAGTTGGAGCTAGACGCATGGGTCATGCCATTTCGGAAATCGTTAGGGAATTCAACATTCCCAGATCCACGGTGTCAAGAGTGTGCCGAGAGTATGAAATTTCAGGCATAACATCCCACCATGGACAGCGCAGTGGTCGACCGCCTGCACTTAACGACCGAGACCGGCGACGTCTGCAAAGAGTCGTAAATTCTAACAGACAAGCAACACTGCGTCAAATAACCGCAGAAATCAATGTGGGACGTACAAGGGACTTGTCTGTTAGAACTGTGCGGAGAAATTTGGCTTTCTTGGGCTATTCCAGCAGAAGACCGACTCGAGTGCCTTTACTGACAGAACGACATCGCTTGCAGCGACTCTCGTGGATTCGTCAGCATATCGGTTGGTCCCTAGATGAATGGAAAACCGTGGCCTGGTCCGATGAGTCACGATTTCAGTTGGTAAGAGCTGATGGTAGGGTTCGAGTGTGGCGCAGACCCCACGAAGCCATGGACCCAAACTGTCAGCAAGGCACTGTTCAAGCTGGTGGTGGCTCCGTAATGGTGTGGGCTGTTTTTTCATGGCATGGACTTGGTCCTCTGGTGCGACTGGACCGAACATTAACTGGAAATGCTTATGTTCAGCTACTTGGAGATCACTTGCAGCCATTCATGGACTTCATGTACCCAAACAACGATGTGACAATGCGCCATGTCACCGGGCCACAACTGTTCGCGATTGGTTTGAAGAACATTCTGGACAATTCCAACAAATGATCTGGCCACCTAGATCGCCCTACATGAATCCCATCGAGCATTTATGGGACATCATCGAGAGGTATGTTCGTGCCCAAAATCCTGCACCATCAACGCTTTCACAATTATGGACGTCTATCGAGACAGCATGGCTCAATATTCCTGTAGAAGACTTCCAACGACTTGTTGAGTCCATGTCACGTCGAGTTGCTGCACTTCGCCGGGCGAAAGGAGGGCCGACACGATATTAAGAGGTATCCCATGACTTTTGTCACGTCAGTGTATTATGTTGTTTATATTTTGTTTTCCCATTACGAGACAAAAAAACCCACAATGGAAAAACAACATATTATAATAATAAAGGTTTTGGCCAGATATGCGAGTGGTCTTGATTCAGTGTTGTTTCACTGAGAAACTGAATTATTATTCTTTAAATAATATACGAACGTTTAGCTGTCATATTTATTAAAATTTGCTAAATTTGCAAAATCATATTAAATGTCAATATGTTTGAAGGTCTTTGTACACTCCATAATTCATTGAAATATTTTATGCGGAGCTGCGATAAAAGTCTTTTTTATTAATACGCTTTTATTAGTTTCACCTGTATGTTTGTATGTATGTATGTATGTATGTATGTATGTATGTATGTATGTATGTATGACTCTTTGGGCTCGATTTTGCCCTACTTTTAGCGATCCGATTTAATTTAAACGTTGTAAACTTATCAAGGACCGACGACAATAAAATATTTTGATAAGTTTATTATCTTATCATGATTAGGATCGCCAGGATTAGTGATTAAAACACACAGCCTTTGAAAAGTCATCTTGATCGGAGCATCAGTTTTCCCCTGGAGATCTGTTTCTCCTCATACACACTATTTAAGCTGCAAAGAAACATTTACAGTCCTCTTTCAGACATTCAAACCTACGTGGGACAGCGGCACAGCGGATAACGCGCCTGACTACGGATCAGGAGATTTCCTGTTCGAATCCTGGCTGGCTCGACATATTCTCATTTAGCCTTTGTTTTACTCACAATTAAATCATTGTAAGAACCAGTCCACCGTACCGGGACCTCATTTAAAAATTATATTTTAAAAACACTAAACAACATGCTTTTTTTCAAACTAAAAAGTAAAAAATAAATTAATAGTTTAAAAAAAAAATTTATTTTTTTTTTTAAACTAAAAAAGTAAAAAATTATTGTTGATTAAAAACTGACGAGAAAATTAAAAAAGCGTGGGGTGCTCGATATCAATAGTTATAATTTTTCACTAGTTTCATTCCGAAATGCAGAGTTAGTTTAAAAATTTCATACAAAGCACCCCACGCTTTTAGAACAGTGACATTCAGTCATTTTATTCTTATGTTAACAATTATTTTTTACTTTTTAGTTTGATTAACTCTAAAAGCGTGTTTTTTAATTTTGTTTAAACTATTAATTTATTTTTTACTTTTTAGTTTGATTAACTCTAAAAGTGTGTTTTTTTTAGTTTTTTTAAACTATTAATTTTTAATCTTTCTTAATCTCAATAATACTATCTCGAAAAGGTTTTAAAACAAAAGATTAGTCACATAAAAGAATATTCTTGGTTTAGATTCCCTGCAATTTGACAAACTTCTACTTTAAACAAGCTAAACTATAAGGCATATTATACCTTCTTGAATAAGTATATAATAATATGCAAACATAAATAAAAACTTTATAATATTTTAAAAACTTAAAATGCATGCATTATTCATATCTATTGATACGAATGTATCACGATTGTTTTTATAACGTTTCGTCCATGCTTTGCAGCTGCAGCTTTTACAGTGCCAAATTCTTAAGACTCTTTTCTATTCTTTTAAAATTAAAACTTTGTTAGCTTTTTATAGTCTTGTTGACGAAACCTGATATAGCAGCTGTTAGTGGATTGATGGTTAGACTTTGCTTAAATAAATTGCTACGGAAATAGACTACGAAAAAGACAATAAATGAAAAGACAAGAATCTATTTACTTTAAGGAATATAAGAGAAGGAATCTAAGGAATTTAAAGAGTAAGAAAATCTTAAGAATTAAAGGAAGGAATTTAAAAAGTTTGGAAGGAAATTAAAGGAATCTTTTAGGAATATCTTTAAGGAATTAAAGAGTTTGGATCCAGTTCTGAGATGCCACGGCAGAGCGGATGCACTCATCCACAAGTTGCAAAAATTTTAATGCGTCTGCAGAGTGAATGAAATCAAAAGCAAATCACTAAAAGTATTCTGGTTATTATCTTGTAGAGTTTGGGAAAAATAGGGAGAGCTAACAGTGTTCCTTAAGGTAGCGATAAATTATAGAAGATAGAAATGGTTGTTAGATGGAAATGCGGAACTCAACGGTAATATAACAACCAATTCTGTTAATTGTAGGTCCAATCCGTTATGATGTTATTACTGAATACCCACCCCCTTTCCGAAGGAGACTGCCCTGCAGTGTTTGTCAGACTCACCACAATGTTCAGAGATAATTCTGAACTGTTATCTGAAGTAATTTCCAATTGCAATATTACATTTTTTTTTGCAGAATATAACACATCAGTAAGGAACAATTGAATAATTCAAAATATTTCAATAATATAATTAACTTCCTGGCACAACAGCCCATGGTAAGCCAAGGTAGTCTGCCTATTGGTAGATATCGAAATAGGAGAAGGTTCTTTTTAGAGAGTAGGGTTGTCAGCCTTACGCCCTTCGCTTTACTGTCATATTAGACCGGAACCTACGATTTAAAGTGGATTCCGAATAACTACAAACCTCCATGGCACCATTAGGATTTGAACCTGAAATTTGGGTACCAAATGGAAGAGCGCTAGCCAATCTGACCGTTATCAACTAGGAGAAATAGTTGCAGGAATATATCAATCCTCAATAATCACATTTAATCTATGAGCAAAGAGTTAATCATGATATTATAAGAATATCAACTAAATACAACTATCACAGGAATTCTAAAATCTTCAACAAAAATCGTAATGTAATTCAATTAAAACATTCATTAGGTATTCTAGTTTATTCAGCTACTATTTTGGGTTCATTGCTTTTGACGATGCCACTTATGAATTCAATCAAAATGAAAAAAAAAATTTCCAGTTTCATGAAGTCTTTTTAAAAATCATTTCTAATGGATTGAGTTCTGAAATACATGTCTTGCATTTTTCAATTCTGTCAACTTCCCATTTTTGACGACATTGTGGACATTATACTAGGACATCATCGTATTCTTGTAAGAAAACTGTGGTTCCCCAGGCTGCAGCGGCCAACTGTTTGGTGTACATGATTGGAAATATACTTATCAAATGAATTCATTTCAATTAATAATGTTGTCTATCCCATGAAGGCAATGGACTCAGAAATCACAGAATCATTCATCCAAATCCTTCTTTTGGTTTTGGATTGTAGATAAGGTTGTCTCCCAGATCAACAATCCATCATGTTGAATGTGTTTTAGTGATCAATAATATTGTCAAAGTACGAACAGTTGTTCCAAAGATATATGCATATGATATATATATATATATATAATTAAGTAATGCATCATGATTATTGGAGATATATAATGAATCCCATTAACAGATATTGAACACTTAATCTAGTCTACATCTTAAGATGGATGATTACTATGAAAATTACTTTTAATTTTATATTCATATTACGGATACTTATTTTTGTGACGTAATTATTAAACTTTAATAATTTTTTTCACGACGATTTTTTATGAAAAATAAAGGTTTAATCTTTAAAAGAGTGCACCGTGAAAATATTTTTAAAAATTCTCGAAATTAATTTATATTGATGTTAAATAATCCACAAAGTTTCAGGGAATGTTCATAATTAAAATAATTAATAATATAATATTTTTTAAATAAAACTAGACTCCATGCAAATTGATATACTATGTCATCCAAAGATATTTATACATAATTTAAAGTTTCCGTAGTTTTCTCGTTTACCGTAGGTTTTTTACATTAATTTAAGATCGTCGAAGTTTTGTTCCGAAGAACTGAATTTGAATTCTAGAATAAATTCAATTACATTAAATAAAAAAGACACTTGAATTCAACAGGATATAAAATATATCAGTTATCTTTATTTAAAAACAACCTTTATTTTATTTATTAGGATTTTTTTTCATAATAAAATTTGGAAGTCTTTAATTTTTTATAAAATCCCAGTGGCATGCTGTACTTTTTTTATTAATTTTCTTTTAATAAAATTAGCATTTATTTTTAACTATTTTAACCATGAAACCAATACCCTCCTATTTTTAAACGTTATAAATCTTAAAAGCATATATTAATTTTTTTTTTTTTTTAATTTTTAAAAATGCAAAATTTAAAAATCCACTCTACGAAACTTACTAGACCATGTATAATCTAAACAACGACATCCCGTTGACTTAATCACGAAAGCTGCTATAATGAATTGAAAACTATGCGGAGTGTTGGTTTGGTTTGTCGCTCTACGGTCATTTTGTGCACACTTTGGGCTAATTAGACCGGGACCTACGATTTAACTTGGATTCCGAACCATTAATAAACATCCATGCCACCGCCAAGATTCGAAAATGAGGTCTGTCGTACCAAAGGCCAGAAAGCTAGCCAATTGGCCTTCCGGCCACCAGCGGAGTGTTATGTTAGGTTATTTTTAATATGACAACATAAACTTTAAGAAAAATTTTGCATTTTTATACGTAGTGCCAGATATGACCATTCGATCGAAAAGTATATTGATTTAACACATTTTTTGATATACCGAAACAAAAAAAAAATCAAAATTGCTATAATAATTGTATTGTGTAGTTCATTTAATAAGTATTATAATAAAGTATTGCAGAAATTTTGTTTGATTTTATTAAATTTGAAAAAAAAAATGTGATGATGATACCATGACTATTCAAGTACGATTCAAGGCTATCATTATCTAAATCAAAGTTGCTGAAATTTTATTTCGCAGCAATTTAAAACGAATAATTTCAAAGAATATCTGCATCTTTGTTCTCTGCCTTCTATGGCATGGATATTTGTTAGTAGTTTAGAATGTACGTTAAATTGTAGGTCGTAGTTTAATTAGCCTAAAATGTACAAAAAAATGACGCTAAAGTGACAAATCAAACCTAATCAAATTTTTTCATTCTAGAGACCAACAGAAGGACGTTCAGGAATTTTTTTGTATCGTTCCTGCCCCCATAAATACATGGGAACTATCGATTCGGCAAGGCTTGTTGGACTTCGTTACATTCTGTCCAATGTAGCAGTTCTATTATATAACACCACAAAAGCAGACTAAGGAAAACATTTCAAAAACAAACATTTCTAGTCAAAATTAGATTAGTAAATTTTCTGGCTATTTACTAATTCTGATTTACAAATTCAGTTATTATTCCTATTATTACTTCGAACTGAGCTCTCTTATTTCGGATACACAGTGCCATTAGGTCATTGCGTAGCTTATAAATATTATTAAATAAAAAAATTCAAATGAATGCAAATAAAAAAAATCAGTTCAATTCTGAATAAATACCTTTGCATATTGTTTCTATAATTTAACAACTTTCGAGTTGGTTTTGATTTTTTGATTTAGATTAGCCTTTCGATATAACGTGCCTCGGATACTTTAAAAGCGGTTTTTAAGAAAAAAAATTTACACAACCATCAAAAAGTTGGCAGATATATCATGTTTTTTCTTCGTCTCCCAACGAGTACGATATAACACGTGGCTACTATAATGGAAAATGTCTTGCGGTATAAGATTCGTATAAGCAGATATAATTGAAATAGGATGCTAAAAGGTTTAAGGTATGGAGGGTTTTGACATGTGTTAGCAAATACAATAGTTTTAATTATTATTCTATCCAATTTAG
This sequence comes from Caerostris darwini, assembly GCA_021605075.1. NCBI lineage: Eukaryota > Metazoa > Arthropoda > Arachnida > Araneae > Araneidae > Caerostris > Caerostris darwini. Next base: position 256,033 of record BPLQ01009629.1, read on the forward strand.
CAGATCTATTATATAACACTACAAAAACCGGAAAAATTTCAAAAGCAAAATCTCTTTACAAACCGTTTCGAGTCAAAATTAGATTAGTCAATTGTTTGACTATTTACTAATCCAGATCTGCAAATTCAATCATTAGTACAGCGTTTACCAAAGTTATGATATCATATAATACTTTATAAATAGTAAAATTTCAACATAATTGTAATTTTCCTAATAGAAAAAATGTATTTGCTTAATCACAAATAATGTAAGTATAAGAGTTAAAAAAACAATTTCCAAAAGTCTTAATTATATAATACAGAGCTCTTAAAAATAACACATAATATCAAAACGATAAATATTCAGGAATGTTTCCAATTTGAATGTTTTGGAATTTTTATAGTAAAAAATTCCATTAAAAATAATAACAATAAATTGAAAATAATTATCATATAAAATAACTGAATTGATAAAAAATAATATATGACTGAATAAACAGTCAAATTTAAGAATTCATGATTTGGCAATAGCGTATTATTTTTAGAATAGCATAATCATAAGTTAAACACACACACACATCTTATTTTTCACAGAACACTTATTGATCGCTTATGAAACACCAATGTTACGCGGAAGATAATCTGGGAAATGCATTAATGAATCCAATTTTAAACTTCATTATTTACTGTAGCATTCCTTTCCCAAGAGACAGGAATGTATATTTTTAACGAGTACATAATAACAACCTATCACTAAAATTTTACAGTAGATAAGCAGTGCTGTAGATAATTAGTTTTATTACATACAGTTAGTGTTTTGTACTAATGAGAACAAACTGTCATTCAAATCTGATAGCAGATATTCAGTGTCATGAGGTCATGAGTCTGTGCGACCTTCACAGGTCGAAACAATTACAATTACAATGGAATAGGGACTACATCACGAGTTGTTGCATCGAGATGGGTGATAGACCATGGGCTGAGATGAGAAGTGAGGGATGCTGAGTTCTACGACGAATCAGCAAGAAGTGTTGTTTTTCTCCTTTTTCCGACATGACTAAACAGGCCACTGTTTTTAAAGTGAGACCCTTGTGTATCTCTCCCTCATGTGATAATTAAGGTCTGGCGCAGACCAGGCAAATAGATTTGTTAGTAGACTTGAGAACTCCGAAAATCTCCGTCGTTTTAGTAAATTGCACTTTCTAATCAAATTTAAATCTTTATTTTTCATTTTTTTTTTTGTAAATAATAATTTGTAATATTTAGAGTTCTGTATATAGATATATATAATGCTTATAAATAAAAATTAAAGTGTTCCCATGAACCTGAAAGTGGCTGTCTTCTTGAGGCATTATAAGTCTAGTATAGACCAAGACGTGACATTTCAGCAATAAGCACTTTAAATTTGAATTCTATTCTTATCATAAACTTTCAAAATTTGAATTTCAAAAGAAATATTCAATTTGTGTATATGTTTTTATAAAGTGCATTTCTTTAATTTTATTTTTTATAAAAATTGCAAGTTATATGCTGTTTGAATATCGCGGTAAACATATATTATGATTTAAAGTAGACATTTTTTCTTTAGTGTATGAAATTGTAATACAGCTGTGCCTATTCCAAAACCCTCTACTAACCACATAAAAATATTCTTTATATCTTGATTATGGTTTATTAAAATTACTAATTTATAACACAATAAAATATGTTTATTGCTTAAAATGTATATGACATCAATAGCACTTGTTTCAAATTATTAATTTTATTAGGTTTAATAATGTTAACACTTGTCTCAGCTTTTGTTACAGCACATTGTATTACTAATATAGTTAGATTCAGCTTTACAGCTTTATCATTAATAATAAATTTCAATTAACTTTAACTTTATTTCACGAAAAATGAATTTTAAAAAAGGAAAATCCTTTTAATTGTTAATATGACAGGGAGAAAAAGAAATTAAATCCAAATGTGGTCATTTTTATGTAAAAGTAGCAGTTTCATTGTAAACTTTAAAACATAGTTTCAATACGTTTCTGAATAGTTAAAGGATTTTAACTAGACAGACATCATTATTAGAGTACTTTTCTGTCAGCTACCATCAATAATTTTTTTCATTTCTCATTCCTGATAGCCAATCAAATATTCAGTTTCCGAATTAAGCCCACTTTCTGCATATTCTATTAACCAATGATATTCAAATTGGTTTTCTAAATTTAGTGTGGACAACGGCTGTGCCAATACAGAAACCTCATGTAGAAATTGTTGGAAGCCAGCGCCATGTAGGCCAAGTGCAGTGAAGTGCAACACGGAGGGGCAAACCATTTCCGCATTACGTCACACTATTTTAATATTTAATAAGTATTGGTTATCTTTTTTACAACATACATTGTTTGTGAGGAGAAGATTTGGGTCGGTAGGGATCGATGCATGGATATTCACAAGTTTGCTTTGAACTTAGTTTGCTGTCTTGTAGGTGGTATACTGTAAAATGGATCCGTGATTTAAATCGATTTAGAAATGAATTCTTCTGTTAATATTCGGCATAATTCTTTGGAATTTATCAAAACTTATTTTATACATTATTTGTATTATTATTAGATTATTTGAATACTATTCACATCATTATTACATTCTGTTTTGATTATTCACATCATTATTACATATTTTTTGATTATTCGCATCATTAGTACATCATTTTTTTGATTATTCGCATCATTCGTACATCATTTTTTTTGATTATTCGCATCATTAGTACATCATTTTTTTGATTATTCGCATCATTAGTACATCATTTTTTATTATTCGCATCATTAGTACATCATTTTTTGATTATTCGCATCACATTAATTATTTTTTATTATTCGCATCATTATTACATCATTTTTTGATTATTCGCATGATTATTAATTGTTGTTTGATTATTCGCATCATTATTTCATCCTTTTTTGATTATTCGCTTCATTATTACATCATTTTTTGATTATTCGAATCATTATTACATCGTTTTCTGATTATTCGCATCATTACATCAATTTTTTCATTATACCCATCATTATTACATCATTTTTTTATTATACCCATCATTATTATATCATTTTTTATTATACCCATTATTAGTACATCATTTTTTTTATCATGACCATCATTATTTCATCATTTTTTATTATACCCATCATTATTACATTTTTTTATTATACCCATCATTATTACATCCTTTTTTTTTATTATACCCATCATTGTTACATCCTTTTTTTATTATACCCATCATTATTACATCCTTTTTTTTTTATTATACCCATCATTACATCCTTTTTTTATTATACCCATCCTTTTTTTATTATTCCCATCATTACATCCTTTTTTATACCCATCATTTTTTTATTATACCCATCATTATTACATCCTTTTTTTTTATTATACCCATCATTATTACATCCTTTTTTTATTATACCCATCATTATTACATCATTTTTTTTTATTATACCCATCATTATTACATCATTTTTTTTATTATACGCATTATTATTAGATTTTATTATTCTTAGTTTTGAATATTATTTATTTTTTTATACTTTAATGCACAGCTTTCACTAGGTTTTCTCATTTATTAATACAAAACATTTGAAGCAAAATTTTTATCAACTAGCTTATTGTATAGGCTGGAATCTATAATGGTTACAGTAAAGTATCCAACTAATTTAAAAGATTTAAAATTGATATTTTTAAGAAAATAAAGTCCTTCCTTCACTTTTAACATTTATAATTTAGATTTTAATATGTCTAACGAAAAATAGGAATTATAATTTTGTTATTGTTTTGAAAATTTTTGAATTCATAATTTTACATTCGATCTGTTCCAAAAGTTTTTTAATATGTGCACAAAGCATTAGCTTCTCAATAACCACAAACATGCAGCAATTAAGTGTTGCTTATAGGTTGTCAAACACCAATATACAAATAAAGAAGATTACGTGACATGATATTTAGTAAAATATATACTAAAAAAAAGAAATTTGAGTTTATTAATACAAATTTTATCTATGAAATTAACTACACTGCGAAAAAATATTGAAATTTGATTGTTAATGACAATTCATAAAATTAAATTATTTCAAAGTACATATAATATGCTAATTCGATTCCACATGGAATATATATATATAAATCAACGTGAACTTACTAATATGGTTAATGAGTAAAAAACAATGTGTATATATGATTTCCAATAATTTTCAATGATTATAAATTTAATATATTTATTATTAAAATTAATATACCGTAAAATGGATTTAAAAAATTAAATTATAGTAGTTATAAATTTTATAATAATTGCTAGTACATTTTTAAAAATTCTAGAGAATTTTCCCTGCAGTTTAAACCAAAATTTAAAAAAAAAAGTATTTAATGAAATTAAGTATCGAAAATTTGATTTTCATAGAAAAATATCTGAAGTTTATGAAGGTTAAGTCTTATATTCATGGCAAATATACATTTTTGAATTTAAAAATTGCAGGAATGTATATTTTTAACACCTTTGACATCTCTTATTCACGACATGTTGAAATACAATCTTATTTCTATATTTTATATTATTTGTATATTTTAAAACATTTTTATTGGACATATTACTGAAAAAACATTCGTTAATTTTCAAAAATATTTTGATCAATAAATAACAATTGAAAGTTGATTAATAATTAATTTAAATTAAGTATTAATCAAATTAATTTTAATTAATTAATTATAATTAAAAATTTAAAACTGTTTGAATAACATTCAATTTGTTAACAAAATTTAGTCACACGTTTGTCATGTTACATACTGAATTATCGTTATTTAAAAAAATCTTTATTCAGGCAATATATTTCAGATTTCAAACCTATCATTTAAAATACAAAAATTGTTAATTTTAATGTGTAAAGGAAACTAATATCTTTAGTTTCTTTGAAATTGTTTCCAAAATTTTTAATGTCTTGTAAATGAAGTAAGCCAAACACTTCACTCATGTATGTCATAGTATACTGTTTTTCAATTTTAGCTAAATAAATTATCAATAGATGGTCATTATTTTAAATGAAGTCTATGTTTTAATTAAAATACAAATTAAAAGGAAAGAAAAAATTTTTAAACGTTTTTTTTAACTTTAAACGTTTATTTTTTAACGTTTTTTAATTTTATTAACATTTTTTTACGTTTATTAAACGTTAAAATTTTTAAAAAGTTTTTAAACAAAAGCATTTGTTTGTAGGTGAGCGGATAAAATCTTATAAACTATGAAAACTTGGATGTTAATCCAAGAAGGCCGATAACTAGATAGAATATGGTTTGGTTTATCGCTCTGCGATTATTTTTTGCACACTTTTGGCTAATTAGGCCACGAACCTATAGTTTAACGTGGATTCCGAACCACTCACAAATATCCATACCACAACCAGGATTCGAATCTGAAGCCTATGGTACCAGACAGGATATGAAAAAAAAGAAACGAGATACAAGTTTCGAATAAAAAAAGAAAGAAAGGAAAAAGATACAAATATGATTAGGTTAGGTTAAAAATATGAAGGTTAAGAATATGATTAAGAAAGGGAAGAAGCAAGTTAAAAGATAAAATAATATTTGCTGATAAAAAATTACCTGGAGTTTCCGTATCAAATTCCATGTAAAGTATGACAAATCTTTGGCAAATCAGTGAAAAAAACTTTGAAAGTGTTATCCGATTTTCACTAAAAAGTTTAATGTTATAAATAAACTAAACAAAACAAAACATTTGATTTAGCCCATCTGCTTTATTGTAACAACAGTCATTTTTTTTTTATTAGCTAATTCGAAATGTTTGTACTTGGACCCAAAAACTTGTTACTAAGGGAGTACTGTCCGTAAAAACGTGATCCATCAATTACTATTTAAAACAGTGAAGCCATTCTTATGATTTTTGAATTTTGATGAAAGACTTAAACAGAGAACGTGATTTAGCTTTATCTCACTAAAAGTAAAGATTTAATATTACAAAAATAGTTTAATTCAGTGTTTCCTATTTCGTTGTTGAGTGGAAGATAAGAACCTTTGTAAACAGCATGCTAGTTCCTATCAGAATTCCTATCTATGAACTTTTTTTTTATTTCTCTTATACTTATTACCAAAAATATGTTCCATATAAGTAGATGTGGTTGTTGATAAATAATATATTAAAATTCACAAGCCTATTTAAATCAAATCATATTGGTTAAACATTTAAAGGCAGGAATATTTAAAAAAAAATCAATAAACCAAAATCATACGACTCATCTTTTTTCTACTTTATAACTGTAAGAATCTAACCAAATACTACAATAACCAATAAATTAATGTACAATGCGACTGAGTTTTTTTTATTATACTATAATATATATATATAATTTTTAATATAATATATTATATATAAATAATTTGTATATAATAATAAAAATAAATATAATTTATGCATAATATTTAAAGGAATTTTTCTGCATGCAGCCTGCGAACATGTTACTATGAGCGCATCACTAACTTCACAAATTTATGCATTCATGACCTATGAAATAACAATTCCATGAATATTTTATGCGTTTGTCAAGATATCAATATTTATTTATTAAACTATTAAATTTATATATATAATAAGCCTCCATTCACCCAAAACTTCGTTATTGCCTTACTAATCAATTCGTATAAACTAGAAAATTACTTATTTAATATAGAATATTACTTATTCCTTACCTTTCAAATTCAACGAAGTCATCAGAAGGCATTTCCGAAGATCGGGTTTGTGGTTACTCAATCAAATTATTATTTCTAATCATCTAATACTTCTAATGTGTTTACAGCATTCAAATTATATTTTTACAATATTTCTTTCAGTTTTATTCAACAAATGACAACAAATAATCTCTTATAGGTATGAGAGAAAGGATATTTACATTACGCAATTCATACAAGGAAGTGTGAGTTAAAGTTCGTAAACGAAAAGCTTGTGTAAATAACATCAAACTGTTCATTTATCTACGTTGATAAGAATTAACGGTCAATTGCAGTTGATGAAACGAAGAAATAACAACAGCGGTACTCAACATTGTCACTAGATGGCGTTAGGAGTACAGCGAATTTTAAAGTTGTTCATTCAATAAGAATTTTATATTAGTTGTTCATTTTAACGCCTGTTATAAAATTCTGATAGGGAAAAAATTCATTAGCATATCGCCCAGTGTCGATTTAAATTTGATTCCATCATCATCATTGGCGCAGCAGCCCCATGGTGGGCCAAGGCCGTCTGTCTACTGGCAGATTACGAGACGAGAGATGTTTTTCTTTTTACGGGGTAAGATTGTCAGCCCTACGCCAACGCTCAACAGCCTTATTAGAACTGGACCTGCAGCTTAAAGTGGATTCCGAACCACTACAAACATCCATGACACCGACGGGACTCGAACCCAAAACCTGTGGCATTGAGCGCCGGAGTACTACTCACTCGGCTATCAGTCTCCAAATTTAATTCCAGTTAAATTTAATTCTCGCACTAAAGGCTCGTTCCCACCGAGGCGAGAGACGTGAAGATGCAAGAGGCAAGCGACCAAATTTTTTCGACCCCTTCACAGCGAAACGTCAGAAATAGCATTACGCATAGTGAAAAACCGCTTGAAGTTGAAAGTTGGGCTACTCCACGCGGCGAACTGCAAACCGGTTTCAGGCGACCGCGGTGAGGTCAAATTTTGGTCGCTTGCATCTTGTCGCCTTGGTGAGCACGAAGCCTTAACGGCTTCGTATTTTTAACTCCATATAATATGAGCATATTTAAAAGTTTAAGCATTCTTTTTTAACTGCACTAATGTGTAATATTTCTATTGCTGGATAGTTATTGTTTTTTAATCGTTTTTAAATGATGAAATTTTAGATTCATATTATAATGAAGATTTTGTGATTGATATTGCAAGGAAAATTGGATTGATTAAAGAACTGATAGGTTGTGATCATATTATATAAAATACACATTTTTTTCTTAATTCTAATTCATCCATTTTATTAAAAAAATTTTATAAACAAAACTTGTTTAAGTAAAGAATGTTTATTAAAATTGAACAATTAAAGATCATTTTTATTTTGTAATATATTAATAAATATTGGACAGAATAAATTTTTTCTAAAAAGTGATATTCTTTAAGTAGAATATATTTTATCTATGTATCAACAGAATAATTTTTTGGGCATAAACTTACGATTGTGTTCTTTTAAGAGGTGCATTAAGAAAAGTTATTAATATTTCAAATATAAAAATTCATATTTTCAGAACCATATTTGTTTAACCTTATGAACTTCTAATGGATGTTTCTTGACTGTCAATTCAACAACTATAGTTTTATTGTCTTTCCCAGGAAAAAGTTTCACTACTTTTATAAAGACCAATTTAGTCTTATCGTGTTGCTATCTCCAATCAAACCAATATTACCTTCTTTAATTTTTACTTCTTTCTCAAGTCTCAGAAATTCTCTTAGTTGATCAAAGTATTCATTTCTAAATCGTCTTTTGAGATCTTGACGAAGCTTCTGTCTGCACATAAATCGTTTATTTATTCTTTTAGAATCCATCCGATGTAAATCTGGCATTCCAACCTCTTTAATTTCTTGAATAAGCATTACTGGTGTAAATGCAATAAGATCTTTTGTATCTTCAGGCAGATATATCAATGGTCTTGAATTAGTTATACTTTCTGCTTTGCACATAACAATATACATTTCTTCCTAAGAGAGATTAGATTTACAAAAGATTACTACAGTATTCCTTTTAGCATATTTATAACTCGTTTCCTTAATATAATAAATAAGACAATCCATCATTTTTTGCTGCCTTTCAAAAACAGTGGTCCACCCAGATCTATACCAATGACTTCGAATATTTGAGCTTCTCATTCTTCAGGAAGGAAAGCATTTATAGAGTAAAGATGATATATGGAAAATGTTTTGCTTCGGAGACTTTTCATGATTTGATGAACAAATTTTCTGAATTTTATAATCCAATATTCTTCTCGCAACGTAGATATCAAGACTTCCATGCCTGCGTTAAGAATTTCAGCATGCTTGTCAGATATAAATTTGTTTACTATGGGGTTTGACGCCTGAAAAATTGGACATCAGAAATTTTCTAATCTTTTATTGGTAAAATTCTTGTGCATCGAAAGACTTCTGTTTTTCTCAAAGTTTTTTTTTTAAACTTTCCTTAAAACTATTTTCTAAGCTATACATATTCTTCAATACTCAAATACACAAAATGACCGCAGAGCGACAAACCAAACCAAATCAAATCAACACTCAAATTACAAAAGGTGGAATTAAAAAAAGTTCTAAATTAAGAAAAGTTCTTGCATTTTTCTTTTTCTTAAAGTTACTGAAGAAACGTAGTATACATATCATAATTCTTATGAATTTTTGGAAAGACGAAATTCTAAGGAAAACCAACATTATTCAGTTTCGGTGTTTAGATGCAGATTCAATTTCTCAATTTTCAATGCAATTTCTAAATTAGGAAACATGTCAGAAATAGGCCGCTTTTCACAAGATTGATAGAGCCAACTAGGTCTCTACCATCATCGAGATTTTACTAATACTTCAACATTGCAACCTCGTGAGGGAAGATCAGCTGGATTTTAATCTACAAATTTCAACGAAGTTATTTCAGGTAATTTTCGAATTTCTTTGACTATATTTTCAACAAATGTCATCCATAGATCTTGTTTCTTGATCCAATGTAAAGTGTCCATAGAGTGTGACTAATAAAATACATCAACACCTTCAAGTTTCAAGTCTCTCGTAACACTATTAGTCAATCATTCTCTAATACAATAAACTAGTAATTTTGTTTTCACGATAGTTTCTTTTTTAAAAAAGCAGCTAATCTATCTAGCTTGAACAAGTTGGCAAGTCAGTTGATTGGGAAAGTCAATTTTTAAAAAGATACAGCCAGTATAAGACGTTATGCAAGCATCACAAAAACATACATAGATATTTTTCCCTGATTGAATAACAGTCCAAATAATTTTCGGGGCTTAGCAATTTTCTTTAATTTAATGGCGTTTTTCCCATTGTTAAAAGGCTGGTATTGATAAGAATGCTTATCGAATATCAATGACATTAATCTAAACTGGTTCAGAACTCAGTCTTAATGAAATTTTTTTTAATACAGTCGTTCAAGGAAACATAATTATTAACACGAGCTGAACCATTAGAAACTGAGCTTATTTTAATAGTAGCTTTCATTTAAGATTATTTGATGAGGTAAACAGTGTATATTTGGGAGTACATAACAATTTAGATCAGGTACTATTTCTTCAACTTTTTTTCCCATTGTTTCAGCAATTATTCATACTCTTCCAAAATGTTGCTTGGCTTCAAGTTTTTAATAATATATTTTAAAAGTTTCTCAGGCAAATATTTATTATTAGAAAATAAAGAGCGTCTATCTATCCAAGGAATATATATTTTATATGTACCGCCATTTCCTCAGCTAATTGTCGATTTGAAATGTTCCAAAATTAACTTCTTTTTTCGATTGCTTTTTACTAAGATCGAATATTTCCGCCGAATCTAAATTCCTTAAATCTGTCCGTAATTTTAGCGTCATTTACATGTAACGACAGAACAAGAAGATAACTATTTAATTTAGCATCAGCAATTTTTCCCATTATTGCCCACCCCAGAATTGTCCGTGCAGCTACTAATACACAAAGAAGATGCTCTATTTTAAATCTAGACTTTCTAAACTTCTTAATTCAGTTGAAATTTCCTCGTAAAATTTATTATTCTATTTAATAGCTTTACATTTAAAATATTAATAATGATTAACGGAGGGCAGACTTAAAACTATTACAAAATGTAAGCATTGATTTATATCACCATAAAATTTTGAAATATTTAATTTCGGCAATTTTATTTATACGCTATCCATTTGCTTCGACTCATTCAATTGTACACTTTTCATATTTGTTTTCATACAATTTTTTTTTAACGAGCGAATAGTTTTATTTGCAAGAAATTTACGAAATTTTTCATTAAAATATATTTTCTTCTAAAGTTTTAATTTCAGTTTGAATATCTTCTTCCTTGTAAGGAGATAGTAATTTATTATAGTATATTTCTTTCAGAGAATCCAATTTAATCGTTATTTCTACTAACTACATTTATCCTTTTCAACATTTATCTTTATCTACTTCCACATTTTCTATTAGTTCCGATTTTAATTTTATTAACATTTTAGTAACTGATGTTCTAGAAACACTGCATTGCTTTTTTAACAAACTTAATTTTTTACCGTTACTATTTTCATCATTGGCCCTTTCAAAATTATAAGTGTTTTATCTAGAAATATATCAACTACATCCACGGACGCGGTGCTAAATATTTTCTTACTATATTTGCATAGACAAAATTTTTTATTTAATTTTCCTTGACTTTCAAATACTGTAGGTCCAGGTCTAATTAGCCCAATGTGTACAAAAAATGGCCGTAGAGCGACAAACTACGGTCAATTTCTATGAAGTAATCATTATACATTTCCAAAAATGGGGTTTGTAGTCAGTTAATCAAATTATATTTCTAAGCATCTAATACTTCCAACCAGTCTGTTAATAGTTATATGTGGACCAGTCTGTGATCTCAAGACTGTGGCAGAGGTTTCAAAGAACGGGAGATGTTACCCGACAACCAGTATCAGGTCGATCAAGAGTCACAATCCCTAGCCAAGACAGATATCTGGTAATAAGTGCGCGACGTCAGAGGGCAGAGATACTGCCAGAGCACTGGGTTCGGCGCTCACAGTCGCCACAGGAATACGAATTTCGAGACAAACTGTTTACAGGAGTCTCAATCATGCTGGCCTGTATGTCAGAAGACCAGCAGTTTGCATTCCCCTCACGTCTGCGCATAAACGCGCTCGTTTGAACTGAAGTTTGAAACATCAACATTGGAGTGTGGGAGAGTGGGCCGATGTGATGTTCAGTGACGAGTCCCGATTTAGTCTGAGTAGTGATTCTCATCGGGTAACGATATGGAGAGAACGTGGAACACGTTTTGAACCAAGAAACATAACGGAAAGACATCATTTTCCATCAAGGGGAGTAATGGTATTTGCAGGCATCATGATGGACGACCGCACAGACCTCCATTTCTTTGACACGGGGTCTGTGACTGGTCAAAGATACAGAGTCGAAGTTCTTGAGCCTTATGTTCGCTTGTTTCGAGGTGCTGTCGGTCCTGACTTCATATTCATGGATCATAATGTGCCCTGTCACCGATCGGTGCTGGTTGATGACTTCCTTGAAACGGAAAACAACGGAGCGCATGTCGTGGCCTGCGAACTCCCCTGATTTAAATCCTATCGAGCATGTATGGGATATGCTCGGGAGACAAACTGCAGCCCTTTCGCACCCACCAAGCACCATTACAGAACTGAAGAGAGCTCTCCAAGAAGCTTGGAACCGTTTGAGCCCACGACTCATTCATCATCTCATAGCAAGTATGGTAAATCGCTGTGCAGCGTGCCTGGCTGTCAGAGGTGACCACACGCCTTATTAAACTGCAGCATCAGTATTTTATTTAATGTTTTCTTTCATTTTTTCTTTAAAGTGTGAACCCTTGGTATGCTCTGTTTTCTTTCAAACTGCTACTTTGGATAATAAAATTGATTATTATCGTTCTTTTGATTTGCTTTCTTATTTTATAACCATTTTACACTCGCATATCACGTTTCCCGCCATTCTGATTTACAGTTCCTTCTTTATTCACATAATTATCAATTATGCTGAACTTTTGGACACCAGTGTATATATTACATGATTAATTTTTTAAATCAATTATTATATATTACATAATTAATTTTTTTTTTAAATTATTATATATTACATTTTATGTTTTTAATTACACTTTTAACATTTTCTTCTAGGTATGCTTACACAGACACATTAAATCTTAATTCTGTCGAAGATGCAATGCTAACAGCTTATGCAGCCAAAAAGTACCTATTGCCCCATCTTCTAAGAGAGTGCTTTGTCTTCATAGAAGCCCACGTGTCACCGAAGAATGTTTGTCAAGTCTACGAGTTCGCCACCGTCTTAGAAGCGCACCATCTGATATACGAGTGTCTCAACATCATCGACAGACAAACCCATCATGTTCTCACATGCACCACATTCCCATCCGTATCAGTCAGTACCTTAGAAACCATAGTCGGTAGGCCATACTTGAACATTTACTCAGAGTTTTCTCTGTACTCAGCTGTCCATCTGTGGGCTGAAGGAGGAATGCAAGAGAAGAAATGTCGAGATAGAGATGGAGAACTTGAGGATAGTTCTGGACACTGTCTTGCCCCATGTTCGGTTTCTTGCCATGACAGCCGAAGAGTTCTGCAAGGGCCCAGCCAAGAATGGACTTCTTTCGAAAGATGAGTGTTACGCCATATTCATGAACCTGGCCATACCAGGTATCGTACCAATGCCCAAAGGACTATCATCAGACATGACCAAAAGAACTGTCCCACCTGATTTCTTCATGGCTTCTCGTTTCAAGCCTACAGGCTTCCATTCTCCAGTGAGACCTGTCAGGGTTTGTGGGATCCGGTTCACCGTAATCAACCATGATATCTTCCTGGTGGGTGTCGGATTTCCAGTCCGGTTGGACACGAATTTCTTTTCTGTCCGGCAACCGAAATACGACGGCAACCTCCGGTTCTTGTACAAGATACAAGAAGACAAAATCGAGAGGGAGGATATGGCCGTCAGCTTCAGTCTTGCCAGGGACAAAGATGTCAGGTTGAGGCTCAGAAAGACTTATTACGTGAGGAAAGGTATTGAATGCGAGTTGGAATTGCACGTCAATTCGATGTTGGCAGAAGATGTAGTCATACCAAACATGAGGAATAGGAAAAAGGACGACACAGTTGATGGCATCACTTTTCATTTTCATCAATTCAACAGAGGTCAAGCCAACAATGCTTCAGAAATCATGGAATTTTCAGAAATCTATTACTACTTTTGACTGTTGCTTTTTATTAATGCATTCATCAAATATCTTTCTCTTTTAACGGAAAGACTAAACTTTTCAGGTGATGTTTAAGTCAAGTTGAAAGCAACGTGTTTGAAATTTGCATTCGTAAAAGCTATATCACTGGTGTGGATGGTAAAAATAAAGTGTTGGAAAAGTTGTTTCATCATCTGTGATTTGCTGATTCTCCAGTTGCACATTGTTGTACAATGAATTAACATTTTCAACGAAGAAAATTTTACATTTTTTTAGAATTGTTTATACATAAAGTTCATTGAAATATTAATCTCATAATTCTATTTCAATTTCTCGCATCACTACAAAATATATATTCTAAAACTTATCATTAATTAGCTATAAATAACAAAAATTTGTAAAAGTGAATTTGTAAAAAAAGTGTTTTAATATTTGCTTCCATTCTAGAGGAGTATTATTTGAATAATTTCATGTGTACAGATTTGAAGAAGTATTTGTGTACTATGCGCTTTATATTAAATGTAGAAATCCAGATTTTTTTTTCACTTAGTATGTTACTCATTATCGATACATATTTGACACTACTATCTTTAAAATGAATCAATATAATAATTATAACTTGTAATAATTTGTTTTTATTTTTCTAATCCAAGGATTTATTGATGGAATTATATAATTCTCCATCGTAGTAAGAGTGGCGTAAAATATTTCTGTAATGATATATATCAATATTTAAAAAATCTGTTTTTTTATTCATATAGTATTTTTATTTAAAGTAAAATAAATTACAAAACTTTTTTTGGTAAACTTGGACAAATATTCATATTTTTACCATACATTGATTTGGTAAATTTGGACAAGTAATTATGTTTTTACCAATCTAAAAATACATTGATTTGGTAAATTTGGACAAATAATTTTTTTTTGTTTTTACAAATAATCTAAACATAGGTTTATTTAATAATTTGAATGATGATTTACAAGTTTCAATAAATATAGCATCTCTTACCAATAGTTTTAAGAAATTTTATGTATTTTACAATTTATATGAATATTCTGTTATTATATTAAAACTATTATTATTTACACAAAAGGTACAAAAAATTTTCGAATTTTGAACCCTCACAATGAATATTTTAAAATATTTCTTCAGAACTTGTTATTTGTTTATTATAGTACAAAAATATAGCTTTTTATTTTAGCTGTGCATTATTGATATGTTAATTTGAAATTATATTTTATCATTATATATGAAATTATATAATTATTATTATTATATGAAATTATATGTAATTATATTTTTTAAGTAACCTGTCCCTTTATCCATATTGAGACATTTAGGATTGTCATTTGAGTTGGAATCAAATACAAAGCTTTCAGCAAAAGTTTATATTATTCTTTTAAACTATATAATACACATATAATATAATAAATCCTTTCATATTTTAAATATAAAAGGATCATATTTAACTGAAACCAATATTAACTCATTCTTACCAAATTTGTATTGTATATCATGCTAAAAAAAAAAGAAATATAATAATGCGAAGATTTCTTAAGATAATTAACTCGATACATAATATATCGATATATAATAATAAAAGAAAAATAGGTATATAAGAATGCAAAGATTTCTTTAAGATAATTGCTTAACTATTTATGCTGTAATTGATGCAAATTTAATCTATTCTATTTGAAATTGTAAATAAAAGATATTATAAATTTCAACTCAAGAAGCCATAAACTTAATATGCACCTCATACTTTATTACGTATATTTTGAAGTATACATTCATGTACATTTAAAGAATCATTTACTGTTTGGATTTGAAATTTGTACAATTCGTGTTAATAAAATGCTTTTAAACTACAGTAGTAATTTTATTTCACATTTCAGTTAATATACTTTTTTATTCTCAGATTTATAAATATTACTTTACATTAATTAAAGTTCCTGATTATAATATGGGGGCCCGATAGCCGAGTGACTAGCTCTCTGGCTTCAGGTGTCACAAGTTTCGGGCCTGAGTCCCGGCGATGCCATGGATGCTTGTAGTGGTTCAGAATCTGCTTTAATTGGCAGGTCCCTGTCTCATATGACTGTATAGCATTAGGCTGACAACTCTACCCCGCAAAAAAACATCTCAAGTTTGAGAATCTGCCAGTCGGAAAACAGCATTGGCCCACCATGGGGCTGTTGCGGCAATGAAGAAGAAGATTATAATATATTCATGCTATTTGGACAAATAAGCGAGATTTATATTTTAAATGGATAAGTATTTAAATATATTTTAAGAGATTATCAGCATTTTTTTTATCCGTAAACAAATTATAATGCGATTCAGCGATAGTTGTTGGGTATATGGTTTCGCAAAAATGTTGATACTAGTACTAATGACTGAGCTACGGCGAAAGAGGAGAGCATTTGCACATTAGTACTGACACTCTCATTTTTTTCTTCATTGAAAGGATGGATTTGTGTTGGCGTATACAAAGAAAAACTTCAGAAAACAAGAACTCTTCAGCCATTTGTCGACGATTATATTCTGGTGAATCTGGTTATGGACTTGGGAATGATTACGTTATATTTATTGGATGCATTCATCATTGTAGGACAATATAGATCCATTTAAGGATGTTTAAATCCTTGATGATCATGTGCATCAATATATTCAGACTATTTTTCTTCGACATGATAGCCTGTTCCATCACATGAGTGTTTGTGAATGGTTAGAAGAGCACAAGAAAAAACTTAACTGTACCTCCTAGAATCCATATTCCACAGACTTAAACATAATCGAACAAGTATAGGACCTGATCTATCAGACTATTCGTTTTATGGATACTCTAACTCCCACCTTTCAACTACTTATTAACATTTTGCAGCACTTTATTGAGCCTCTCCCACTCCATCGCTCCATCAGGATATCACAGGTTCACATTAATACGACTCAATTTTATATTGCAGTAGTCTGATGATTAACTCATTAGACTTGCGACTCAATTTTATATTGCTGTAGTCTGATGATTAATTCATTAGACTTGCGAACTGGATGAATTCAGCTCGAAAGCCGAGGTGAAAATTGCAGTACCTATAATGGTGATGGTCACGATGGTAAAGTACACGACAGGAATTCCCACCATTGGGTTCGAGAAGGATATAAATCTTCCAAGATGCTACCCATGGCAGTGTTCGTTCCAAATCATGATACACAGAAATTGAATGTATTTCCAAAAGACATTTCTGAATCTTACATATTTACCATATCAGTGACGAATCTCAAATCAAAATGGTCCACCTTCAGAAAACCGTAATATAAATACATTTTTCTTTGATGTTGACAGAATTAATCACAGTTTCTCAAATAATAAACTTTGCTAACACAGAGTACTATTACGTTCATTGGTTAAAAATATAAATTTTAAATTCATGAATAACTAATATCCAAAATTGTAGTTTACAATATAATTTTTAAAAAAAACCTTATTTCTGAAATTAATTTAAATTAATTAAATTTTTAATTATATAAATTAAGTACAATCATAATATTATTTATAATCGATATTATTTTAAAAAAATTATTTCTCTTTTCAAATACAATCAGATATACGCAAGATATATTCAATGATATTAAAAGCATAAAAGTATTTTATTTATCAAAGTCTCCAAATTTCATTAACTGCTGTTTGTTTCAGCTTTAAGCATCATTGATAATTTATTTACAACTACAATAATTTATCCGCTTGTCATATATTCGTTTGGTTTATTTCATTCCTTAGATCAGCCTAGTGATTGGCCAGTAAAAAATAATCATTCGAATTAAAATCGAATTATGTGCGGTTTATTATTTTGATCAATGTTGTGTTTTTTTATTTAAGAATTAACTAGCGTACAGGGTACCTGGCGGTTGAGTGACTAGTGCTCTGGCACTCGGTGACATAGGGTTCGAGTCTTCTCCTTCATTTTTTATTTAAGAATTAACTAGCGTACAGGGTACCTGGCGGTTGAGTGACTAGTGCTTTAGCACTCGGTGACATAGGGTTCGAGTCTTCTCCCTCATTTTTTATTTAAGAATTAACTAGCGTACAGGGTACCTGGCGGTTGAGTGACTAGTGCTTTAGCACTCGGTGACATAGGGTTCGAGTCTTCTCCCTCATTTTTTTATTTAAGAATTAACTAGCGTACAGGGTACCTGGCGGTTGAGTGACTAGTGCTCTGGCACTCGGTGACATAGGGTTCGAGTCTTCTTCATTTTTTATTTAAGAATTAACTAGCGTACAGGGTACCTGGCGGTTAAGTGACTAGTGCTCTGGCACTCGGTGACATAGGGTTCGAGTCTTCTCCTTCATTTTTTATTTAAGAATTAACTAGCGTACAGGGTACCTGGCGGTTGAGTGACTAGTGCTCTGGCACTCGGTGACATAGGGTTCGAGTCTTCTCCTTCATTTTTTATTTAAGAATTAACTAGCGTACAGGGTACCTGGCGGTTGAGTGACTAGTGCTCTGGCACTCGGTGACACAGGGTTCGAGTCGTGACACTTGGGCGTAGGGTTGACAATTAGCTAGAAATCTGCTAGCAGGCGGAACGCCTTGGTCCACCATGAGACTGCTGAGACACTGAAGAAGAACTAGCTTACACTGTTGATAACTTTAAAATGTAAGCCCCACTTCTATGAGTGGATAATGGCTTTTGTAATATCAAAGGACTATCTGGCTTATAGATTTTTCATGTCGATTCCTAGAACCAACAAGAGAACTTGATACATTTGTCGCTGTTTTGTATAATGAACTCTACTTGTTTTAGTTCGAAAATCAATGTGCTAACAACGGAGCTTCCAGGCACATTTACTGCTTAAAAAAGGAAATTTTTTTTTTCTCACAAAAAATACTTGTTGACAAGAAAAACTTAAACTTAATTGTTCAATTTCTTAATAACTCTCGATTTCCTAGAAAACTGAATCAATTACAAATCTTCTCCATCATTGGCGCAACAGCCCCATGGTGGGCAAGGCCGTCTGCTTACTGACAGATTTCGAGACAGAAGTTTTTTTTTTTTTTTTTTAAGGGATGGGTTATCAACCCTACGTCCAACGCTCTATATATTCTACCTGGTCATATTAGTCCAGGACATAAGGTTTAAAGTGGATTCCAAACCCTCACAAGCATCCATGACATCGCCAAGACTCGAACCCAAAACCTTTTCGCACCGAGCTCCAATCACTCGGCCATCAGGCTCCGATTTAATAATCTAAAAGAAATAATTTAAAGTGACATATTTGACAACATATTTCACGTTTATTACACGTTTTAGACACACACACAGAAAATATTGAATCTAATCTGCACTCTTTATATTCTTCAAACACAGCTCTTGATAATTTTTTTGTATTCAATATCATTTTGATTAAAAACATTTCACCTTTGACCTTTGATAATGGACATTTATTTTTCTTTCTCCAGTACAAATCGGGGCCTATTTACTTCAACAAATATACCAACTTTGAACGACCACCGCTGGGCGTGGCCAAAACTCAATTGAAATGCCGTCAGCCAATACAAACACGGGAAAATACTGCCCTCAGATTGGCTGGCCTTATTCGAATGCAAAACACGTAAATCGTGTTACAGTATCTTGCCCCCGATATTCCTGCTACGTAACCAATTACGCTAATGAAACCGTGCCATGTCTGTGCGTCCATTATGTTGTTAGTGGACTCTGCTCTCAGTATTAGATTGACCACATGGGCGATTATACATATTCGCGCTATCCGTCATCTGATAGTTGACAGGTTTGAAAAACCTCGGGGTTTAATTTTTAACACCTGGCTACTTTCTGTATTGTGTCTCTAAAGTGGGGACTCAGAGATTTATTGGTGGGGGTTAATTTGTAAAGATTAAAATGGGGTAGAGTTTTCAGAAGTGTCCAGTTTTTCAGATTTATTTTATGTGGTAGTGAATCAAAGCTTTTTTTTACGCTCTAATTGCGCAGCATAAGATTTATGGTAAATAAGAGTTTCTGAAATTGGCGCATTGTTATATACGATATGCATTATGCAAATATCATAAACACTGGGAGGAAAAATATTTTAATAATTGAAGCATTAATTACAGAAAGTGAATATTAATAATATGATATTCGATAGCCAATGCATTTGCATGCATAATATAGGGTGCGTCCATTATCAATAAAAATCACGCATTTACAATTTTGTTTATGTATGAGTTTTATTTATAAGGATATTACCGTCGAAAGCATAGATATCGTAACGTATTATTTTATGGTATTTAAATTATATAAAAACGGGTGATAAATCTCTAGCTTTCGTAAATAGGTGTTTAAAAATAATAGTTCAGTAACATACAGTGTGTGGCTCAATAGTGTAGCATTTTTTTCTCACGAGAAGAACTTTGGCATTTCATTGCCAGGAGAGAGGAATGTATATTATTTGACAAATATATAATAAACCTACCACTCAAATTTGACAGATGAGCTTTATAGTAAGTAGCTATATTACATGCAATTAGAGTTTTGTACTAATGAGAACAACCTGTCACTCAAATCCGATAGCAGATATTCAATATCATGTATAATGAGAAAATCATGTATAATGAGGAATCTTTACAGGTCGAAACAATTACAGATCAAACATGAACTATACTATGAGTTGTTCCATCGTGAGGGGTGATAGAAATGTCTACTCCAATGGAGTAGACATTTCTCAACTCGTCAGCTTCAGGTCAACGGGTCTGCTTCCCTCACTATTTAAGGAAGATAGACTGACTGACTCCCCCCTCCTCCCTTGCTGGATTGTCTTAAAAGAAGTTTTTTGATGAAGAAGGGAGAAAGTTCTACGACGAATCGACCAGAAGTGTTGGTTTACTCTTTTTTTCTGAAGTGATTGATTAGGCTCGATTTTCTGCCTGTTTACAAAGTGAGCCCCTTTTGCTTTCGTGTATCATGCCGTGTGATAATTAAGGTCTGCCGCAGACCACTGCATTAGAATCGTCATAAAAACTCTGAAAATCTCAGTGAAGTGAACTGCACTCGTGAATCAAGTTATCTTTAATTTTAATTTTTTGTAAGTAGTGTTCTGTATACAAATATATATAACTCTTGTAAATAAAAATTAAAGTGTTCCCATGAACCAGAAAGTAACCCTCTTCTTGAAGCTAGGTCTAGTAGAAGCCGAGACGTTATAATAATAGCACGACTGCTTGTGTGCAAAAAGACTTACATTCTAATCCGCTGGTGGTCACAGTTACAATAATTGCTTTCAGTAGAATAATATCAAGTAGAAATGTAAATATAATAATCTGGTGTTGATTAAAGCAATTTGTTTCAGAGGAGTGCTCAATGTCTTTCTTTTAAAAAATTTCCAAATTTTTTATTTCAAATAAAATAGTAATTAAATTTTTTTTTTTTTTTCATAGGCTTGAAAACATTCAGCTGCCTTTTAAACAACAATTATTTAAGTATATAAACATTCAAATTTCCTTTTGCATGTAATCTGTCCAAATACGAAATACATTCTCAGTTTTTCATTTTACATCAATAGCTGTCGCTACAGATCAAAAACATTTATCATAGGGATTAACAACTATAACATGCTGCAAAACATCTGAGATAACTAATTTATCAAAACAATTTGGAAATATAATTATCCAGAGAAATTATTATGCCAGATCATTGATTTAATCATTGATTAATTGCCATCAACGAACGGGTAGTTTCAATATTTTTTTTACACTTTTAATAGAATTTATCAAGAATTGAGACAGGATTATGAAAGGGGGATTTAATTAGTTCATGTAAATGTGTAATATAAGAATGAATTTATTTTTAAATTTGATTTTGTTTTGAATTTTTGAAATAAAAATTCTTGAAAGTGCAAAAAAAAACCACACACCTTTTGTCTATTATGTACGAATAGGTGACCTACTCGTATGAATTTTATCTGTCAATAATTTAGAAGTATATCAAAGACTATTTCACGTTGTATTAAAATAACATTGCTTCGTTAAATTCGTCGAGGTTAAGATAATGGAAATTAATAATGAAATAAGTTTTTTATCTTATGTACAAGACATTATATAATATTTGGGCAATATATATTTTGCTGTTCTTTTATGAGTTGTTATTTTTAACTTCACACATTGGGTGCATTATACAAACTTAGCGCAGACAAATAATAATTCTAGATAGACGAGTTCTATTTGGCTATTATCAATTATTTCGGCAATATAAATTTTAAGGGCTTAAGCTATATCGTATTTTCATTCTATATAAACAAAGAAATAGTCATCAATATTGTATATTATATTATTACATCTTCTCGATTATATAATTAAATCAATCTCGAAAACAAAATTAATTAATCAATTACCAAATTAAATAATGAATAATATCCCAACCCCATTTGGGTCTTTGAATAATTCAAAGAAAATGAATACACGTTACATTTTGACAAGACAAACATAAAGCACGATTCAATACCAAATTTTACCCATCATGTGGCGCCATCTTGTGAGTCATCTCTTGTATAATTCTATATTGAAATACGATTAATTTTTTTTTTTAAATTAATCGTTCCAAATATATTTATAAAGTTCATTTGAGATTGACTTAACATTTTCTCATTGTTTAGAAAATAATGTCAGAAAAAAAAATGCATTTCTAAAAAAAATAATAGTTTACTTGATTTTTTTTAAATAAGAAATTAATTAAAACTGATGAAGATGTATTTAATGATCTCTCAGATACATGGGACGTACCAATAAAAAAAATAAGAAATATAGTAGTAGCAATAATTCAACATCAAATTAGTAATTTGCATGATAATAAGTAATATATAAATAAAATTATGAATTCAGTAGAAAAATTAGAAGGATTGGGAAGATTTTGGAAACCTCACTCGAGTTTTAAATTGTCTGCAACAGAGAAAAGTAAAGTAAATTTTTAGTTTCATTATTTACAAAATTTAATTGGATTGTCTACTTGTGAAAAATTGTGTGACTTTCAATAACCTTCATTTACCATAGTCTTTTGTCAATTGTGAAAAAAAATCCAGAAATAGTAGCAATACAATTACCGGTTAGAGGCCGAATTGAGAGATATCACTTTGAAACCTAATAAGCAATGCTGTTTCTTAAGTTTCATTTTTTCACCGGTGATGGACACAATGAATCCATAGGCTAAAATGTTATTCATTTAGCTTTCAAAGATAGTAAGAATATGAAAACTCCCAAGCAGCCCCTTCTGGAACTACTCCATTCCAATAATGCCGACATAATCCGAGTATAATGTAGCAAGTGTAGCATTTTTTTTATCACGGGAAGACTTTTAGCATATTATTTGACAAGTGTATAATAACCCATCACTCAAATTTGACAGCAGCTTTATTGTGGGTAATTATATTAAATGCAATTTTTGTTTTTTACTAATGAGAACAGCCTGTCTCTCAAATCTGATATATTCGGTATCATGTATAATGAGACCTTATGAAATTAGCTAATGTCTGTGCGAACTTCACAGGTCAAAACAACTACAGATTGAATATAAACTATACCATGAGTTATTCCACGAGCTGAGAAATGTCTACTGCAATGAGAAGTGAGGGAAACTGAATCCCCCCCCTCCCTTCTAGATGGACTTTCTTAAAAGGAGGTTTAAGGTAAAGAAGAGAGAATTCTGCAATGAGTCGGCAAGAAGAGTTATTTTTCTCTTTTTCTGAGTGGTTGAATAGGCTGGAGTTTCCACTTGTTTTTCAAAGTGAACCCCTTGTGGTTTCGTTTATCCCTCCGGGTGATAATTAAGGTCTGCCGCAGACCAAGCAATTAGATTCGACGTAGACACGATAACTCTGAAAAATCTTCGATCTTGGAGTGAATTGTACCGAGACGTTACATAAGCCATCCATAAATAACGCTATGCCAAATCTGATTCTTGACATTTAGAAACAACATTATACATAATATAAAGAAATTTTATATATCTGCGTCTAAAAATAACACTACAAAAAGGATTACAATTTATAGATTGCATGTAAAAGTGATAGTCCATCAACCTTGCAGAACCTTTTGATTTACCTAAAACAAAGAAACTGTCAATTGTGATAATAATCAAACGTATTTCACTGTGTGATTATCAACAATTTATTTTCACCATCTTCCTCAGCTAACAAGCGACATCATAAATTGTCTTTGAGTTCAGCCCTTGGGCAGACCTTCAGATGCATTCACCAGTTGATAAACATCAGGATATGCAAGAAAAACTGGCAGCGGCTTTTCACATTCCTTATTAAAGGGTCCAACAACAGACTTCAGTCAATCAAAAAAGCTTTCTAGAAATTCTCAATGGTATTTCGGTATTTTTCTATGTAGTCTTTCATCGGCAAATAGAAAAGAACAACCGAAGCGTGTCGTTTCTACAACCGATTGAATAGTTCGTAACTGTGAATGAGTCTTGATGTAAAGAATTCTTTTATGTGATCATTTACACTCCTGCTTTTCTGAATTTTTCTCATTCCATAGTGTCTCGAAGAAAATTTTAAAAATAAATTTTTTGCGAAGGTTCTTTATTGTGTCATTTGACTTTTAAAAGCAAGATGGAAACATTATTTAAATTAATTTGATTAAGAAAGCATAGAAAAATTGCAAAATTCTAAACTAAAACGCTATTACAGACGCTATTATACTATATATTTGAGTTAGACGCTATTATACTATATATTTGAGTTAGACGCTATTATACAATATATTTGAGTTAGACGCTATTGTGTACACTATATTAAATTTGAGTTAGACGCTATTGTATACGTTATATTAAAATTGAGTTAGACGCTATTGTATACACTATATTAAAATTGAGTTAGACTTTATTGTATACGCTATATTAAATTTGAGTTAGACGCTATTAGTTTTTCTGTGTGGTTCCGGAAAGTAAAAAATAAGTAAAAAATGTATGTACTATAAGTAAAGAACTTTGAAATTTCAAGTGCTAATTTGCCGGTTCAGAAATAAACCTACCACTGGATTAGAGTTTTTGTTTTTCGGCAGCTAACAAGTAATGTTTTAAAATTTTTAAGAAACGCTTAAAAATTTTATTTCATATATATGGCAGTATCATTTACGTCTTTATAGAATTAACTATGAAATAATTAGAGAAATCAAAATTTTTTTATCTGCTAGAGATAATTTTGGGCCGATGGCCGAGCGGCTAGCGCTCGATGTCTCAGATTTTGGGTTCGAGTCTTTGCGGTGCCATGGATATTTGTAGTGATTCGGAATCCATTTTAAACCATAGTTCCCGGTCTCAAATGACTGTAGAGCGTTGTGCGTAGGCCCGACAATCCTACCCTGTAAAAAGAAAACATCTCCTGTCTTAAAATCTGCCAGAAAACAGATGCCCTTAGCCCATCATGGGGCTGTTGAGCCAACGAAGAAGAAGATATAATTAATATATTATTAATTTAAAATCATAAAATAATTATTGTATAATATTATTCAGAATTTTATATGCGTATAGAAAATAAGATTAAATATATGTATTTTATTTAAAAATATAAATCGTCTGTAACATACTTGTAAAAACTTAATTATTGCGTTTTACGGGTGTGTCAGTTTTAATTGTGTTATATATTATGGATATCATATTAAAGAAAAACAATTTTAATTCTAATCATCAAAAAAAAAAAAGAATTCAAAATACAATAATTTTATCACAGAAAACTATTCATTAATAAAAAAAGTACAACAAAAAACATTTTAAACAAGATCTAAATTCAGTAAAACTTCTAAAAACTAAATTCTTAGAATCTTGAAAAATAATATGCATATGTTTTTAAAGAATTATAATGGAATATAGATAGAAATTTATATATAATTTTCTGTAGTTTAAAACAGATTCTTTATTTAAAAAATAAACCTTGCATATAAAAAATATCGCCCGTGTGTTATGTTGATAACTAGAAAACTTCCAACATCGTTTTATGCCAATGTAAACAAAGATTAATATCAGATGCATTACAAGGTCAGTGTACCGGTGAAGGCTCATCATTTGAGAATAAAATTAAATTTTCAAAATATATTTATTTTTTACTAGTTGAGTATAGATTCATGCATGATTTTTAAAGGAGACTATAGAAACTAATCTAGCCACCATTTTTTAAAACTATTAAATCAAAAAGGAAAAAATGTAATATAAAAACATTGTCAATATATTATTTTAAATAATGCTGTCTGGTCCAAAGTTGCACAAATATAATTGGCTAAATTTGCCAAACTATTTTCAGATTATGATGATAGATTAAAGTAGAGAATCTAATTTAGATTCAGTTTAATAAAAAATTAAAATTTTAATCATTAAAAAAGTATTTCATTTAATGTTTTCTAATTGTTACAGATTAGAATATGAAATCATTTGTCAACAGCGTGCAAGTCGGATCCTTATCAATGTATTTTTTTTTTTATTTCTGTGGTATTTATTGCTGAAAACATGTTCCATTTTAAAATCGACTTAAGCAGATGTTATTACAAAATATTACAATAAAGCGTGATAAACAGAATAAACAGTTTTTGGCACAGATATAAAAACAAGTAATATAAAAAAAAAAAAAAATGTTTTTAAAGTCAATTCCTACTTTTTTTTCACTATATTGCAGAAAGTCCTGTATAAATAATTTTCATTCATTTTTTTTAATTTATCTGGCGCCATCTATTGGTAGACATAGGCAACTTAAATCTAAAAACTAAAATTAATTAATTAAATTTAATTACTGAATTAATATTTGAAAAAACTGTATTAATATCAGTGTCATCCACTACAAGTTCAAAAAAAAATGTATTTGAACTTGAGTGGATGAATAAAAAGTATTTTATGAACGATTGAAAATTTGAACAAGATATATATGAGTGTGAGCTAATAGAAGGAATTGAAAAAAAAGAATAAAAACTATTTGACTCATTACTTTCGCGTTTGATTTCCACAGAAATTGAATTAAATGTTAAAATTTTTAGTAGAATATTGCTATATCATACATCAAATTCGTTTATTGTTTTAATACATTATATTAATTTTTACTACATATAAAAATATGCAGGTTAGGCACCCAAGATTGTAACTGGGTGTAGTTGGGTTCAGATACTTGAGGCATAGGTTGGAGAACTCAGATCTTTATTTACACATGAACAAACACCCCACACATACAATTGGAGACATACAATATTTAACCCAATTAAAGACAGATAATTATAGATCCGTGAAAGGACTCCACTTCTAATATATAAGGGCTCAAGATAAATAAATAATATGGTACGATACCATATAACTAACATAAGCATTAGCGAAACGAAAGGCATACAATACAGAAAAAAATAAACAATGGTTAACTCATATCAGTATTTTACTTTAGTAATGAATTCAACTTACACAATTTTTATCATGACATATTACGGTAATTTGTTTTATTTTTTAGCATATCCATTATAGTTAGATGCTACAATATCTATAAAGCGATGTTATTACGCATAAAAAAACATGATCAATATTGAAATTTGATAAATTCTTAGATTTATTTCATTGTTGACTTTTGTAAAAAATTTTAAATTTTTTCAAATCGAATAATTTTAATTTTGTAAATAAATAAAAACACACATATAAAACCCTTAAAATAAAACCGTAAATTTATTAGAAAATAAATTGTATTTAAACAAAAGTGGTTTTTTTTTTCAACGTAAACGTTATAATCATGACCCAGAAAAAATTTTTTTGTCTCGCCACCATGTTAAATAAAAAACTATAAAATATGATTTTTTTTTTTAAAAATTCTAAAAGTATTTTAATATTATAAAATTCACAAAACATTTTAACGTTTATACGTTGTAATGTTATAAATTTCAAAACATGGTTAATGATATTTGAATTTTGTGACTAAAAATTAATATTTCACAGTTATAGATATAATTGATATAAAAATCAAAATTAAACTCACATTCAGATGCATGTGATGAAAGACTTGAACTTTTAAAATATCCACTAATCCTTTCAAGTAACAGTCCGTATGCAAATAAGAAAGCATTTCAATTTTCTTAATATTCTCCTTTGACATATAAGAACGCTTTTGGTCGACACAGACACGCATCAGAAGATACTGATCTGACATTTCGTAAATATAATACAGATCAAATAATTCAATTGCGCAGATTTTAAGAAGATTAGTAAACCTATAAATATTTCAAAATCTATATTTGTTCAATGTAGTTTTCTTCGCAAATTTCTCGAGTACTGGAATGTTCTGCATTCTTTCAAAAACTGGAGATTTGGTTTGGTTTGGTTTGTCGCTATATTGTCATTTTTTGCACACTTTAAGCTTATTAGACCGGACCTACAGTTTAACGTGGATTTCGAACCACTCACAAACATCCATGCCACCGCCAGGATTGGAAACTGAAGCGTTTAGAACCAATGGCCAGAGCACTAGGCAATTGGCCATCAGGCCGCCAAACATTGGAGACGTTTTTAACAATTTAGAACCAAGGGTCTTATTGGCAGTTTCAAAATGACTGCATCTTTAGTTTCAACCTAGATATTAGAAATAGTTTAGTTTAAATATTTTTATAGTATATTTTTAGTTCCAACCAATAAAGATTTCATTTATCTTCTTTCCTACTGTCAGATTTTGAGAAGTCACGTTCTTCTTTATTGGACAAAACATATCCATATACCATGCTGAATATACCGGTTCTCGTTAGATCACCGAAGTTAAGCATCATTGGGCGCCGTCAGTACTTGGGTGGGTGACCACCTGGGAACACTGCGTGCCGTTGGCAAATTTGGGACCTGAATGGCAGAGTGTCTAGCGCTCTGGCGCTCGGTGCCACAGGTTTCGGGTTCGAATCCCGACGGTGCCATGGATGTTTGTAGTGGTTCGGAATCCACTTTAAGCCGTAGGTCCCGGTCTTCTATGACTGTAACAGCGTCACGGAGCAAAAGTCAGGCTTCTACCTACGGGTGCTCCATCACAACAGAAGCTGCTTCCTTCCCCTTCAATCATGGGTCCATATGGGCTCGTGGGCTTGGCCAGCCAAGTGGGATAAGAAACAACAACAACAACTCTTTAATAAGATTTTTATAACCATCAAAATCCTCAATTTCTTCGTTTGAATTGCTATTTTATTGTAATCGTTCTTTTTCCATAATCATTTTACCATTTACATTTAAAGTAACCAATTTAAAAATGCTCAGTCCAAACATTTTTGTTATTTGTAGTAGAATCTTTGAAAGGATGAAGTAAGTGGAATCATTTTGAAAATTCGTCATTTTTTCCCAAAGATTTGGTTTCTGGTAAGCCTTCAAAGAGAAGTTTTTCAGTTTTCTCTTCAGAAGAATATGTAATTGAAAAATAAGACAAGTTGAAAATGGCAAGTAGAAAATGTTGAATATATTCAATTAAAATCATGGAATTATAGAGCATACAGTTGCTATCTTTGTGATATTCAGCACATCTATAATCGTGTTCTTCTTCTTCGTTTGCTTCAAAATCTTGCATTTCTATAAGAGTATCATAAATTTGATATATCTTGCAAAACTTGAACAATTTGCAACGTACTTTGAGCATATTTTACTCAAAGTACGTTGCGAATTGTTCAAGTTTTGCAAGGTTGAACAATTCGCAAGCAAAAATTCATCCGATTGATAAAAAAATTATGAATTTATCTATCTTTATATCACATGGGAAGATTCCTTTGGTAAAAGGAATATCTTTGATTTCCAACTAAATCTACAATGTCCAGTGTCCAGAACAGAAGCATCTTCTTCAGGATTAAATTTAAAATTGGGATTTTTGGGATTCGTACGGATATGGTTAGATACGCAACTATCTAATTCTGACGATGCTACTATTAGAAAATACGGTCACGTTAAATATCTGATTAAGAAACAAAATTCCAATGGTCACAAAATATATACATTAAATTTTGCAAAATTCAATGAAATTGATGTTTCTTACCAGTATAATCATTCGCTTGATGGGGATTTTTCGACCATTCCATTTCATCCGCTTCTAATAAAATTCCTTAATAGCACAAAAAATAGCACGAAAAATAATGATTTAATTCATCAGGAAAGCTATTTACTAAAAGAAGGCACTAGACATCTGATGTTAAAAAATAGGAATTCAATGCTAAAATAGACTCTGCTAGGAAGATGTAAAGGATGATAATGTTAAATCACTCAACCGAGAATACACACGCGCTCAAACACACGCTCACACACACACACACAAATTTTGAGTTTATCTTTTTATAAGGACTGATAAAGCTGACAATGATGAAGAGCAAAAAATTACAGTATACAAAATGGTAGTGTGAATTCGTATTTCCTCTGAATCTTGATAGGATATTATTATATTATTTAAAACGCATATTTTGTCTCTGTAAAATGTTTTTTCTTTCATTTTTATGAGTGTATAATTTCGGAAGTATCTTTACTATTAATATTACCGAATTAATAATAAGTTTCGATATCAGAGTTAGCTGCTCATGTCAGTTAAGAATGCGACACAACATGAAATATTATTTTAAATACAAATAATCATGCTGTAATTTATATTATTTAAATACCAATCTACACGTTATATTTTTCTAACATTTTTTTATTTCATTGATTGTATTTTCACAACTTGCTATATTTAAAAAAAAAAAAAAAAAAATCAAAATTAAATGAAAATATTGTACAACACTTTTGCTCACTTTTCACGGTGAACATATCCAACTTACTTGCCATGTATGTTATTTACAATTTTTTTAGTACATATTTTTTTATTATAGTAAATTATATGCTGCGCCCATTACAAAGTTTGTTGTTGTTTCTTATCCCACTTGGTAGACATCTAGATCAAGCCCACGAACCCGTATGGACTCATGGTTGAAGGAAAAAGGGGCTGCTTCTGATGTGATGGAGCACCCATAGGTAGAGGTTTGACTTGGCTCCGTGACTCTCTACAATCACATGAGACCGGGCATTGAAAAAAAATATCAAATTATTTGACTTGTGAGAAATTAAAATATTCAGGTTATAACTTTTTACAGTTATTGTTCCTTTTTAGACATATATTCTTTAATATTAACGTAAATATTTAAATATGTTATTAAAAGACTATGTAATATTTCTGAAACATCAACTTTTTAATACGCTTTTATTAGTTTCACCTGTATGTTTGTTTGTTTGTAACTGACTCGTTGGGCTCGATTTTTCCCTACTGTAAGCGATCAGATTTATTTTAAATGTTGTAGACATATCAAGGACCAACGACACTAAAATATTTTGATAAGTTTATTATCTCATCATGATTAGGATCGCAGGATTAGTGATTTTATTTTAACTTATGAAGAGCAATTTAACCCATGTAGAAGGAAAGTACCTAAAGCATTCAAACCTACGTGGGATAGTGGCACAACGGATAACGCGCCTGACTACGGATCAGGAGATTCCTGTTCGAATTCTGGCTGGCTCGACGTATTCGCATCTAGCCTTTGTTTTATTCCCAATTAAATTATTGTAAGAACTATGGTTCCAGTCCTCCGTGCCGGGACCTCATTTAAATATTATAGTTCAAAAACACTAAAAAACACGCTTTTAGAGTTAATCAAACTAAAAAGTAAAAAATAATTGTTAACATAAGAATAAAATTACTGACGAGAAAATGAATGTCACTGTTCTAAAAGCGTGGGGTGCTTTGTATGACATTTTTAGACTAATTCTGCATTTCGGAATGAAACTAGGGAAAAATTATAACTATTGATATCGAGCACCTTACGCTTTTAGAACAGTAACATTAATTTTCTCGTCAATAATTTTATTCTTAAGTTAACAATTATTTTTTACTTTGATTAACTCTAAAAGCGTGTTTTTTAGTGTTTTTAAACTATAAGTTATTTTGACTTTCAGCTTTGAGTATATTTGTTGGTAAAAGTTTCGTTATTTGAATCAAAAGAAAAGATTTCGATATATATTCATCAATTTTTATATTACATGGAATGAACCTACAAATTTCTCCTTCAAAATTTTTATTTTTTCTGCATCTAGAAATGCTAATGTCAATGACCATTTTTATACACAAACTTTTCAATTTTTAGGAATAACCATCTAAGATAAATTACCTTCAGTGTAGTATAAAGAAATAAAATTAAAGACATGGATAAACACAAATCCTTCATATTTAGAATAACTGCCATTAGAAAATACGGTTACAACAAAAAAATGATTCCAGGATAAACCAGCAGCAAGAAACAGACTCGAAAAATTGGAAGAAATGAAAGTTTTTTACTTGAATATTTTTCATATCATTTACTTCAATGGAATTTTTCGAATTTCTGTTGTGAATTTTATCCATTCTATTAAAATTCCTCAGAAGAACAATAAAGGATTGAAATGTTGTTCAATAATCACAAACAATAGTGTTAAAAGAAAAACTCACAATTTTTAATAAAATCTAGTTTTGAGATCTTTGTTTACCAAAAATAATGATAAAGTTAAAGAAAAGCTTCATAATAAATTAAAAACGATGTGATATCAAAACGGAAGTAACTAGGCAGAAGTAACCGATGATAAACTTAAAGCATTACAACGAGTACACGAGCTTCAATGATAAAAAAAAAAAAAAAAAAACTTTTTAATGTCTTATTAGCTTATCTTCACATTGACATTCATAAAATATAGATAACTGTGGAAAAATATCGAAATATGACAGCTAATTTGTCCATTAGCTGTCATATTAACTGTCTTGATAACAATTTATGATTTTATTTTGAACCCTATTTTGTTATACTAAAATTTTTGTTTTTGTGACTGCATGCATGATTGTGAATGCCCTTTTTTTTTTTTTTTTTTTTTTTCAATTCCTTCTATTAGCTCACACTCTCCCTATATATATCTTGTTCAAATTTTCAATCGTTCATAAAATACTTTTTAATTCCTCCACTCAAGTACAAATAAATTTTTTTTTTAACTTGTAGTGGATGACACTGGATGTTAATACAGTTTTTTCATATATTAATTCACTCATTAAATTTAATGAATTAATTTTGCTTTTTTTTAGATTTAAGTTACATGTATCTACCAATAGATGGCGCCAGATAAACTTAAAAAATTGAATGAAAATTTTTGTAAAGGACTGTCTGCAGTATAGTGAAAAAAAAGTAGGAATTGACTTAAAAATTTTTTTTTTACACAGTCCAGTCACATTAATGTGATCACCACCTACTTTCGATATCAACATGAAATAACCAATCACAAAAGTCAGGTGGCAGAACATTGCAGTGGAGTGTATATAAAGGATGTCGTAGGGCATCGGAAAGCATTTCAATCGTTGGCGTAATGCTGAAACGTAGAGATTTATCCGACGTCCAAAAGAGCCCGATTATTGCCTTTCGGGCGAAGGGTGAAAGCATTTCGAAAATGGCTAATTTTGTGAACTGTTTGCGTGCCGCCGTGGTAAAAGTATACCGTGCATGGCAAAATGGCACTATCCAAAATCAGCGGCGTGGCACATGTGGTGCACCACGGGATATAGATGGCAGAGGCGAACGAAGGCTACGGAGATGCGTTCGGGGCGAATAGACGTGAAACTGTTGAGCAACTTACCGCCCGGATGTACCAAGAGGCTACCAAGAGTGTATCCTCAACAACGGTTCAGCGAACGTTGCTGCGGATGGGCCTCCGCAGCAGACGCCTGGTTAATGCACCTATGCTGACAACTGTTCATCGGTGAGGAAGGCTGGAATTTGCACGCCAGTACTGAAACTGGACGTCCACAGAGTGGCGACAGTGGCTTTTTCCGATGAATCACGTTTTATGCTCCATCGGACAGATGGACGTTGGCGTATACGGCGGAAAACGTCTGAAAGGAAACACCCTGCAAAAATTGCCGGAAGGATCCAAGCTGGAGGAGGGACCATTGTGGTTTGGGGAATGTTTTCCTGACATTCACTGGGTGCTCTCATCATTGTGGAAGGCACGATGGATCAGCACAAGTACGCATCTGTAATTGCGGACCACATGCGAAATGCATCCCCTACATGCGAATTATTTTTCCTCAGAATGATGGCATCTACTAGCAGGACAATCATACAGCTCGCAGTGTATGTGCGTGGTTCGAAGAGCACCAGGATGAGTTTACCGTACTCCCCTGGTCAGCAAACTCACCGGATATAAACCCAATCGACAATCTGTGGGACCACCTCGATCGGGTTGTTGGCGACATGGATCCTCGAAAGCGTAATCTAGCGCAGCTGGACACGGCACTGGAGTCGGCATGGCTCAACATCCCAGTGAACACCTTCAGAAATCTAATTGACTCTCTTCCTGCAAAGGTGGTTATTCTGGCTTTTGACAGGCGGTCACATTAATGTGACTGGTATATTACTTGTTTATCGTTAATACAGAATAGGGCAAAGGAACTTGATGGTTTATGAAATAAAAGAACTCTGTAAATATAAGGAACTCATTTTTTAAATACAGCTCGCAGTGTATGTGCGTGGTTCGAAGAGCACCAGGATGAGTTTACCGTACTCCCCTGGTCAGCAAACTCACCGGATATAAACCCAATCGACAATCTGTGGGACCACCTCGATCGGGTTGTTGGCGACATGGATCCTCGAAAGCGTAATCTAGCGCAGCTGGACACGGCACTGGAGTCGGCATGGCTCAACATCCCAGTGAACACCTTCAGAAATCTAATTGACTCTCTTCCTGCAAAGGTGGTTATTCTGGCTTTTGACAGGCGGTCACATTAATGTGACTGGTATATTACTTGTTTATCGTTAATACAGAATAGGGCAAAGGAACTTGATGGTTTATGAAATAAAAGAACTCTGTAAATATAAGGAACTCATTTTTTAAAATGGCGCAGCTTTGCAGTTTAATGTGTTTCTATTTTGGTAGATTTCTAATGTGGTACGAAGTGGCATAGCAAGTAGAATGAGGTAGCAATTTTAGTTGCTGTGGTGTCGAGCTACACTACGCATAATGTTTAACAAATTAGGGAGTATTATAAAATGTGAAAGTAGGAAAATAATAAACGGGCACAATTATTATTAGTAGTAGAATTTAGGAAGATTATAGAACAGTAACCGTGAATACTAGAACAGAACTATACACTCCAATGCTACAAAACTTCTTTTTTCCAGAATTTCACAGAAGACGCATAGGTAAAACGCCCAATAGTTTTAATACGTTGAAGCACTTGCGCATACGACTAAAGTTTGAATGGAAATGTCGAAGATGCCCCTGGTGAGAATTACTTCTCTATAAAGAGACACTATATGGCAATCCTGGTGAATAGAACACTGATGGCAGTTCTGGTGATGGACTTCTTTCTATGAGATTACTTAAAATCGAGCTTATACTATCGATATAAGCGCATTTTCCGCATTTCTTACCTTGAACTAATGGTAATCATTCAACGTGAGGTAACAGCTTATACTGAGCGAAATGCTTCGAAAAGTTATGCGAAATTTTTGTGATCAACTACAGCATTATGTGAATAGAAGAGGATGACATTTACAAGTTGTCCATTTTTCAGAACTTAATATTGACGTACACATGTATATAAAAATTAAGAGGGGAAAAAAGTGCGATTATGAAATTTTTATTCATTGAAACTGAATGAAATTTGGAGAAAACATTGATCAGTTAGTGCTTCACAAACTAAGCACAAACGAAAAACAATAGGCTTATAATCTGGTTTGAAAATACACAAAATGGAAGCATACGAAAAAACATAGTGTTCTGAGTTCATTGTGTGATCAGCTTCAATACGGAGTGTGAAAATTTCTAGGAATTATGCAGATAAGACAACGATTTTTCATGTTTACAATAATGGTGTTTATCAACTCAGTAGGCAGTAAAGTCCATTTGCTCAGTTTCAAAGATTGCCTGGCGACAGGTTAAGTGCAACTATTTATTTCCATGGAACATTTCAAATTTGCTCAATCCAGTTCTACGTATTAGACAATCGAAGCGCACAATAATCATCTCAGGAAGATAATTTTTCACTAAAATTCTCGCCTTGAGGATAAAAAAGTCACCAATTGCGCCTGTGTAAGAAAGAAAACTATGCTCAATGTGTCGATCCTATAATTATATATATATATATATATCAGAGGTAAAAAAATAAACATTTTCGAATGAGTATCAAAAAAAGTTTTGAAATGCAAACAAGAAATTTTCTGAGACGGTAGCAACAAATTTATGAATAATTAGGAATTTCAGAACACAATCACCCCTGGAATATAAAATACCCCAAATGGAATACAAGGCCTCCGATGTATCACAAAAATATCAAATAATTAGAAATAAATAATTTTAAAAAAATTAAATCATTAATTTAAATGATATAATTGGAATAAGAGAAAAACAAATCGTAGGATATTATAATTGACACATCGCATATCAAGAAGTGATTGTTTAATTTAATACACTTGCATTTCCTTACCTTATAAAAAACAAGTAATATAAAAAAAATTTAAGTCAATTCCTACTATTTTTTCACTTTATTGCAGAAAGTCCTTTATAAATAATTTTCATTCATTTTTTTAAGTTTATCTGGCGCCATCTATTGGAAGATACATGCAACTTAAATCTAAAAAAAAACTAAAATTAATGAATTAAATTTAATTACTGGATTAATATTTGAAAAAACTGTATTAACATCGAGTGTCATCCACTATGAGTTAAAAAAAATGAATTTGAACTTGAGTGGATGAATAAAAAGTATTTTATGAACGATTGAAAATTCGAACAAGATATATATAGGGAGAGTGTGAGCTAGTAGAAGGAATTGAATAATGAATCAAGTTGCACTCATTAATATCCATAAATTAAAGAATTCATATGTAATATTGTACCGTTTGTGTTCCTTTTGTATCGGAGTTTTTACCAGCCATACGTTTAATACAAGATCTCTGTCTACTAACGATTGCAAAATTTCAAGGCTGCATTCACCATCACGAACAGACTTCATTTTCCGTTAAGCGAAAAAAGAACAAGTCGTGTATTTGTGTCAGTCATTCATCACGTGCCAAATAAATTGCCAGATTCACTTGTAATTTCTCTCCAAGCAGACCATATCCGAGCTGCTAACAAACCTTTACTTCGCTGCAGTATATCAAATGCATTTTTTTTTTTTTTTTAAATTCGCTCGCATTCTTTTTTGACCAGCTGTCATCTTTAAAATCAGGATTTTTGAGTTCGAATGTTTATCGTATTCCTGATAGCGGACTCGTTAGCCGTTAGCGGATAACAGACTCGTAATTTTTTAACGGATTATTTTGAATATATGAGCATAAGGGTGGCGAATTTAAATCATCAATCTTATATCTAAATTTATTAGATAATTTCAATTTTACACTATTAAAACTCGAGCAATAAGATATTAATAATACTCCATCGTTATATAGCATATTTTAAGAAATAAAAAAAAAGATTCTATATAACGGGCGAGTTTCTAAAAAAGTAAGATATAATGAGGGGCCATTTGTAAAGGAGTTATTGTATAACAATATTTTACACGAAACTATATAGAAATTTGAAAGATAACAACATTGTACCAAAGAACTCTTAAATAAGATCAATTTAATAGTTTTATGAATAATGCCCAGTTTTAAGATAAGCACAAACACGCATAATAAAATATACTCATTGTCATAAAAATTAGCGTACCAAAGAGTGAATTATCAGAACAAATTGAAATTTTATTGAATTATTTTTAACATTTATATAAATAAGGGGTTACAAAATGAACGAAAAACGAATAATTAATTGCATAAAATGTCAAGAAAATTATCAGAACAATAGAAATTTCGCATTTGTGATGTTTATATAAATAAATGATTACAAAATGAATGAAAAAAGAATAATTAATTGCAGGAAAATTGTCAGAAACTTATCAGGACGATTAAGTAGCAAATAATGTTCAATATTCAATTTCAATAATAATTTTATGTATTAAGTAGCAAATAATTTTCTAACATTCTTATGAAAAAAAAATTATTTTAATTATAACACAAACATGCACATATATGAGTAAATGATTTTAACAGATTACAGATAGCCATAATGTTAAGTTCCTTTATTTAGTCTTGATTACCTGAAAAAAAAAAGGAGTGTTCTTTCCTTTCCAAAGACGTGATTAAAAATTAAAAAAAAAAATAGAATATTTCATTTAATTTCTAAATTTTCCTAAAACTAAATATTCTTGTTTGAAGAACATACAAATCAAAATATATTTTATTAATACAAAATGAGCCAATTTTCTTAACGACACAAAATTCAAAATTTTTTTTATAACCAAATATAACGAGTCATTGATAGAAATCAAAACTAGAATCACATTCCACGTCAATTTCTTCCTCATCATCCATTTCTTCTGCATTTGAAAAGTTCTGAACAGAATCCTGATTTTTGAAAAAATCCACCAATCCTTTCAAATAGTTGTCCGAGTGCAAATAGGCAAGCATTTCAATTCGCTCAATGTTCTGTATTGTCATATAAGGTCGCATTCCATCAGCGAAGCACGCATTAGATCTGAAACTTGATACTCATCTGCGAATTCGTACATATAATAAACCTCAAATTCTTTACTGAAGTTCAACTGTCCAAATTGTATGAAGTTCAGAAATTTTAAAAATATTTCAAAATGCACATCGTGCAATATGACCTTCTTTTCAAATTTCTCGCGCATTGGATTAATCAACATTCTTTCAAAAACCGGAGAACTTTCAACCAATTTGGAACCAAGAGTCTTCTTACCACTTTCAAAAGGAATATTAAAGATGGCACCGTCTTTTGTTTCAACTACTAAATTCCATTCATCTTCATTCTTATTATCAGTTTCAGGGCAATCATGTTCCTCTTCACCGGACAAGACGCACTCTATCACTTCTTTAACATGATTTTTACCATCATCCAACATCTCAACTTCTTCGTCTGAATCTGTTTTGTTTTGAAATTGCTCTTTTTGCATGGTAGTTTTACCATCTTTTACATGTAAGGACAAAGAACTTTGAAATACTGGAAAATCCATTCTTAACCCTAACATTTCCGTTATTTGCGGCATTTTCTTTAAGGGATTAAGTAAGTGGAAATTTCTTAAAAGTTCATCTTTTTCTCCCAAAGATTTGTCTACTGGTGAGCCTGTAACCATGAGTTTTAACATTTGTTTCTTCAGACGACTGTATAAATGAAAAATAGGGCTTGAGGACATATATGTTTGGTTGATTTCATCATAAGCATCTCTGTTTTTAAATTGTTCTTGCCAAATCATTCTAATGTCTGACGCTTTCATACCAGAACGTTTGATACTAATTAGGTCATCTAGCGTAGATCGAATATAAGCGACCAATATCCGCGAATTATAAAACATCCAACTGTTATTTTTACGATACTTAACGAATTTGTCCTCCTTTTTCACTTCGTTATTTTCTTTATAGGTTTTAGAATCTTGTATAAGTATTTGAGCTCCATATGATTTCCTACTTTCTGGTGCCCTGTAAGACATGAAGAACAATTCGCAGCGTACTTTAAGTACATTTTCTGGCAAAAGCTCATCTGCTTGGTCTAAAAGTACAGATCTTCTTATAAATTTATCAACATTTATGTTATACGGAAAGTTTCTAAAGTTCGCTTTGGCAAAAGACTGATAATATCTTTGAATCCCATCTACATCTACGATGCTGAAGGTCCAAGACAAAGTATCTTCATCAGAATCAAAAGTAGAATCGGAATCTTTGGAATCCTTACCGATATGGATAGACACGTAACCTTCATACTCAGCTGATCTGCCTTTAGGAAATATAGAGACAATAAATGTCTGAGTATAGGATGAATCTGCGGCAGGTGAAAAGTATATGCGTTCGGGTTTGGAAAATTCAGAGAAACTAAAGTTCCTTACCTGGATTTCTTGCACATCACTTATTTGTAGGAAATTTTTCGAACTTAAGGTGTCCATTTGTATTTCTTCCGGAAAATTCCTCAGTAGTGAAAAAAAAGATGACGTTTCAATAACAAAGAATACTGCAACATTGAAAAATCCACTACAAAAAAGAAAAAAAACCTAAAAATTTACAAAAAGAATTGCGGTTTTGTGATCGTTATTCGCGAAACATATAAAGCTGCAATCTGTTAGTCA
Organism: Caerostris darwini; assembly: GCA_021605075.1. Classification (NCBI taxonomy): domain Eukaryota; kingdom Metazoa; phylum Arthropoda; class Arachnida; order Araneae; family Araneidae; genus Caerostris; species Caerostris darwini. The sequence continues at coordinate 296,209 of BPLQ01009629.1, forward strand.
TTCCCTGATAATAGAAACAGAGCATCTGAAGTCGAAAATAGAATAGAGTTTTCAAAACAGAAACGACTAGGAAAAAGTAACCGATGAAAATACCTGAACCTCACAACCGAGCTTTTAGAAATGCGAAAATTTTAGAATTATGTATGCAGAAAATTTCATGTCTTCAAAATTGAGAAGTATTTAATATGGTGAAGAATTATAAAGGTTTATTTACATAATAATTGTAATTTTACTTAAATTTGTTTTTCTGGACTAATGTTTCGTTATTTTTTTATCCCAATTAAATAATAGCTGTATGTTTTGATATGCAAACTTTTACCTTGATTTAAGTGAATCCGATTTAACTGATTTTCTCGGTTGTGAAATTAATTTTTTTATCTTTAACTTCTGGCATCTTACTACATGTATATATACACGCAGTATTCGCACACCACCGTATTATTTTGAATAAATAAACATACATTATTTTTTCCCCTAAATGGAACAATACTTATTTTAAAAATTAAGATTACCTTTTATCATTCCTGTTTACACAATTTGACTTTAACGAATGCATTGCCTGCACTTCTATCTGGATGATTACATTGAGGATGATATTGTAAGAGAAATATGGCTTGCTCAGTATATATAAAAGGGAAAAAAATTAGAATTTAAATAGAAATATAGGATAGATAAAATAACAAATAGAGAGAGCTGATAAAAATATTATTTAATTAAAATGTTCAGTGAAGTACGCCGGCGTTTATTATTGATGGGAAGAGTAATGTCATAATCAGGAAGGCGCTTGAGCAGAGTATTAAGATTATTAGGAATATTATTATAAAAATTAGTTGCGAGCTTGTGAATAAAATTTTTAATTGAAGGAATTTCCAGAACAGCGAGAATATCTTTATTTCTGACAAACCACGGTGCATCAACTGCCATGCGTAATACTTTATTTTCAAGAGTTTGAATATCTTTGATTCTAGATTTGCAAGCGGATCCCCGTATTGGACTGGAATATGTTATAATGGGGACGCATGTAGACCATATAGATAAGAACTTTAGTATCAATGTTGATATGACTATTGCGAAAGATACGAGGATAGAGTTTTTTAACAGCCATATTGAATTTATTTTTGATATAATTGACGTGAGAATGATAGATAGGATTGTCAAGTATGTCATTCCTGTTTAATAATATTTGTATGTTTTTATATGCAAACTTGTACCTTGATTTACGCAAATCCCAATTAACCGATTTTCTCGGCTTTGAAGTTATTTTTTTTTATCTTTAACTTCTTACATCTTACTACATATATATATATATATACATAAAGTATTCGCACACCACCGTATAATTTTGAATAAATAAATATATATTATTTTTTCCCTAAATAGAACGATATTCATTTTAAGAATTAAGATTACATTTTATCATTCCAAAAAATATTTGCATAACAGAGATTCGTTTTGTCTTAAACATTCTTCAACGTATTACAATGCAAATATTTCAAAATTGCAGATTATGCCTTTTCTAAAAATTATATAGGATGATCTTTGGTTACTCTGTTTCCGTTGGCATAGCTCCATGAGAAAGGTTAGTTCTCAGTTGTTTTAGGGGAAAAGATTATAACTCTTTCGTGATTGAAGATTGAGTTATAGAGAAATCAGTAAAAAAAATTTGAATCCAAACTTTTTTAGTGTTCATTATGTTATAAAGAAGAAGACAAACGATATTGACTGAACAACAAATTAACTGTAATCTGGCAGTCCAAGGAAGTTAAATGTCATTGAACAACCATCAAAAACTCATTCACTAAGTGTACTGGAAGTGACTGATGATATTTGAGGAATTATAGTCACACCTCAAACTATTCGAAATAATGCGAAAATTCGAGGAAGAGCTCTTCAGAATTTTTTGGTCAGCATCACTTTTTGTGTTCCAAAACAAGCTCACCTAATTTGGAAACTCTGCCTGATATCCATCAGGGACCTGCGAACCCTATTTTATTATTGCCTTCTTATTAGACGTATGAAACATTTTTTTATGGTGTAGATCTAATTTGAGAAAATGGTTGAATGCAGTTTCCTTCCTACAGTCCTCAACAGAGCATAGTCGGCCTGATGGCCAATTGGTTAGTGATGTGGGCCTTTGGTATCACAGGCGGTGGCATGAATGTTTGTGAGAGGTTCGGAATCCACGTTAAACTATACAATTTCATTTAGACTCTAAATTGCACAATCAAAAAATTTTTATGTGAATACAATTTATCTTGTTATATACTTAGCATATTATCTCTTATGTAATATCTTCTACCCTTTTTATTACCCTTGTCCATAATTTTGCAGCAACTGCTTTTACCGTCTATTTATTTATTAGCTATTACTCTTTTTCTAATTTGATTAGATGATTATTATATTATTAGATTGATATGAGTATTAGATTATTTAGATTTTATGATTATTCCTTCAGCTCTCTGATTTGTACAATCTCCTATGTAGTGTTTATTGTATTACATTGCTTAAATTTTTTTTCTAATATCTTTCCTAACTTTTTTTATATATTTTCGCATTCCATATTTCATCCTTTTTCAAATTTTTGATATTCTGTTCTGCTTTTATAAGAATTTTTCCCATTGTTCAGCTTCTGTACCTCCAAAAGGGAATTATGCAAAATTATTCAGCCCCCATCGTGCGTCCATTCATTTCACCCACATCATTCCCAATCTGTATAGGGGCAACTCAGCTCTAAGCACAGTGATGTGTTGTGGGGTAGTAGTAGTAGTAGTAATCCACGTTAAACTGTAGGTCCCGGTCTCATTAAACTAAAGTGTGCACAAAATGACCGCAGAGCGACAAAATAAACTAAACCAATTAACAGAGCATACACTGCAAACTTAATTATTTAGATAATATTATTAATAATAATACATTATATATATATATGTAAAATACCGTAATATTCTCTATTAAAAAAATTACGATCTTTTATTAGAGAGTTTTTGCATAACGTTTTTTTATCGTCCGATATTTTTCTTCCTAGCGCGCATGTTCATAAGAAACATTGCACCTATTGCACATGCTTATCTGTAATACTTCACTACTGAGCTATTCCTATGAGCATAAATATCGGATAAAAAAAATATCAGATAAAAAAAAATATCGGACGATAAAAAAACGTTATGAAAAAACTCTCTATTATCTATGTACGATCCGCGTCTGTTTATTTATTATCTTTGGTTTATCAATATAATAATAAAACTTTTTTTTCATTCCAATGGGGGAGATCGTATATTAGAGTAACATTTTAAATTTAAAAACCTTTTTTGAACTACAGTATGAAAAATTATATATTTCGGAAGTTAAAAACCGGAAAAAAATGAATATCAGTGCCAAAAAATAGAATATGAATAGAATATGATAGAATATGAGTGCCAAAAAGTATAAAGAAAACCAAAAAATATTTGGTAAAAAATTCCATGGAAATAAGTAAGAAAAAGTAAATCAACTAAATCAAATTTAATTCAGGAATGCCAGATTCAACTTTAATAATATAAAGAAAACAAATAATAGAACATTTTGCATTATTTATTTAATAATGGAACGAATTTCTAAAAACATTTCGAGAAATTTTATAATTATTATATTTTCTACAAGGATAAATCTGAGCGCAAGAAATTATTTATTATTTAAATTTAATTTTATTATTTAAATTCTCCGGATTCTCATTCTTTTAGCATTAGTGTATTATAAGTATAAAATCTTACCACTTTTTAAAAAAAAAAAAAAATTTCTTTTTATCATTCGTGATTTTAATCTGTTTCTTATTTTATATTTTTTTGAAAAAAATGTTTATTTATCTCTCACATTAAAAAATATTTTTTAGGTGGGGTTTTTTTTTTTTTTTTTTTTTTTTTTTTTTGAATCAATTTTAACCATAACTTCCGAGGAAAAAAATCATCAGAATGTTTTATTTTCATGGAGCATATAATAAAAATACCTAAGAATTCTAATTTTTAATGCATAATACATGAAATATGTCTGTCTAATCCTCAGTTTAGTGTTGAAATAACTCGCATTTGCGTATCGTATGGGAGAAAAACAGGAAAATTCTCACCAAGTAGCCCGACTAACTAGGGGCCTGATTGGCCGAGTGTCTCTTATGACTGTAAAAGCGTCACGGAGCCCAATCAGACTTCTCACCCACATTATTCCCAAACCGTATAGGGGCAACTCAGCTCTAGGTAAAGTTATGCGGTGTGGTGTACTAGTAGTAGCCTGACTAACTAGGCAAGATGTTGAACATCACAAATGCCATCAAGTCTCCTCGGTTTTTGAAACTGTCTACAACAAAACAGCCAGAGGATTGAACCTCAGCCCTAATGCTCAGCAGCACACGTTGCCATTGAGCCACGAATTGAGAACGAGAATTGTAGATAGAAATTTCGGTAATCATAATTTTAATCAGTTATAGATCTCTGCTTTTCCAATTTGGTGTAAAGCGATCAATAAATTATAATACTCTGATAAACTTTTTTGAATTTTACCCAGAACTTTTAATTAATTTTAACTCAAAAAATACATTTTAAATATTTCAATGTATGAATAAGTATTTTTATTTTAATTTCACATGAAATGGTTTCCGAATTAAAGGAAATTAAGATTAAACAAGATTTAAGCCGTAGGACTTAAATCTTGATTTCCATAATAAGACTGTAAAAGGGGTCTGATATGACTGTAAAACTTCAGGCGTAGGGCTTCCCATAAAAAACAGCATCATGGAAAGTCAGACTTCTACCGACGGGTGTTCCATCACAACAGATACTACCCCCTTTCCCTTCAACCATGAGATCACAGGGTTCATGGACTTGGTCTAGATGTTGCTGTCAATCAAGTGGGATCAGAAACAACAACAATAAATCTAGATCAAACATGAAAAGAAACGTCGAATGATTATTTTTTTAATGATGGGTACAATAAATCTATAGGCTACAAATTCCTTTTATTGACAGAAATTTTATTTCAATGGCATTTTCTCATCCTTGATGAGTTCGACTCTTATTCAAATAGATACGATATCAACACAAAATATTATATGTTAATATCAAACATTTAACAAAGCCTTTCTTGATACTGATAAGCCAAACCGAAACAGCCGTGTTTATTTTAATGGGCATTGTTTAATGCATATTCTTACAGAAACGTAGTGTCGTGACATTTGAGCAACGATAAAGCGAGAGCGTGAGATGATGAAAAATTGTCATTGTCTTACGCGGACGTGGTATGGCTCAATGGATGGCATCTTCACCCAGTAAGTTGGTCTCTTTACATGAAATGCATAGTAATGTCCGTTTTGTTGAAAGTCACCGCCTACGATGCTTTACTGCGGACCACTTGCAAAAGCCTACGCGATCTTTTTTCTAAGTGTTTATTATATACTTTCCGGAAAGTTATGTCTCGATTTCTTCCTACTTCTTTGGGTTTTATTTTTTGAATGAAAAATACGTTGTATTCTTTGACTTCTAAAATAATGATACTTTTATATGCATGATTTAAGATAATGTTAATGAAGAGAATATTTTTTTCGTACCTTTTATTGTTTGAAATATGTTATTATTTAACTTTTTAAATCATCATCTGTGTCAACTGAGTTGGTATCCGACCCTATAAATGTTCGTGTAATCCATTAAATTTTATTTATTGCGTCATTTCAAATTTTATTTACGGCGATTTTTGATAGACTGGCTTGATACCATGAATTTTAAATTTGTGAATATATACCAACTAGCGCACTGGTTCTCAGGGCCATAGGTTTCGAATTGGAATCCCATGCCATGGATGTTTGTAGTGGTTCGGAATCCCCTTTAAACCGTAGTTCTTGGTCTAAGATGACTGTAGAGCGTTGGGCGCACAGCTGACAACCCTACCCCGAAAAAAAGAAAACATCCCCTGTTTCGTAATCTGCCAATAGGCAGACGACCTTGGCCTACCAGGGGGGGGCTGTTACGCCATTGAAGATTTTTTTTTTTTTGTCGCTCTACGGTCCTTTTACGCATACTAAGGCTAATTAGATAGGGACCTACAATGCAAAGTGGATTCCGAACCACTCCCAAACATCCATGCCACCGCCAAAATTCGAACCTGAAGCCTATGGTACCAAGGCCAGAGCACTATCCAATTGGCCATCAGGCTGCGCGCGCCCTTGCAGAAGAAGAATATATATTATTACTAACGTATCAATAAATACATCTATAAATTGAAACTTTATGTCCAGCGTTTTCTAGCAGATCCGAATTTATGAATTCTAAATTCTAAATTCTGAAGTCCTTTCTTTAACGCAAAAGGTCTTAAATTTAAATTATACATATGTCAGGAATTGCCTTTTGTATTATTGGAATGATGTTAGTAATTGCATTCTGTACCGTTAGAATGATACCAGTAATTTCACTCTGTTAAAATGATGCCAGTAATTGCTAAGTACTATTGTAATGATATCAGGGATGACATTCTTTACTTTTGGAATGATGAATTGTACTTTGCGTACATTTTGCATTGCATGTTTTATGTCTAAAATCTATACAGGTGGGATCCTACATTTGAATAATATATCGAGTTCTTATATTATATTATTAGATATTATATTTATTATTAGTTTATAGTTATTATTTTTGCAAATTCTTGTTCTCTGTAACTGGTGCTGATGATAAGAGGAATTGCCTTTTGTATTGTTTGACGATGCCAGGAAATGCGTTTTGTACCATTGGAATGATGTTAGCAATTGCATTTGTTGCCAGTAGTTGCTTTAAGTACTATTATAATGATGACAGAAATGACATTCTTTACTTTTGGAATGATGGCAGGAATTGTACTTTGCATATATTTTGCATTACATATTTCATATCTAGGTGGGATTCCGAATTTTTTTACTATATCGAGTTATGATTCCTGTGAATATTGGCAATGTTCTTAATAAAATGCTATTCGATTTTATCAGTAAATCATTATATAACCATAGTAAATCTTGAAGCATTTAAAAACACCATTTTTCTTTCGAGGACTTAGAATTTAATGAAAAAATAATAATTCCTATTTCCCATGTCTTTTACAGCTCATATAATATTTTTTGATGTGGAACAATTTGAATGTATCACTACATTAGTAAAAACCAATAGCATAAATATAAAATCGAAGTAATCAGATCAGGGCCGGATTTTCCTATAGGCTAACTAGGCTTCAACCTAGGGCCTCAAGATCAAGAGGGGCCTACATTCAAATTGTTAGCAAAATTAGTCAAGATCAAGAGGGGCCTACATTCAAATTGTTAGCAAAATTAGAGTTACACTATTCTAAAAACAGTAAACACTAAAATACTGAATCGAAAATAAGAAGAAATTCTACACACATCACTAATAAACAAACATAAAAACGTATTTGAATTTTGTTTCTTTGTAAATGTTGTGTGTTATGTTTGATTAGTCATTGTTACAAGTACTATGTGCTGAGAATAAATGTCCAAATAAGTGTTCTCGACTTGTTTTTTTATTTATTATCCATGCCACATTTTTTTTATAAATATTAACACCAATCACAACATGTTTCGTTTAACATATTGATATATATCACAATAATGATGTACTTTATTATCTCTCATGTAATTTACTAACTTAAAAAGGAGAGGTGAAAGGGCCTTATAAGTGGAATAGTCTAGGGCCTCTTTTCATCTAAATTCGGCACTGGATCAGGTAATAAGAGTCGATTTTTCTTGCCTGTATCAAGTCATAAGGTTCTTTCTTGCGTGCTTGCTATTTGATATTTTATACTGTTTATACTATTTTGTACTGTTAAATAGTAACTATGGAAACTTTAAACCGCAAAATCTATAAAAAATAATAACAACACAAATCGCTTAATGATTGACTAATTGCTACTTGTCGTTATGCGTCGCGATGTTGGTTATAGTTGAGAGGTTTCTTTAAATATTTTAAAATAATTAAAAATCTAAAGCTAATTTAAAATTAATTAAGCTTATTAAATTTTTTGCAGAAAACATCAACATCATAAAAAACTGCTGGAGAAATAAAAATTGTAAAAAAAAAAAAAAAAAAAAAATTAATGTTTTGAAATAAAAAAAAAAGTGTAGTTTTTAACTATTTAAAATTTCAAACTTAAATTTTCAAGAAAATAATTTTAGCGGGATTTTTTAATGCAAGTTTATGATTGAATAAATTTACAGGTATAAGAAAATGTTAAATTTAAACAAAGTTTCATATGTGCACTTCTTCTTCATTGGCGAAACAGCCTCATGGTGGACCAAGGCCGTCTGACTACTGGATGATTTCGAGAAAGGAGATGTTTCCTATTTATGAGGTAGAGTTGTTGACCCTACGCTTTACAGTCATATTAGACTGGGACTTAAGGTTTATAGTGGATTCTAAACCACTACAAACATGCATGACATGGCGTGGACTAGAGCCCGAAACCTGTGGCACCGAGGGCTAATCTCTCAGCCATTCAGGCATGAACACTTGGTTGATACATTAAATTATCTTTTGATGCATAAAATAAATTTATAATTCTAAATATTCTTAAGTTTTATAGAACTTAAACATTTCTTTGATAAACTCAAAAAATAAAAGGTTCAAAATTGCATTTGAAGATATAAAACGCTATATGAAAACATCTATATTTCTCCTTTTTATTATTAGAACATCAGTGGGCCGACGGTACCACTTATGTCGCTTGCGATGTCAATGACGTTGCCACTGGGCTACGAGTCGGAAAACATTATATTTATAAAAAAAATAATAATAACTGAAAATATTTTATTTGATATTTTATTTTTATTTTTATAATATCTTATAAAAAATTATTTATTGCAAAAAACAAAAACTTTACAATCATTTCAATAAATATAGAACTATGAAAAGTAAGTAGATGGATGACAAGGTGTTTCACACAGTAGCCATAACAGAATTAAATTTTTTTTTTAAATCATTCTGCATTCTATCATTGCTGTAACCAACCAATAATGATTTCAGTCTCTTTCTTTTTTGGCAAAACAGCAAAGTTTTTTTTTTATTTTATTTTAAAGAATTTATTTTTTAAAAAAAAAATAAAAAATTAGAAAAAAAAAAAAGTGCCGGGAAAGACATATTTTAGCCATGATTTTTTTTTACATTACATTCGTTTTTGTGGATATATTATAAATTTTTGTCAGTTATTTATAGTAAAAATTATATATTCAAAAAAAAAAAAAAAAAGAATAATAAATTCATATTAAACAGAATGTCAAAAACTTTTTCTTTTTTTATACACATCATTTTTAAAAAAATTGAAAAAAAAAAACTTTATATTTTAAACAATTTATTTTAAAAATTTATTTATTTAGTGTTATTTTAAAAAAATTAGAAAAACTATTAAAAATTAACTATGTATTCTAACCATGAATTTCTTTTGGATAGCATTCGTTTTTATGAATATATTACAAATTTTTATCAGTTATTTATAGTAAAAATCATATATTAAAAAAAAAATGACATCAAACAGAATTTCAAAACTTTTCTTTTTTATAAACAACATTTATCAAAAAGATGGAAATAAAAAGCTTATTTATTTACTTTTAAAAGTTTATTTATTTAGTGGTATTTTAAAAAAAGCATAAAAAAATTAATAAAACTATAAAAAGTACCAAGAAAGACATATTTTAACCAGGAATTCCTTTTGCATTACAAAAAAGATGAAAAAAAAAAAAAACTTTATATTTTAAAGAATTTTATTTTAAAAGTTTATTTATTTAATGTTATTTTTAAAAAAAAGCGTAAAAAAATTAGTAAAACTATAAAAAGTATCATAAAAGACATATTCGAACCATGAAATTCTTTTACATTACTTTCGTTTTTGTGAATATATCATAAATTGCTGGCAATTATTTATAGTTAAAATCAAATATTAAAAAAATAAATAAATTCACATCAAACAGAATGTCAAAACTTTTCTTTTTATAATTGTCATTTATCAAAAAAGATTACAAAAAAAAAAAAAAAAAAAAAACCCTTTATCTACACAGGAATTTAAGAAAAAAAAACCGAGATGTTTTGGCGATAAGCACAACAGAACAGACACCGTACGAAAAAGAAAAACATAAACAAATCCGAGTCGACTATGGAAAAAAGAGAAAAGGCAACCCTAGAAAGCCGGTTCGGAGTCTACGTTCGAGAAAGTGCCTCTACAGAACACAACAGGTAGTGCATACAACCAACCGTACCAAGTATTCCCTTCTGTATCACCTGTCAGTGTGGACCCACTGTTATCGTCTGCGTGAGAAAATTCGAACGTTCGAAGTCTGTATTGTGTCGAGTTTCCGGCACGGTGTAACTCTTCTTTTACCACTTAACATAAGGTTATATACAGCTGTGATTGTATTGACGAGAATAAATTGTGCATACAATGGTAACGTGGTGATGAAACTGGATTAAACGATGATTGTTAATTGATGGTCTTGATTTTTTTTGGCACGATACATGGGACATAAGAGGCCCAGAAGTAGGTGACGCGATTTAGAGAAGAAATATTGTTCGAAGATTCGAATTTTATTTTGGAATATAGAATATGTGATGGATGGGAAGAGCATACATGTGTAAAGGATTAACTTTGAGTCGGTAAGTTTTTATTAGTGAAATAGTTTTTATTTGTATAATTTTATCTCTACTGGAGTTATTGACAACTTGAATATTGTTTTATTTGCATGTTAAAAATTTTTTTAGATGTGTTCATATATTGTTTGTGTTTGAAATATTTTTGTTTTGAATAATATTTTTTAATTTTTATTGTTTGATTTTTGATTATTATTATTATTATTATTATTTTTTATCTTGTCAGTATTTTCAAGCGTTGTTGTTCAAATGCTTTTTTAATTATTATAAGAAAAATATTTTTATAGAAAAAATATTATATTCTGTGTGGAAATATAATAGTTACCTAAAATGCTTATGTGAAAGAAAATTTTCAAAATGAAAGTTTATTCTTTTACATACATCGGAAATTTGAAAAATGTATGTCGTTGGCTAATATTTTATTACTTTTATATTTAGTATTATATAACTACTAGATTTTTTTTTTTAATGTATATATTTTATATAAACCTTTTTAAATGTATTTAATATGACCAATATTTTTAAACTAAATCCTCGTCAAGAAACTAATTTAAAAAATAATTATCAAAATGTTTAAAAACTTTTGAAGATTTTTATGAATAAAAATCAAATCGAAAAGAAATTAACGTACGTAATACAATTAAAAAGAAAAAGTTGTGAATTATTTTCCTTCTGAATTTGCATGACAGAGTGATAAAAATGTCAAAACAAAATTTGATAAAACTTAACTTGCTAAAAATACTTAAAGTACTTCAGGTGATGTGTATGTTATGAAATTATAAATAATCCATTGAAGAATTTCGCTCGTATAATGGCACTCTTTGTTTTAATTATAAACAAATGAAAAGTAAATGCTGAAAATGTTAAGTATATCAAAAATCAAAACTAGACGTTGAATTGCAGATTTTACTTGTTTACTCTTTTAAAATATGCTGTTCATAATTTTTTTTTTAAATTAAACTACGAAATTGTTTTTATGAAGTGTCTAAGCACATTTACATTTATAAAGAAATCGACATGCTGACTTAAAAAGTAAAAAAAGCAACGAATTTCCATTTGAATAAAATAAAATAATAATTAAAAATAATTTGTGATAAATATTTTTTTAAAATAATTAAAAAATAATTGTTGATGAAAATTCTATGAAAAATATTTTTTTGAAATTACTTCATCTACAAAATTAGTGAAATAAATTAGAAAATAAATTTTCTCAATTTTCAAAATATTGTTATATGTCGAAGACCAAGGAAAGGGGTGTTTATAAATCATTTTTCAATTTTCAATTAAAATACGTAAATGAGTCATAAATTGTAATATATGAGGTTTACAAAAACAAGGTGTTTAAAAGTACCATTCGTAATAACATTACGAAATTTTTTCTCAAACTCTGCATAAACAACTTCTAGAGTCAAACCTTGATCAAGTTTAAATAGAAATACATTTTTTCTTTTCCCAAATGGTTGATAGGAATTTTATATAATTATTTTCTTTTAAATAAACCAAAGAAATAACGAGTTTAGAACGTGAAAATACAGTAACAATTTTTTTCGTATTCATCGCTTAGCTGAACATTTCTCAGCCCAGCCCTGTTTTGAATGCTGCCCAACAAAAAATCACAAATTTCCTAAAGACATTGAGATTTTTTTAAGAACTTTTTTTAAAAATTCTAATGGTGTGAAATTAAGAAAAATGATGTGGATTGGTAGATTTCACTACATTTCTTATTTTTATTTTCTAAAATATTTCTAATTGCAGTGATCAAATTGCCATGATTTGTTAAATAATTTTTAAAAAAAAACATACATTTTCAAAAAGAAATAAGATTATTATGCTACTGCATTTTTGATCATCTACTGTGGTGAATATCTTAGAATGGCCAATTTTACAGATTTTTTTGGAAATTTTTTTATTAACTAATTCTTACTGACTTTCTAGTAAATTGCTTACTAATTTTTACTAATTAATTTTTAGTTTACTTAACTAACTTTTACAGACATTTTTGTAAATTTTTTACTAACTTTTGCTAACTAATTTTTACTGACTTTTTTTGTAGCTTTCTTTTTTTAACTTTTACTACCTAATTCTTACTGACTTTCTGGTAAATTTTTTATTAATTTTTAGTTTACTTAATTAATTTTTACAGAATTTTTTGTATATTTTTTACTAACTAATTTTTACTGACTTTTTTCGTAAATTTTTTACTAACTTCTACAAACTAATTTTTACTGAGTTTTTTTTTTGCAATTATTTTACCAATTTTTATTAACTTCTACAAACTAATTTTTACTGAGTTTTTTTTGCAATTGTTTTGCTAATTTTTGCTAACTTTTTTACATCATTAAATTAATGTATTTTATAAAAAAATCAAGTATTTTTTTTTTCTTCAAAAGCGATTTGAAATGACTTTTACTTAGAAAAATAAGCCCAAAGAAATTCAAATTCTGGGCACCCCAGAACCTTTGTGTTTGATGTAGTCTAACATAATTAGAAAAGTTATAGTTATAAAAGTTGGCTACTTTTTGGCTACGTAGACTACTTTTTAATTATTATTTGTTTTACGGAATTAAATTTTTTACGTCTTTTTAAACCTGAATGATCAATAACAAAATTAAATATTATGTTCTGGTTATAAAAACTATTAGCTCTGAATTACTTTTTATGTTCTCCGAAAATAAATTGAAATGAGAATTATTTTATTTTCTCAATATTGAATCTAATTTCATGTCAACTTTTTTCATAATCAAACAATGGAAACATTTGGATGTGGGTCGATGTTTGGTACAGATCTGGAGATAATTTCATATTAGAATTCAGTCAACCAGAAATTTTGACATTTGGATTTCATTTTTAATAATTGTTTTTTTTTTTTTTATTCGATTGTTTCATATGTATGATTTTTTTTTTAAAATTTTATTATAAAGATTTCTTTTTTCATTTATAGTTATTTCTTTGAAATAAAATTAAAAGAAAAGGAATGCTTGAAATGCAACTAAACTATAAGGTTAAATTATAAAATATAGTATGTCGATAATGAGGTAATAGTTGTAAATATTTCTTTTATTTTTAAGAACTTTAAGTCAGGGAAGAAACAGACTTCTGAAGATCAAGACCAAGCATAAAATTGTGACTCAATGACGGACGACTTCCACATACTGATAAACTTTGACCATTGATTATGTGGGTGCTCTGGCCTTTTTATAGGCTTCAGGTTCGAATCCTGGCAGTGGCATGGATGTTTGTTAGTGGTTCGGAATCCACTTAAACTGTAGGTACCAATCTAATTAGCCCAAAGTGTGTACAAAATGACAGCAGAGCTACAAACCAAACTCAAACTTATATATGGAAAATAAACATCTGGTTTAAAAGTGAAAAATGGACGAATCAATTATATAAAATTATATTGAAAAAAAAAAGATAAAATATTATTGTACTTTACCTCGAAAATTACAATACAGTAAACAAGCGCAAAATAATTTATAGTATAACTTGACCACTGATTGTATAGAAAATTGGCTTGTCAAGTAGAACGGATTCAGACAAAGCGCCGTAATAGGGGGAAAAGGTAATTTCGGAAAAGTTTTAATTACAATAAAATCATTTAAAATTATTAATAAATAAAATTTTATCATATAAATAATATCAAAAGAAAATCTGATGAACAGAAATTCCATAATAACTGGTAAACGTTTTTTTACCATAATTTTATTTTTTTATAATTAAAGTTTTGAACATCACAAGAAAATCTGTTCAACAAATATTCCATAATAACTGGTAAACGTTTTTTTTTTTCCCCATAATTTTATTTTTTAATTAAAATTTGGAATTACATAACATCACAAGAAGGTCTGATAAACAAAATTTCCTTAATAACTGGTAAACGTTTTTTTTTTTTTTTTTTTTTCCTAAATTTTTTTTAATAATTAAAATTTTGAATTGCATAATTGAAACACAAGAAAATTGGAGAACAGAAATTCCACAATATTTGACAAACATTTTTTCCATAATTGCCTTGCGCCACTTATATCTGACTAGCACCCCTAACATCGATTTCTCCGATTCCACTTTGGAAAACGGCTGTTTACCTTTACGCACAATCGGTTTTCGAACTATACACAAGCACAAAAATGATTAATGAAATGTTTCCGATTTGTTAATAATTATGATCGATAATATTTATTAAAATTTACAGGTTGGTCAAAATCGGATTGAGCATTTTAAAGTATTTAATAATGACTACAACTATTTTTTTAGCGCAATTTAAAAATGAAACATGTTTTTGACAATCACATAAAGCGTGTAATTAACAAAAAGCATTAAAGCATGTAATTAACAGAATTGAATAAATAATACCATAGAGAAAAATTTTACTTCCAAACTAGACTAAAGGTCTTATCTCTTATTTTACAATAAATTATGAAATATTATATAATTTTTTTTCTAATTGTGAAAGGGGGAAATAGGGTTAAATGTTATGTAACAATTATTCATTGAATCTTAAGTTACATAATGCCAAACACTAAAAAATTAATAACAAAAAACGGAAGGGCGTTACATTCAACCTCTCCTGAATACTTGACCACTACTAAAGAAGTTTGTACTCTTTATAGAGGGCGCTACTGATGCGTTGCCATAGTTGTTGCCAGATATACGAAAGGAGCGGTTACAGTATTAACTTTTTTTTATTATTATTAAAATAATATTCCATGTATCTGCAAATAAGTAGATTTGCCGTATTTTTTCAACGTTACAAAACGTTTATTAAAGAAGGTTTATTTTTAGAAATAATGGAAAAGTGTGATTTCTTGTATTTTGCGATATAATAATCCAATTTTTAATTTTGTTCAAACTATTTTAACATTTGGATGTTACTTTTTCAAACGACATTTCGTTCATTTTGATATCTTAAAAATTGGTCAAAATAAAGATGGAACACGATTGCCAAAAAGGTCTCTTATAACTTTGACCCTCCTTCTATCGATGTACGAATGTATGAATGCCTGAAAAACTATTGGAAGAATTATTTTCAATTTAATTAATTAATGAACGATTTTTATTAAAAAGGTTATTGTTATTAATTTAAAACACCATAGTTATATATTATAAAACATTGCGTATAAGCATATATTAGTAGGGATGTATGTTAGTGGTTTGGAATTTACGTTAAGCTGTAGATCCCGTTCTAATTATTCTAAAGTGTGTATAAAATGACCGTAGAGAGACAAACCAAACCAAATCTACAATGGAAAGAAATCGAAGTTCTTCAGAATAAATCTGGGAGTTGGAGTGGCATTGGACTGAGTTCGGAACTGAGTTAAGGCAAATTTGAAAACAACTTGTGACGCTGAACCGATAGTTTCCGTGCCCATAGTATGAGCGCGATAAATCTATAGGTCGGAATATCCTTCCATTGGGCACAGAGAACTGAAACTCTCTACATGCCATATTTTTTCAGTGATCATTCATAATTTTGGTGGCTAAATGTGAATGAAATATAGCAGACTCCACATCCTGAACAGAGCTGAATCTTCTATATATAGATATCCAATTGGGCATCAGGCCAATTGGACCATCGGCTTAATTAATCGGCCAATTAGACCATTGGCCATCAGGAATGATGTCCAAATGGCCAGCGCTGTGGTCTTTAGTACCACAGGCTTCAGGTTCGAATTCTGACTGTGGCAGGGATGTTTGTTAGTGGTTAGTCCACGTTAAACAGTAGGCCCCGGTCTAATTAGCCTAAAGTGTGCAAAAAATGACCGTAGAGCGACAAACCAAACCAAACCAAACAAATCACTGATCTTCTAATTTCAAATGGCATCAAGTCAAAGTGCCAAGCCTCGCAAAGCAAGCAATGAACTAGCTTTTTTATCGATTAAGTGAAATATACCTCAGAAAATGATTCCGTGATGAAATAAAGGTTTTTTTCCCCCATTCGTAAATAACCGTACGTATTTAAAGGGGATACCTATATAATTTAAAAACAACAATAGGTTAAATTGTACAGTGTATAACCATGCATTTAAATCTGTACAATACGGTAACTAGCTTACTACATCATCAGTTACACTTGAATGCTACAATATCAGATTAACTGGTAAGAAAAGAAAATATATTGTGTAATATTTTATGTTGGAAATCATATGCTGGAAAAAAAATTAATTCTAACAATATATTATTTACGCCATTTTTCTGCTTGCTTAAGGCTGTTTAAAGTCTTACATACTGAACATTGCACGCAATGATGCAAGTAGTTAAGTTCAGTTTTTATTGTTCGAAGATAATGATCTCCTGTTTTACAAGGATTATCTTGTAGTATGATAGTTATTACACTTTTCTTATTGTAAGTTACAGACAATTTGTTAAGCCCTTGATTACATCATTGAATTGCTGATAAAAAACATATCTTAAGATTAAGGTATTGCTACTCCATGTACTGTTACTTTAACAATTTCATTAATTTATTGTTATCAAAAATAAAAAAATAAATAATAATTAATGTTTTACAAGGATTATCTTGTATTATGATAGTTATTACACTTTTCTTGTTGTAAGTTACAGACAAATTGTTAATTAATTTAATTAGTTTAGTTAACAATAACCTTTAATTATTTTATTGAATTGCTGATTCGATTAAGGTAAGGCTACTTCATATGCCATTACGTTAACAATTTCATTAATTTATTTTTATCAAAAATAAGAAAAATAAAAAATAAAAAAAAAAATAAAAATAATAATAATTTATGTTTTACAAAGATTGTCTTGTATTATAATAGTTATTACACTTTTTTTATTGTGAGTTACAGATAAATTGTTTAACCCTTAATTATTTTATTGAATTGTTGATGCAATTAAGGTATTGCTATATTACTATCACATATACAATACATTAATTAATTACAAGACAATTGCTATATTACTATTACATATACCATTACATTAACAATTTCATTAAATTATTTTTTATCAAAAATAAGAAAAATAAAAAGAAATAATAATAATTACAATAGTAACATGTTTTACAAGGATTATTTTGTATTATGATAGTTATTACACAAAATTTACTAAAAAATTATAAAATTTATTAACATTATTACACAAACTTTCTTATTGTATGTTACAGACAAATTATTAAGCCCTTGATTATTTTAATGAATTGCTGATATGATTACGTTATCCATATATTATTACGTTAACATTTTCATTAATTCTTTTTTATCAAAATAAATAAAAACTTCATGATCGACAAGACTAAAAGTTAATTTATTTTGTTTCTATTTCTACTGCAATAATGTATTTGTGCTTTAGGGTTTTAAGCTAGAATTTTATTTCTATTAATATTTATGGTTATCTAATTTAAATAAAGCATTTAAAACTTTTCCTTTAAATAAATAAATATTTTTCTAACAAATATAGATTAAATATGTAAATAATTTTGTTTCATCGATATTAAAACAGCAATATTTTAAAATATTCTTTGACCTTAATTCTGCTACTTTTTTAAATACCTTAATTTCTTCATTCTACGGGAAACTGATTTTACTGTAAATAAATTTTTCATTTGTTTAAGTATGAAATATTTGTAAGGATTTACGTATTTTTAACAATAAATACGAATTTATATTTATTTTCAATCTGTTTTAAGCCAAGGGAAAATAGAACAGCATAAATTCTTTAATAATTATGAGATAATTTACATGATATATATACAGTGGATAAAAAAAGTATTGGCATTTGCCTATAAATGATCATATTTGCTAACAAAGTATGTTTACAAATTTTATTTTAACATAGCGATTACAGAAGGAGAAAAGACAAACAAATATAACGAAATTTTCATTTAAATATTTTTTCAGTCAAAATCTACGAGAAAATCCAAAATTTACATGATAAAAAAAGTATTGGCAAAATTATGAGCGAAAACAAAATCAGTATATGTTTAGTACTTTGTATGCATACCTTCTGCATCTATACCAGCTTGTAATCTATTTCTCATAGAGGAAACTAAGGTCTTTGTTATACTGTTGGGAATGTTGTGTCACTCTTGCAAGAGTAAACGTTTGAGGTCGTCTTTACTTGAAATTTTATGTTTCTTGATTTCTAGATCCAGCAGGTGCCATAAATTTTCAATTGGATTGATATCAGGTGATTGAGGTGGGGTTTTTAATTGGAGAGGAGCATTGCAGAGTAGCCATTCACGGGTGAGATTCGCTGTATGCTTGGGGTCATTGTCTTGTTGAAAAACGAATGATGTTCTCAAGCCAAGATTTTGGGCACTGATTTTTTTAAGTTATGGCGCAAAATGCCAATGTATGTACGTGCTGTCATAATACCATCAATAAAATGCAGGTTGCCAATTCCATTAGCTGCCATATAGCCCCAAACTAAGACGCTGCCTCCACCATGTTTTACAGTAGCAGTTAAATGTTGCTTTTCCAATTCAGTGTTTGGCCTCCTCCACACATATCGTCGTCCATCACTGCCGAAAATATTAAACTTTGATTCGTCGGAAAAAATAACTGTGTTCCAAAACTCTTCAAATAAATTAACGTGGGATTTTGCAAAATCTAACCTCTTTCTCCTATTTATTTCCGAGATGAATAGTTTCTTTCTAGCTGCCCTTCCATAATAACTTCTCTCGTGTAAAACATTCCGTACAGTCTGTAAGCTGAAAGTCTTTTGCGAAGTGAAAGCAACATCTCTAGCTATCTGGGGTGCACTTATTTTAGGGTTTTTCTTAACCTTGTTAATAATGATACGTTCTTCTCTTGTAGAAAATATTCGAGTTCGTCCACTTCTAGTCTTATTTTCCGTTGATCCTGTTTCCTTGAACTTTTTAACAACACTTCTGACAGTAAATAAACTTATATTGAACTGCACTCCTATAGCACGATAAGTTAAACCTTCATTTCTGAGCCTAATAATCGTGTTTTTAACACTAACGTCCAACTCCTTCGATTTCGAAGTCATTTTACTGCAGTAATCGCAAAATAATGCATAGACACTTTTGGAGTAGTTTTGCAGACTTTATACCGGCAGAGTTTCTTATCAGTCGAAATACGTGACTTCAATGTAACAAAATTTGCATAGCAGTTAAAACTTTACCAATACTTTTTTGACATGCAAATTTTCGTTTTTGAAAGAAAAAATCGTAGAAAATTCAAATTGAAATAAAATGTTTACTATTTTTATATATCTAAGATGTCTTGTATTTAATTACGACAGCTAAAATTGCATTACATTTTATTTATTTGTCAATATGAATAAATTAAGGCAATTTCCAATACTTTTTTTACCCACTGTATGTATGCTTTATAAACATTTTTTAATAAAGAATGTTGGAAATGTTATGATTCACAATTATTTTAATAAATTTCAAAAAATGCATTTATCTTTATTTAAAATAGAAACAAGTGTAATTATAATGACATAAAATTTTTTTTTTAATTTAAATTTCTTTTTAATTTGCTGATTTTCAATCCATACAGTTATTTCAATCAAGAATTCTGAATCAATTTTGCAACTATCATAAAAATATTTGAACTATAATTCCCATAATTTCAGGAAAATAATATTGATTTAATAATACCGATAAGTAATTCTTCTCTGATTTTATGAATGGAATATAAAAGGCTATTATGAAACGCAGTACAAATTAATATTAAATATTGTACAAATAATGTAAGAACATTAAATAATGTACAAAGAATGTAACAACATTAAATAATGTAAAATTTAACATTAAAATGTACAAATTAACATTAAATAATGTAAAAATTACATTAAATGATGTACAAATTAACATTAAATAATAAACAACATTAAATAATGTACAAATTTCAATCAAAATTCTTTGTTGTTGTAAACTTCTTTAAGTTTCATATCAAAATTGCATTTTAGTTTTTGAGGGAGAAGTATTCACTTTGTCCCTCAACAAAATCTATTGAATTTTTATTATAATATATGATTAATCGCATGACCTACTAAGAAATTGTGAACTAGTACAATTCTACAATGTTTAAAAACATCAGAAATGTGTATAATAATTTGTACAATGCATTTCTGAATGCACCTAATAGAAAGGAACACGTTTTTAATTGTTGCATAATAATAACAATAAATAAATAAATAAAATTAATAAACAACCAAAATGCCGGAAAATACGTTGTTAAATATGAACTCAGGTGTACATTTCAATGCATCTTATGCTTTATACCGCTGCAATGGTTCAATGTTCATACTAAAATCGGTTTTGACATTATGCAAATAAATTAAACAATTTGCTATGATTACCATTATGCAAATAAATTTACCATTGTCATTGTTATTATGCAAATATATTTCAGAAAACACGACACAAAAACAGACTTTAAGTATTTTTTGTAACGGTCATGCCGAAAGAAATGATTCTTTATTAAAATTTTAACTCATTTTGCTATTGCAGCTGAAATCTCTAACATTTTGATTGTATATGAAGAGGCACTTAAAATATCGCCACTCTAAAAATATATCTTGAAACATAAAACAAGCATCTAGGGCATCCCACGCCAAATTTATTTTTTCGATCCAAGTCCTACAAAACCCTATTCATATGCAAACTCAGGATCATCCTTTCCCCACCCAATTGACCTTGGAATGCTCAACAACAACAAAAAATAGGGCTTTTTATTCTTCTTATTTCAACGTTTTGATTAATTTCGCCCAAGCATGAAAAAACCTTGACCGCACCTCTGCTTAATCTTGAAAATGCTTCAAGAAGTCAGCCACGAAAAAAAAAAAAAAAAAAAAAAAAAAAATTTAAAACATTCGTTGTTGTGGTCGGGGAGTATAAAGAACACTTTTATTTTCTCGGAAGAAAACGCGTTTATGGAAATCCTTTTTTGTAAACTGAAATATAAAAACATGTAATTTGTACAGTGAGAATGGTGGCAAAAAATAAAAATATCGCGCCTATTATGTGATGGTTTGGTATCGCTTTATTCATGCTGTATTCCATCAAAGACCCACTTTAAAAAAATATTCGTTGACATACATATTATTAAAATGTTGATAGAAAATAAAGATTAATCATCCCGCATCTGTGCCGATAGTTTTCGTTTCATGATGTGATGTGATAAATGTATGCGGTCTGCTTTCTTCATTGTAAATCAATTGAAAGTGTAACCCAATTTAATATTCACGTTCTAAATATTTTTTATTTGTAAATTATTGTGTATTCTTAATATATCGTATTTTGAATGAAAATCCATGCTCAATATTGAAAAGTCGGTGTTCCTAGAAACAAATTTCTTCAAGTTTGAGAACAAATGAAAGTCTGAGGGTGTCAAATCAGGAGAATAGGGGGGATGGCCGAGCAAATCATACCCCAAATCCCGCAGGCCACTGCCATTGCCAACGCACCCTTGTGCACAGGTGCGTTGTCCTGGTGAAAGATGACTTTTTTTTTTCTTCAATCCAGGCCTCTTTTCGCAAATTTTGGCATCCAGCTGGTCAAGCAGGTTGGAGTAATATTCGCCTGTAATTGTTTTGCCTTTTGCAAGGTAATCAATTAACAGGATCCCTTTCCGGCAGATACGATCGACTTCTCTTTCTTTGGCGCTGAACCACCGGCTTCCACCCACTACTTGGACTGCTGTGTTGTTTCTGGTCTGTAGCGGTGGACCCATGTCTCGTCCATGGTGACAAATCGCAGCGCAAAATCGGTCGGTTCCCTATTGAATTGGCCCAAAGATTGCTGTGAAAATTGTTTGCGCATTTGCTTTTGATCAGCATTCAGCAAATGCGGCACCTCTGCTTAATCTTGAAAATACTTGAAGAAGTCAACCACAAAAAAAAAAAAGAAGAAAATTCTAAAATATTCGTTATTGTGGTCAAGGAGTATAAAGAACACTTTTATTTTCTTGCAGAAAACGAGTTTATGGAAATCCTTTTTGTAAACTGGATATAAAAACATGTAATTTGTTGTTGTTTGTTGTTTCTTATTCGACTTGGCTGGCCACGCCCACGAGCCCATATGGACTCATGATTGAAGGGGAAGGAAGCAGCTTCTGTTGTGATGGAGCACCCGTAGGTAGAAGCCTGACTTTGGCTCCGTGACGCTCTTACAGTCATAGGAGACCGGGACCTACAGCTTAAAGTGGATTCCGAACCACTACAAACATCCATGGCACCGCCGGGATTCGAACCCGAAACCTGTGGCACGGAGCGCCAGAGCGCTAGACACTCGGCCATTCAGGTCCCAAATTTGCCAACGGCACGCAGTGTTCCCAGGTGGTCACCCTCCCAAGTACTGACCGCGCCCAATAATGCTTGACTTCGGTGATCCGACGAGAGCCGGTATATTCAGCATGGTACGGCCGTTGGCCGTAATATATGTAATTTGTACAGTGAGAATAGTGGCAAAAAATAAAATATCTCGCCTTTTATGTGATGGTTTCGTATCGCTTTATTCATGCAGTGTTCCATCAAACAACCACTTAAAAAAATATTCGTTGACATATATATTATTAAAATTTTGATAGAAAATAAAGATTAATCATCCCGCATCTGAGTCCATGGTTTTGGTTTCGTGATGTGGTAAATGCATGCGATCTGGTTTCTTTATTGTAAATCGATTGAAAGTATAACCTAATTTAATATTCACGATCTAAATATTTTTTTATTTGTAAATTATTGTGTATTCTTAATATATCATTTTTGAATGAAAATTCATGCTCAATATTAAAAAGTTGATCTTTTTTTGCTGTTGTTGTTGAAGAAATACGAATTATTTCAAACATGTAATGTATTCAAGAATTTAAAAACACAAAATTTAAGTGACTTGATTTTTGAATGCAAATTACTGCTCAGTATTGAAAAGTTTTTTTTTTTTTTTCTGTTGTTGTTGAAGAAATACGAACTCATAATGTATTTTTACAACATTTTAATGTATTTCTTCAACATTTTTTAACGTTAATGTATAATACATTAATGTATAAAAATGCATTCAAGAATTTGGAAACACAAAATTTGAGAGGATTAATTTCTGAATGAAAATACATGCTCAATATTGAATAGTAGGTCTTTTTTGTTGTTGTTGAATTAATACGAACTCTTTGAAACAATTCTTTTTAATGTCTAGTGAACGCTTTGAAGTCTTAATGTTTGTTCCAATATTTCAAATTTTATAATAATATCTTAAAAAAATAATTCGTAATTTATGTAAAAAAATAGTTTCTGGTAATTAAATTTAGAGAAAAAGTTATGTCTAATGAAGGACCTATGAAAATGTATACAGAACAATGAAAAATATTTATAATTAGGAATGAAACTTTTTCAAATAATCAGGCCATGTTATTGCATACTGAAAATTTTATTTTTCATCTATAGCATTTTATTCAAAAATGTTAGTTAATTTAAAGCATTTATTAATAAAAGAACATTAAGAAATTACGATTTACATAACGAGTGTATAATTTTTTGATTTCCTTAGGGCATATTTACATGTAAAAAGCTGTCTTGGGACTCGTTTTGGGGGAAAATTGTCTTGAACAGCGTTTGAAAAAAAAAAACTGTATCTTAAAATAAACTGATTTAATGACATTAAACAAAAAGAATAAATAAAATACATATAATGATAATAGATAATAAAAAGGTGGTAAAATAGTAATTATTAATCTTTTTGAACGGATTAAAAAAATAAAGAGAGAAATTGAGAATATAGTTTATCATTCAATAAAATGTAAATAGAAAATGTAAGTTGCTTTTAAATAAAATGCTATTATAAATAACTCAAAATTCAAACTAATAAATTTAAAATTACACAAATTAAATTATTATCAATTTTTTGTTAATTTTATTATTTATTTGCAAATGATTTGAATTCCAAAAAAATAAATACATGAAAATCTCAGTACTTTAAAGAAATATACGTATTCATGTGGACCGCATTAATAATAACTTCTGGACTGATACGAACCTCAGACCATAGGTTAAGCAAACCTGATGTATATATAATATCAATATCGAAAGTAATATTAAGAGATTAATGTAATTTTTATGACGCATATGCTACGAGTGTTTCTAAGAAATTTAATTCAGGTCGGCCGCAATAATAGCACCTTCTGGATTCATACGACCCTCGAACAACAAGTTAAGCAAACCTGATTTATAATTAATATCAATATTGAAAGTAATATAGAAAGTTTAATGCAAATTTTTGTGACAAATGTGCTACTAGTGCCCCAAAGTAATTTACATATTCACGTCGGCCGCATAATAAATAATAATCCTTGGAACACGGAATGCGTTTACCTGGTTTGCAATAAAAACAGTATAGAAAGTAATAATATATAGCAATATATTTTTAAAAATCTAAATGTTAAATTATTACTAATGCAGTTCTATATATATATAATATGCTACGAATGCTTTAAAAAAATTATATCTTTATGCAGACCTCATTAATAACAATTTTAGGGCTCATACGAGCCTCAGACCACAAGCTGAGGAGACTTGATCTGTGTTTAATATCAATATAGAAAATAATATTAGGAGTTTAATGGAATTTTTCATGATGAATCTGCTACGAGTCATTACCAGTTCATCCTCTCTTAACAAACTGCACTTAAACGTTTTTTGGTATCTTTAACTTGTTAACTTCCTTTTTGAATTAGAATAACCTATTGAAAGTATTTTTATTTTTAAGTTCTCTTTCAAACTACGTTCAGTTTGTAACTCTTCAAAATCCTCTTTTTACTTTATTATTTTAATTATTAAATTATAATTAATAATTATTAAATACTTTATTGAAAAGAAGAAAAAAAACTTCTCTCCATATATTATTATCTCTATTTTAACTGTTTTATTTTTAATGCAATGGGCTTAAAGATAAAGTAACTTCCCTCTCATATGCAAAGAAGGAGTTAGCGGTTACCCATACCAAGGAGCTCCGTCAACCTACAAATCGTCGTCGTCGTCTGCTACGTGTGCTTCAAAGAAATTTACAAATTCATATGGCCCGCATATTAAATAATTCTCAGAACACAGGATGAACTTATCAAGTTTACAAAAACAGTACAAAAAGTAATAATGTATAGTAATATATATTTAATATTCCAAATATTAAATTATTACTAATGCATTTCAAGATATTACAACTAATATGCTATGAGGGCTTCAAAGAAATTTACGTATTCATGAGGCCGCATATTAAATATTAATGATTATGAGGGCCACATCAATAACAATTTTAGGGCTCACACGAGCCTCAGACCACAGGTTGAGTAAACTTGATTTATGTTTAATATCAATATAGAAAGTGTTATTTATAATTTAATATAATTTTTAAACTTTTAGCTCAAGGATGATAAAATTATGATATTACTAACAACGAATTCTTACCAATTATTACGATTCTTACTTCTTCGTTTGTTACAAAAGAAAGGCAACTTATTTGTCATGAAATAAGTTGCCTTTTCTTTTTGTCATATAAACTGCGCATGAAACACTCGTAATTAAAACTCGCATTTTTAACGTCATAGAAAATGGCACACATGCAAAAGTTTAAACCAGTTCAATTTCGTTAATTCAACTCGGCTTTCTCAGTACGTCTTGACCAATTAGAACAATACAGGCTCAGAAATGTTGTTGAACGACAACTTTTTTTTTTTTTTTTTATGAATTTCAAGGTAGTAATGTTGGCATTTCGTAATTTGAGAGTTTTAATTGTCGCATATTAAATGCATTTTTTAAGAGCATGTATGGTATGAAGAGGGAAAATAATTTTCTTAATTTTTTTTTTTTGTTCGTTGATATGAATAAAAATCTATTTTGTTGATTATGATAGTTAATGAGATGTTCAAATAATTATTCCTGATACATGAATGATAAAAGTCATCGTAGTTCTGCTTTTGTGATAATAAGGAAGCTCTAGATGTTTACACAAAAAACCACTTCTTAGTATATTAACCTAAACAGCATATGCTTCGGTAAAATTCAGGCCTTTCTTTCTACCTACATAATTGAAAATATTTGTTCACATATATAAGATGAAGCAAACATAGCACTGCTTTTCTGGGCGTGTGATATTAAATTTGGGAAACTTACTTTCGATAATGATTTGTAAAACTCTAACTTTGGCATATTTAGAAACAACTGCTTGAGATGATTGTTAGATTGCAACTCAATTCATTCAACCTGCAAATCTGAGTTCACTGCTTCACAATTTACGTTGAAATATATAGTAAAAATACCCTATTCTGTTTGTCTGTGCTTGCTATTTCCGTCGATTTACGTTTTGTAGAACAAAAATAGAGAAAGTAAAAAGATCATCAGTCCTTTGAAAAAAAGGAAGAAAAAAATATTTAATCAAAGTAGAAAAGGAGATAGATATATAATATATAAATATATATTTCTTTTAATTTGTCTCGGACCGGGAAAATTAAAATTCTATCCGCGGGCCGGATAAAACCTCCCGGTGGGCCGTAGTTTGCCCATCCCTGCTCTAGATGTTTGCGAAAAAAAGGCATTCCTCAATAGTAACTTTCTATCCACTTTCCGATATTAGATCAACGGTATTTATCTTTAACTTCCTATTACAAAATGCAGTTCGGTAGTGTGAAATGTTTACTTACTACAACCCTGTTTATTGCTAATAATTATAATAAATTAAAAATTTTATAAGAAATATCCATATGCTAGACGCATATGCATAATCTTTTCCTTCTCAACAATACATTGGAAAAAAATGCTCTATGTTATTACCCTTCTAGTAAGAATAGGGGGCCTGAATGGCCGAGTGGCTGGCGCTCGGTACCACAGGTTTCGGGTTCGAGTCCCGATGGTGCCATGGATGTTTGTAGTGGTTCGGAATCCACTTTAAATTGTAGGTCCTGGTCTGTTTAGCCTAAAGTCTGCATGACCGTAGAGTGACAAACCAAACCTCTAGTAAGAATAAGAGTTAAAAAGCTGTATTAGTTCTAATGTATAATATACTTTTTGGCAGTTTTTACTAGAAAAAAATTGAAACTGGAAAAATGCATTTTCAGAGCTAACTTCTCTTGATCTAATATCAGAAAGCAGTAGAAACTTGTATTTTACTTTTTCCTTAGCATATGCTGATTAAGATAATCTACTAAGAAATGTCATTTTTATTTTTTGTAAACACCTAGAGCATCTATATAATCATAAAAGCAGGAACCATGATGATTTTTAACATTCATAACAATTATTTGATATTTTAATGTGCATTACAAAATAATAAATATGCATCGTCTATTCTGTCATAAATAACGATGCTGTTAATCAGTTTTTAAAGGAAATTAAATTTATGAAAATTACTTTTACGAATGAATTCAATGACTACATCTGTTTGAGTTATCAAGCACTTTCTCAATGTTGAATTTGTTATTTTTTTTTTAAATTTAAGATTATGTTTCTATCAGTTTTTTTTTTTTAACTAGTATTTCTTTATTAGAAACAATCACTTTCATTTATTTATGCTTTTCACTTTTTTATTCATAATATTCTTTACTATTAATTTTAACATAAATCCTTTTTTATTTGCAAATGGTTTGTCATCTAGTCAAATTGATTTGCATTATTAAAAAATTAATACGTTTAAAGTTTCAAGATTTTGCTTTTGAATATTTCTACAAGTTTTTATCAAAAAACGAAATAATAATGTTTGTATATAGTAATAATTGCTTTATTATCAATATAAAAAGATGGCATTTATGCTCAATAAAAACCATCATTAATTAATTTGTTTCCAAAATTATTTGCACCGATTTAAAAAAACAGAAAATTTTAGTAAAAGTAACACCAAATAAAGTACTAAGAAATTTGAACTAAAGCCCATACCAGAAATCTTTGTTCGTCTGTCTGGATTTTTTTAACCTAGTTCACCATGTAAAATAAATTAAAAGAATGTCACAGGGACAAATTGCGTCTAACTTGATTCTTTAACATGTTATATAACACTTCTGTTTCAACTTGTTTCACAATGTTCGCATAAAATAAAAAATAAATATAATTTAATTGTTCAGCGAACTACAAAACGCAAAGTTATGTATGCTTGTCAAAATTTACATTCCAGAATTGCATCCTATAATAGCAAAACATAGTTCATTAAGCATGCAAATGTAGTTGCCACTTGATGCACAGCAAGTGAATCGGTTATTTAATATTCGTGTCTCGTTAAGCAAATAGCTGCATGCATTTTTTAAAAACTCTTAAACATCTAGAAAACAAGCTGAGAGTTTGCTATAAAAATAAAATTAATAATTTTAAAATGTAATTTCTCTAGCACAATACAGTATTCGATCAATACCACATAAACTCTTCATGGGGCCAATCAAATAACAATTTAACTGAATATATACGAAGTATAGTAACTTCCTGTGAGTTCAGAGGCCTGGTGGAAAAGTGGCTACTTCTCTGGCCTTTGGTATCACAGGCTACAGGTTCGAATCCTGGCTGTGGCATGGATGTTTGTTATGGGGTCAGAATCCACTTTAAAGTGTAGGTCCCGGTCTGCTTAGCCGTCGTGTACACAAGATTACCGTAGAACGACAAAACAATAAATATTCTATGCAAATCTGTGAACCAAATGCAAATCTGAGAAATCTGCAAATCAGACTTGTGTGTTCAACGTGAGTACCTTGAGGCCTATAGATTTATCGTGCCCATTCCCCATTGACGCATCCCCTTTCGGTTCGACTTTTTATTTTGTACTCAGTTTCTTTGCTAAACATTTTTAAACAGCAATTGGAACGGGTTTCAAACTGGACTGTCTTAGTTCGAAAACGTAACTTAATATGTGATATCTTGTAGTAAACTTCGTTCCTGATCAGTTTAATATAATATAATATATATATATGCTTATTATTATGAAATGTATATAGTATTTATATATATTTCATTTTTACAATGGCGAAATAAAATTAGACAGGAAAATTTGAAATTTTTTCGATAAAACTTAGATTTTATTCTTTTAGAGAAAATATTTTAATAAATATTTGTATTTAAAGTACATATTTTAAAAAATAAATATATATTAATTTTTATTATATGTTCATTAAATATTTTAACTTTTATTTGTTGCTGTTTTGTACCCATCCGTTAAATTTCGTGTGAAATTTAAAACTATTTTAAATGAACTATTAGCTGCGTTGCTGTTAACTTATTCGTTAGATTTATCAGAAATGAATAAACCTACGGAATAATAATAAATATAAAATAATAGATCTTTAAAAAAATTCAGTATACATCCTGCTAATAGTATACACCCGTCTGATAGAATATATCCTGCATTGATAGCATACAACGGAAAAAGGAAAAAAGGCTTCCGATTTTTTAACAGATTCTTCTATCAGAACATTAATTGATCTACTGATAATACAATAAAAGGAAGAAAAGAAAGTTTCAGATTTTTTAACAATTTTCTGTACCGATGATGTGACAAATGAGAGAAATCAGGAAAATTCGGCTGAAATGGATCATCTGATCTTTAATGAAGACAAGACTGAATATTTGCCAATTATTACAACTCCACTGAGGTACAAACATCTGGAGACTGAAAATTTTAAATTGAAATGGGTGATAATTTCAATTATCTTGGCTCAAATATTAACACTCTAAATATACAGGCGTTGAAATAAAGAGACTTACTCATGCAGCTAATCGCTGTCTTTAGGTTTAGGTTCACAGGCAGAACAGCAGCTGGCCATCTTTGAGCGAAAGGTTCTTAGAAAAACTCTTTGGCTCTATTAATGAAAATGATTGTGGCAACAACGACATAATTGGGGTCTGAATGGCCGAGTGGCTAGCGCTCTGGCGCTCGGTACTACAGGTTTCGGGTTCGAGTCCCGGCGGTGCCATTGTTCTTTGTAGTGCTTCGGACTCCACTTTAAACAGTAGGTCCCGGTCCTAATAGGATCGTAGAGCGTTGCGAGGGCATTGTTACTCCGCGTCCGTGGCTTATCTTCAAGTTACACGCGCCCCCTGGGTAATGCAAAGTGAGTACGTCTCTGCAGCACTTGCCTTAAGGCATCCAAAGACCAAGCTGTCTGTGTTTGCCCGCTGCATTAGAAAGAAAAAAAAAAACGACATAATTTCGAATTATATAGTAGATTATTCACGGAGGCAGATATCATTAAATTCATCAAGATTGATCGTTCAAGATTTGAGGGTCACATACTCTGAATTGACTCCTATTCTTTGGCATTTAAAATCTTGAACTACAAACCTATTTGAATAGAACTAGGGAAAGGCCTAAGTTGAGGTGAACCGATTACGTGGAAGAGGATTTTAAAAATTTGGACTGGAGAAATATCGCCAAAATCATAATGGAAGGAAGTTCTGGGGAACCCCTTGGCTCACCAGGGACTGTTGCTTCAATAGAAAAAGAAGTAGAATACTTTTATTAAAAAACATTCTTAATTTCAATTTACAAACACAATTGTAGTGCATTATGTAATAAACAATATAACAAAGGAGATTTATGCCAAATAATAAATAGGGGAAGGCTAAACAATGATTATTTGTTATATTAATTCTTTGTATTTTATTATTATTATTTATTTATTTCTTCTTATTTAACATTTGATAGATTTTTAACAATAATACGATAAATACAATAGTACGACACAAACTTAACAACTTAATAATAGTACAACAAATGTAGTGTGACAAATACAATAGTACAATAGTACAATAGTACGACACAAACTTAACAATCGTATGACAAATGTAGTAGTATGACAAAATAATACAATAGTACGACACAAACTTAACAACTTAATAATAGTACGACAAATGTAGTGTGACAAATACAATAGTACGACACAAACTTAACAACTTAACAATCGTATGACAAATGTAGTAGTATGACAAATACAACAGTACGACAAATGTAGTAGTACAACAAATATAATAATACAATATAACGACACAAACTTAACAATAGTACGACACAAACTTAACAACTTAATAATGGTACGACAAATGTAGTGTGACAAATACAATAGTACAACACAAACTTAACAACTTAACAATCGTATGACAAATGTAGTAGTATGACAAATACAACAGTACGACAAATGTAGTAGTACAACAAATATAATAATACAATATAACGACACAAACTTAACAATAGTACGACACAAACTTAACTTAATAATAGTACGACAAATGTAGTGTGACAAATACAATAGTACGACACAAACTTAACAATCGTATAGTAGTATGACAAATACAATAGTACGACAAATGTAGTAGTACAACAAATATAATAATACAATATAACGACACAAACTTAACAATAGTACGACAAATTATCACTAGACTAATTCAAGATAAGATACTTTTTCTTTTAATAATCCATTTCATCGTAGTCAAACTTAAAAAACTATATTTTATTTAAAAGAACCCAATCGTATTATCAATTTACGAAAACGTTTGCAGAGAACTACGTAATAATCAACATAGAAAACGACATTTATGCCATATGAGTAGGGGGATAACAACAATGAATTTTCGTTATTCATATTTTTATTGGTCAATTTTCGAATCTAACCTTCTAGAAACAATCGACAGTCATTCAAAACCATTGACCTATGTCAGCAGAGAAAAAGGGTAGGGAAAAAAAAAACGACAAGGCATCGTTTTCAAAATAAATACGCCAATAAGGATTTTTTTATTTCGTTAGCCACTCGAGACATGGTGCACTTGGACACAAGTAGTTGGTTGACCGCTTTTGGATGTTTTCTTTGTGGCGCATACGTGATGGAAATGAAGATTATTTCTGAGTTTGCCGGGGTCACAGTGGTAGAGGATGGAGTAGCAGCATAAATCAGTAGCTATTTTCTGACATTTGACATTTAGCGTTACATCAACATTTTGCAATTTTTTCGAAACTAAACTCGCAGAAGATGGTATCACAAGAGAGATGTTATCTTTTTTTTTTGCTTTTATTTATTTGGATTCATTTTGGAAAGTAAACTTTGTAGCGACTAAATACAAATGTCAATTCTAGAATGCTGACAGTAGAGAGAAGTTTATGGAAATTAAATACTGTTCTAGTTTAATTGGAAAAAAGAATAAGGATTCTGTTTAATGTTAAAACATTTACTTCAAGTCACATTAAAAATTAGTTCAGTAATAAATTTTTATAAAGTGATAATATTTTTAAATTATACATGTTAAATATGTAATGATGTTACTATTTCCTTTTACATTTATCTGTATTTATATATTCTTCAATAATCACTCAACTAACCTTTTATTTATGCATTCACTTCATTGTGGCTACAATTCACTTTTGTTACCTGTTTCTGTTATTAAAAAGTGTACTTTTAAAAATAAAGTTAAATATTAGATGCGAACGTTTGAAACTTTTGAAAAACCTTTCATTGCGATTGGTATTTATTTATTTATATTAAGATTGACAATTGTGCGTAAAGTATTTCGAAAATTAAAAACGCATTGAGTATCTTTCCTTTATCATTACTTTTACTATTAACGAATTAAATTGATAAATATATAATTTTGATTTGGTTTGTCACTCTACGTTCAGTCATTTTGTGCACACTTTGGGTTAATTAGACCGGGACCTACAGTTTAACGTGGATTCCGAACCACTCACAAACATCCATGCAACGCCAGGATTCGCACCTGAACCTTGTGGTACCAAAGGCCAGTGCTATAGCCAATCAGCAATCAGGTTGCATTTAATTTTGAAGTTTATATTATTTTTGTACGCTTTATATATATATATATATATGTTTTGTAAACATTTTTAATGCTAATATATATATATATATATATATATAATATGTATGTGCCGCAAGTTCCTCTTTCGATTCTCGGCAGTGCCATGGATGTTTGTAGTAGGTTGAAATCCACTTTAAACCGTAGGTCCGGGTCTAATATGACTGTAGAACGTTGGGCATAGGGCTGACAATCCTACCCCGTAAAAAGTCAGTGTCACGGAGCCAAGTCATACTTCTATCTACTGGTGCTCCTTCACAACAGAAGCTGCACCCTCTTTTTCCTTTCCCTTTCATTGAGGCTGCATAGGTTCTTAGACTGGATCTAGATGTTGTTGTCTACCAAGTGGGATAAGAAACAACAACAACATATATATATAATAATAATTTGTCTTCTCTAATGAGACAAATTCCTAGTTAAAAATTTAAATTTCATAAATCACATCATCACCATAAAGTTCTTTATACGTTATTTCTTCACATTAACTTAACTTCTTTATACCAACCTATATGAATAATGCGGAAAATGACAAATTGCGAAAAATATTAGAGTAAATAAATAAGGGATATTATAAATGGGTATTTTACCCTCGAGAATGACAAAGTTTTTTTTGTTAAAAACTTTCCAATTCGATTTCCCATTACAAATAAACAATCGGAAATCCGGTTCGCTCAGATCGAATTACACCTCAGCGTCTAAATTAAGCAACACTTTCGCTCTCTTTGAGCCTGGTATTTACCAACACTCGATACGAATAACAAAAAAACCAAAAACTAAAAAAAGAAACAAGACGTATTAATTCCTTTATTCCGTAATGAATCACTCGAAAAACCGTGGAATAAGAGGATGTGATCTGATTACACAAAGTTTCCATTGATATGGGATTTTTCTTTTTAATATTCTTTTTAATATTTGGCGTCGGGAAATTGCGCACCCACAGAACAACAACAGAGAGAGAAACGGATTATGAATCAGCGTACTAAACGTGAGGTGATCAGACGTCGGTCGTGATTGATTTGGGTAGGAAGCCAAAGCCTTCTGGCCAGAGCGTGATCTTGGCTTTTCCGGAAAAACAGCTGCCCTTGCCTGTACTGGCACAGTGGGATCACGAATTTCAAACAGTTGTGTGTTTTTGAAGGGCATTCCGATACCTTAATAATTCCTTGCCGCCGACCTGTGTAAGTTTGGTTTTTGATAACACTGTTTTATTTATTTTTTTTTACCTGATCGAATGAGATTGTTTGTGGAAAAAGTTATTATAAATATATAATTATTTATGTTTATTTATTTATTCATTTTTTTTTTATTTGGTGAATTGTTTTGTTTCTCAGAAATTTAATCGATGAATTAATATTTTTTTTTGGTAAAAAAAATCTCGATTCAATTGAGACTTGATGGCGAATTGGCTAGCGCTCTGCCCTTTGGTATCACAGGCTTCAGGTTCGAATCCTGGTGGTAGCATGAATGTTTGTGAGTGGTTTGGAATCCACGCTAAACTGTAGGTCCCGATCTAATTAGCCTAAAGTGCGCACAAATTGACCATAAAGCGACAAACCAAGCCAATCCTGATTCAATTAATTATGCAATACTAACATTTCTTCAAGTTTGGGCAGCCTGATAGCCAATTGGCTAGCGCTCTGGCTTTTGATACCACAGGCTTCATGTTCGAATCCTGGAGGTGGAAAGGTTATTTGTTAGCAGTTCAGAATCCACGTTAAACTGTAGGTCCTGGTCGAATTAGCCTAAAGTGTGCACAAAATAACGTAGAGCGACAAACCAAACCAATCTTCAAGTTTGGCCCACGAATTTGTTCAGCTTGTCGCCGACTTTGTAATGGAAATATCACTTTACTAAGTCAATGTCGTTTACTGGTACTATAGCAATTTCAAACTAATATCTCGAGAGACCAAGAATGGCTTCACTGTTTTAAGGCAAGAATTTTTAAAATTTTGCATAAGAATTATACAGATAATATTTTACCTGTTATTTTTATTTTGATGTTACTTTGTCAAAAATACAGATTTAGATTTATGTTACGATTTTTATTTATTTATTTATTTATTTTTTATTTACTCTTCTTTGCGAATGTCATAAACATTACGGATCGCATTTTTCAATAACACTTTAGATCTTATAGAGAACCTGACCTTTTCCTGTGTGCAAATTTAACGTCTCCATACCTGGCGTTGACACTGAAATTTTCGATAGTGCTTATTAGGGTTGGAATCGAGTATTTAAAAACCTGACTCTTTAAAAAAAAAATAGAAATTTGAATCAAAGATGTAAAAAAAGTAATTGTGTGGAAATATTTTTACCAAAAGTAGTGAAGTAGGTTTTAAGTTTTTAAATATACTTTTAAATTTGTAAAATATAGATTTGGGAAAATAAATCATCATCATGGCCAACAGCCCCCATGGTGAACAAAGGCCGTCTGCCTACTGGCAGAATTCGAAACAGTAGATGTTTTCTCTTTATGGGGAAGGGTTGTCAGCCTTACGCCCAACGCTGTACAGTCACATTAGACCGATACCTACGGTTTAAAGTGGATTCCGAACCACTACAAATCGAACCCGAAACCTGTGGCATCGAGAACAAGAGCTCTAATCACTCGGCCATTAGGTCCCTATAAAAATAAATGCAGACCAAAAGAAAAAAGGTCTTCTTTATTTGCGTATTTAAAAGTATTCGTCTCGAGTTATTAGTCTGGTCGTTATGATTCATGGGGACATTTTTCATTAATAAAAAATGTCTCATATAAATTTCATAAAACATGATAAAGCACACATATTCTTCAACATAAAAAAATAACGTTGAATTTCTTGGAAAAGTCATAAATTGCTTTTACATAGCAGTAAATTTCTCAGAAAAGCAACGTACGCGCTCATCTAAAACGAACTCTTGCAGCCGATTGTGCATTATACGAGCAACGAATTGGTTTTACGACCATTCTCCCTCAAAAATCATGTTTTTATCTTTGATTCATTTTTGTATTGTGCTTGCGTAAATCTAGTTGAATCACAAGGAATCATTCACTTTTTTAAACCATGATTAGATATTGACGCATATCCTGCCTTTTATAGTATTAGCAATATTGTCGGCATCAAGATTTCAAACGATTATATCATAGGCAAACAAAATTCGATAAGTCAGATAAGAACTGAATTATATATTTTACCCATAAAATTATGGGCATTGTTTTGGGGAGAGTAGTTTTTCATATTTTTGACAACATTTATTTTTTTTATTTCGTTCATGAGCTTATTTTGTAATTATTATTGTTTTTATTTAAGTTTCTTTTACGAGTTAATAATTACTACTGTGCCGAAAAAATAAAAACAATTTTTATTTCTTTCAAAACTTCTTTATTTATTCCTCCAAATTTATTTCAGCGCCTTCAAAGTAAATCCCCTCCGGACACAATGCGCTTATGCCAACGTTTTATTCTATCCTCAATGCATGCTAAATAGGCATCGGCAGGGATGGCTTTCAAAGAGCTCGCCGATTCACGTTTAGCCTCTTCAATCGACTCAAAACGGTGTCCCCGAAGTGGTCCTTTGAGTTTAGGGAATAGCCAGAAGTCGCACGGTGCTAAATCACGTGAATACAGTGGTTGTGGAACGATATGGGTTTCATTTTCGGCGAAAAAGTCACGAAGAATCAATGCAGTGTGAAATGGCGCATTATCGTGATGCAAAAACCAAGAGTTGTCTTTCCATAAATGTGGTCTCTTTTTGCGAATAGCTTTACACAAACGACGCATAACACTCAAATAATATTCCTTGTTGACAGTTTGGGCCGGCGGAAGGAATTCATAATGCACCACACCACGGTAATCGAAGAAAACAGTCAACATGACCTTGATTTTTGTGCGATTTTGACGTGGTCTTTTCAGTCTTGCTTCACCTTTGTCACGATATTCCCTCGATTGATCGGTTGTGCGTTTTATTCTTACAATAAATTCTAAATTCTACAATAAATTCTAGAGGGTAACCTGTTCGACCCATCCGAGTATATTTATATATGATTTCTGTTATAATTTTTTTAATGCTTTAACTTTAAAAAAGAAGTAACAACTGTTTGCTTTATTTTCATTCATTGTTAATTTATTAAATTACTCATAACGAAATTTCCTAGACCTTTAGCTTGTGTTAATCTAATAAGTTTCAAAACTCCAAAATAATTTTTAAAAAATCTCCATATTTATTTAACTTAATTATTTTTTTGGTTAATTGCTAATGATTATTTGCAAATAAAATTTTAATGTTCTTTTCTTTTTTTTTTTTTTTTTTTTTTTAATTCTCAATCGATTGTTTCTGAAAATTAATACACTTTCTGAAAAATTTATATATTTTTTATACTTTATTTCATAAGTGATTCACTTTAAATTTTGAGTAGTATAAAAAAAATTATTTACTTTTACTTGATAAATGTAGAAAATTGCGGCTGTTTGCGTGTGAAAATTTTTGTGTTATTTTTAAAATAAATATTTGAAACATTATTTTCACAAAATTTTTTTTATTCTTCTTCATTGGCGGAACAGGCCCATAGTGGCCAAGCCGTCTGCCTTCTGGCAGATTTCGAGACAGGAGATGTTTTTCTTTTTTACGCGATAGGGTTCCCATCCCTATGTCGAACTCTCTGTTGTCATATTAGACAGGGACCTACTGCTTAAAGTGGATTCCAAACCACTACAAACATCCATTACACCACCGGGGCTCGAACCCTGTGACACCGAGCGCCACAGCGCTAGTCACTCGGCCATCAGACTTCACTTTTTTATTA
This sequence comes from Caerostris darwini, assembly GCA_021605075.1. Lineage (NCBI taxonomy): Eukaryota > Metazoa > Arthropoda > Arachnida > Araneae > Araneidae > Caerostris > Caerostris darwini. The sequence goes on from BPLQ01009629.1 coordinate 334,371, forward strand.
ACTATAAATAAAATTCAGTTTCCCCAACGTAACAAAAGCAAAGCACAATTTTAATCCTATAAACTAAAACCGGGAAAAATGAAACATTATTTCTATTCTATTAAATATTAAATATTAAGCTATTAAATATTAAAATATGTTAAATATAAAAGTATTATTTTATATTCCATAAACTAATTATTATTATTTCTATAATAAAATTTAGTTTATTGCTAGACAAATGATTAGAGATTTTTCTATAAACTCCTCTCTGGCCTTTGGTACCACAGGATTCAGGTTCGAATCCTGACGGTGGCATGCACGTTTGCTAGAGTTTCGGAATCCACGTTAAAATGCAGGTCCCGGTCTTATTAGCCTAAAGGGTGCATAAAATGACCGTAGAGCGGCAAAACAAATCCAAACGACTTATTGTTATACTCGAGCGCTCGGTGCCACAAGTCCCGGTGGTGCCATGTATGTTTGTAGTGGTTCGGGAATCCACTTTAAACCGTAGATCCTCGTCTGATATGACCGTACAGCGTTGGGACAACCGACAACCCTAACCCGTAAAAAGATTAATATCTTTTGTCTAGAAATTCCCCAAGTAGGCAGACGGCCTTGGCCCACCATAGGACTATTGCACCACTGATGATGATGATTGTGGTGGTGGTGAACAATTATTAGAGATTCTTCTGTAAACTTCTGTACTTTTCTAATATAGAATTGCTAACAATATTCATCATTACATGAATACTTCTATTGATACCTCAAAATAAGTATAATCAATATACAATCTTTTTAATAAAATATTTCATTGATATAAAAATATAAAATATATAAAAATATCAATTTTTAAAAACACAATATGCCAATAATACAGAGATTGTTATGTTTGGCCCCCAATTATCAACAAAAATATTATTTTTATAAATGTTTTGACTGGTGATAAAAAACACATCATTAAAATATTGATGTAGAGATCACCGTATCCCATACTTCTGTACGTGAGAGACCGTGTTTCTTTTCGGCCATCATTACGTGCAGCATTCCTTAGAGCAAAGAACGCTTCATCGGCAAAGCGAAGCTTCCCCAGGTAACGAACTGCATGCGAGCCAAAACAAAGCCCGGTTCCGTCCCAACATCTGTCGGAAGCGAAGGTCGTTGCGGTTCAATTCATTTCCTCTTGCGAGAGGCCTTTTCCGAAGAGTTAATAATAGTATCTCCCTTCGAAGTGGTGATGGTGTCTTTACGTGCCGCGATGCTCCGCGTAACAGGTGTAATCCGTGGCAGATGGTATATGAAGAGCTGACTCGGTTTTTGGAACGGTGGTCATTTGGAGATTTATGGGATTTTGTTGAGAATTGTTTCCTGCGTATTAGGATGAGTAAAAGTATTTTTGCTTGACATGCTTCAATTCTTGCATATTTTCACAAAGTTAAATTTTGGCTTAGTTTGACATATGGATTATGCATTGTGTTTCCCAACTGCGGAAGTGAAACCCAATAAGTGTATTTTCCTTGACTATGCTGGGGATAGACACGATAAATTTATAAGATAAAAGGCCGTTTTACTGGCCTTGAGTAAATGAAGAGTACTGACAGATGTCACCTTTGGAGATGTTAGTTTCGAATTACAGTGGTGAAATGTGAGTGTAGTGTGTCAGACCAACTCCAGGATAACGCCTATATATCTACATTTCCATCGATGAATAATTTCGCAATCAATGACAAGGTCAAAGTTCATTAGTCCATGATCGTCAAAATGTCGTTTATTGTGAGATCACGATTAGAGTTTAAGTAAAAGAATTCTCCCAGATGTCTCTGGAGATGTTAGTTTCGAATTGCATTAGTAAAATGTGGGTGCAATGTGTCAGCCCAACATCGTGGTTTACTTCTGGATAACGCCTACATATCTGTCGTTCCAGTGCTGAATTATTTCGCAAGCAATGACATTTTCACGATCATGATCAAAGTTCAGTTTACCATGATCGTCAAAATGTCGTTGATTGTGAGATCATAATTAGTGAGATCATGGATCGTGATTCAGTTTCATGAGATTTTGTTGTCTACTGCCGAGAATTGTTTCCTGCATATCAGAATGCGAAAGTTATTTTCTTGGCATGGTTCAATTCTTTCATGTTTTTACAAAGCTAAATTTTGGCTTAGTATGGCATATGAATGGCGCGTTATGTTTCCAAACTGCGGAAGTGAAACCCGATAAGTGTTCCCTGAAAGTTCCTTTGACTATGCTGATGGTAAATTTATAAGACATAGAGCCGTTTCGCTGGGTTTGAGTAAGAGAATAAAAGAGTACTTCCAGATGTCGTGTCTGAGATGTTAGTTTCGAATTGCAATGGTAAAATGTGGGTGCAATGTGTCAGGCCAACATCGTGGTTTACTTCAGAATAACGCCTACACATCTGCCGTTCCAGTGTTGAATGATTTCGCAATCATTGACATTTTCACGATCATGGCCAAAGTTCATTTGTCCGTGATCGTCAAAATGTGAGATAATGTTGAATGTGAAATAATGTTAGTGAGATCCTGGTTCAGTTCTATGAGATCATGGTTCATTGGCGAATAACTTATGTTAAGTAGCCTAAGTTATTCGCCACTGAATGGTAGTTGCTTGTATTTAAAAGCAACAGCAAAGCAAAGTTACATGAATATATCTTGTGACACAAGCAAGCTAGCATGCAAGATCAAACAAGTTTCGAATCCGATGGCGAAGACATTTCAGTCACTGTTTTCAGAAACATAGAAACTCGATGTCAGTCGTGACAATGATAATAATGCATCAACTATCAGACTGCCTGGTTGGAGTTTTAGAGTTTTATCCCTTACGACAATCCAAATGAGTGAAAGTTACATTTAAGTTTTGGTTTGTCGCTCTACGGTCATCTTGTGCACACGAGAGCTAAACAGTTCGGGATCTACTCACAAATATCGATGCCAACGCCTGGATTCAAACCTGGAGCCAGTAATTCCAAAGGCCAGAGCGCTAGCCAGTTGGTCATCAGGCCGCAGTTACATTTAAAGAAACCAGTATCATTTCCTTCTACTTGTTTTTAATGAAACGATGGGAATATTTTAGGTTATTTGCAGGTCATTTTTTTACGATAAATGTACAAACTCTTAATAAGCATTCTTTTTTCTAGTCGGCCATATTCAAAAATGCGTGTTAATTTAATGTACCATGGAACGCTGTGAAGCAAATTAAATCTATGCTGTAATCCTTTGCAGATGATGAGACTGATTTATTGATGTCAGCTTTGTTATTAGAATGTTGGTCGTTATAAAGCACTTCCACCAAAAATAGTTTATACTTCTTCCAAGAATAGTTCATAATATATCAAAAATAGAATAAACTTGAATATTAATAACTTCAAGAATAACTTCCATAGGACGAAAAAAATTTAATTTTAAAATTTTTGTTCACGTTTTTTGAAAATCCTGAAGATAAAGAATTAAATAAGTGTTGAAAGCTATTTTAGTTCATTAAATAATTTAAATTAAAAAAATACAAAAATTTTATTGACTTTAGAATTCTTTATGTTTGTATAACAAATATGGATAAAAAATACTTATAAGACATGATCTTAAATACATGCAATTTTTACGCTCTATAACTCACTCATTTCCATAACGAGAAACAAATATCAGTGAACCCATGCCAAATATAAATATGTACTCAGTGCATACAATTTAAAACCAACTTCAGAAAACCCAATTTGCATTTATTCCGTCAACATCTGCTATCGTGGATTAGAAAGTTGAGCAAAACAAACAGTAATAAAATTTTGTTTTAAAACTGGAAAAACAGCATTGGTGATTTCGAAATGTTGTGAGAAACATATTTAAGCGGAGTATTAACACGGTTTACCTTATTTGGCTGATACAAAGGATTTAGTGGAAATATATTATAGTTGAGGAATTGAAGAGTTTTCGGTCTCTCTTTGTAGTCTCAAATAGGTGATAAAAACATTGGATAAGTTCGACGAACTGTTGCTGAAAAATCCTTATTGTTACTTCTCAACTGAGTTGATGAGCTTAACATTAAATTGCCGTGGAAAATCTTTAAAAAAATTATTCTTGTTTTGTGCATTAGGTATTGACTGCAGAATTTTTGTGCTTTATGTGCTAAATGTTGAATTGATGTACCTGTTTTGGATGGTAGACCGTAACCTAGCTTTTATGTAAGTTATCATAAATTAAAAACTTAATTAAGAATAGAAATTACTTCATCATGAATGAGTTTCTTGGCAATTAATTAAAAAAAACATATAACTAATTATTGAAATTTTACATTTTTGCATTGAAATAAAATGGAAGCAGTGGTAATTGTTTGTTTATCTTGAAATATAAATATTAATTTTATTAAATCAGCATTCCAATAAAAATGAGTATGTACCATAAGATTAGTAATATAATAAAGAGCGTGTCCCTATTAGGGAGTATCATAATGTTGAGCACATCTCTTGCCCACTTTTGGTATTAGAATTAGCGCTTTATTGCTGTTTTGGGACTCTCTTTCCAGTGTGTCTGGCATTTTGTACCAAAGGCTTTTGGTTCGAATCCTGGCGGTGGGATGAATGTTTATTAGTGGTGCGGAATCCACGTTAAACTATTGGTCCCGGTCTGTTTAGCCTAAAGTGTACACAAAATGATCGTAGAGCGACAAACCAAACCAACTTACTAGTGTGTAAAAGGAAGCATAGTTACAATATCTATTTAACATGCTACATTATGATACAAGCTATGATATAAATCAGATATGAATTACCATATAAATAAAATTGTTTTCAATACATTATATATTCATTCAATATAATAAATCAATTCTTAAACAAGTTTTTCGACACATGCATATGCAGAATCTTATTTAACCATCTTTTCAGTGCAAAGCTATGACTCCCATCTAAATCAAAGAAAAATAATTAAGCCGTTTGCTGAAATATTCACAAGCACGGGACCAGATTATTGATTTCAACCTGCAACCCTTAAGCGCACTCCATTGTAATACTAGTCTATGTTTAAAGATTGAATATGACTTCTGTAAGATCAATTCCCTATGGAATGAGATCTAATCTACATAATTATTAAATAAAAATATGTATCTAAATTCATTTATAAAAACTTCAGTAAAAAAAATTATCCTACTGCATTTTTTGTCTCTGAAATTACTCACTTCTTATTATCTTCTGAAATTACATGTTATTTTAAACGATTCAACCTTTCGGTTTTTTTTTAACTTTTCATGAATCGAAAGAAGAAACTTAACTGCAATCTTCACTGAATGCCGAAGGGCGAGGTATTTCAAAAATTCCGTGCCGTTTTCAATTAGGATTTGAATGTTTTGAAAATTCTTGTGAATGAACAAATGAATTCGTGCTTAAGTGAATGACGAATCACGTGTAAAAAAAAAGTAAGACTCATTCCACACTATTTTGCTGGGAAAATTTCAAGCCATTGATTTTCTGAAAATACATAAGAGTGTTTTTTTTTTTATTATTATTATTATTATTAAATCCCACAGTTTTTAGAGGTTTTTGACTGGAAATATTTCATTACGTGAATAGTGACTACACAATCACGCTTTCTTAAAATAAATTATGTGAAGAAAGCTATTATTTATGGTAACTTGACTTTATTTGAATGAAAGGAATTTGCTTCATTTTTTTATATCTGTATGAAGTGTATAGTTTGCGTTTCCCGTAGACATGATGGTTTCAACAATGCCTTTTCTTTTTTATAGAAATTAAAGAATTTTGAGACATGTTTTCCTGGAATTGACAGCAATGCCACATACAACTTCCAGCGAAGTAGTCAGTCCTTCTTTAGGAGCTATATCAACGGTAAGTTACCTTTTCTTCAAAATTTATATCACCACAGGCTACAGGTTCGAGCCCTGGCAGATGGCATGGATGTTTGTTAGTGGTTTGGAATCCACGTTAAACATGTAAGTCCCGGTCTAATTAGCCTAAAGAGTGCACAAAATGAACGTAGAGCGACAAACCGATCCAAATCAAAGTTCAAATATTAAAACATTGAAAAAAATGCAGGTAAAAGAATAAATATGATTATAATATGAAGGAATATCCCAGTATTTTATTGCATTGATGTATAATGATATGGATAATAAGATCCAGGTAGTATCAATGGTTAATCAAAGTTCTGTTTACTCACTTTACTCACTTACTCGCACAGAAATAATTAAAAAAATTTCTGTGGTTACTATTTCAACTTCTCAGAACATTTGTTGTTGTTATTGTAGTGTCTAATCCTCTGTGTCCTGCAGTGCGGGACGGACACTAATGAGAAGTCTTCTCATGGATGGAGGGAAAGGGGTAGCTTCTGTTGTAATGGAGCACCCGTAGGTACAAGTCTGCCTTGACTCCGTGTCGATGAAGAAGGAGGGTAGTGCCTTCCGGGAGGATTTTTAGGGGGAACTACCGCGCTACTGTAGTCAGTCAGTCCTGTTTCGTCGGAGCTCCTAGGTCGGTGATGTCCTAAAATTCCTAGTAATGAATTTAAAACATGGAAGCAAAAAACATTGATAGAAAGGCAGTGAGCTTTGGTCATGTCCAATTAGATAGAATTTAAGTAAGACACCAGAGAAAAGTTAAAGTTAAAAAAAGAACAAATATATTAATAAAAGGGAAGGAGCACCAAATCAAAAGTAAAATAAAAACTTTAATATAAAATTTAATAAAACCAGCAGAGGAAATTAATTAATTAAGGTAGAGTTTTCAAAACATTTTAATAATATTTGAATTTCATCAGCTGGATGTTTAGCGTTTCTTAGTTGATCATAGAAGCTATTGAGACCCCCTAACATATTGAAAATATTTTCAAGTTCAGTTAATACGTATATTGCTTTAGTAGCAGTGTCATGATTTAAATGAGAGCTATTATCGTTATTGACTTGATTCTTCTGGTCAGAGACCGGTGCTGGAGTTTTTTTTCGGGGTCCCTTGCAAAAAGCTTGCATAAGAAACTCCCTCGGTTACAGTGCAGCGCTACTGTGTGGGAAAAAACCCGGAAAATTCCCACCCAGTAGTCCGACTAAGGCAAAAATGCTGAGACAAGATGCGGAACATCCCAAACGCCATCGTTTCTCCTCGTGTTTTGAAACAGTGTTTACAACAAAGCCGCCAGAGGAACGAACCTCAGTCCTAGGCGCATGTTACCTTTGAGCTACGAGTCGGGCTCAAAAATTTGTAAAACTGACCACTAATAAGTTTTTCACACAAAATTTGATGTGCCCAAAATCGGCATTTTTTAATGCTTTAGTTTTAGTAGCGGTGCAAAAACGCATGAAATTTCCTTAAAATCCGTATACATACATTATTTGATTATTACTTGCCAGTTTATTTTAGTTTTCTTACTTTTGTATAATTCTTCTGATCCCTTATTTTTATATATCGTTTCTTATTTATTATTTTTTTACTTTATTATATTTTTCGCTTTTTTTATTTATATATTTTATTTTAAATTGATTTTTTTCTATTCGTTTTGGTTAAGTCATGATTTTGCATTTAAAAATTTTAAATAGAAAATTTTGTTCAAAACTTCCCATTTTTGAATCGTATTTTCTTTTTTTTTTTTTTTCAACTGCTGTAGTTATTTCTGTTACTGTTATTGCTATATTTATTTATGGTTTCATTTTTACAATAATTTTATTAAAGGGCTTTGGTTTATTTTTTTTATTTATTTATTTATTTTTTTTTTTTGTAATTTTATACGTTTTTTAAATAAATGATTCGCATTTTCTTAACCGTCTGATAGAAAAAAGAATGTCTTTTCCTATCGCATTCTAAACCACGTCAGCAAATAAAAAGTTTTTTTTTTTCTTATTTAAAATACTTATTTTCGTAATAATGCAAATTCAAAACTGCTTTTTTAAGTATAAATAAAAACTGTGATTAAACGAGGAAATAATTATTCTGTACTCTATTTTTACCATTATAAGAAAAACAAATTGGAGTGGGTGGAGGTTACGCGCATAAAAAAACTCATTTAAAAATAATAACCTATTTAACCATATTCAATATCCTACGCAGTTGCGATAGTTCTCCCAACTAGTTTATTTTTTTTTTAAATTTAATTTACAATTATCGCAAACTTTTATTTGAATATTTAGGTAATTTAAAGTTCTTCATTAATAACATTAGAATGCTTTCTACATTTTTAAAAAAGGAACACCATTTGTACCACGTTAGTTACATACGAAGACACACAGAATTGATTTCTGAAGTGCGTGAACTACATGAAAAAAGAAATATTTAAAACAACAACTTATTTTTCACTTATAAATACTCAAATATACATACACATATAACATAAGGATTCACTATGCATTCCCACAAAAAGCTATAACTTTGAACTCAAAGTTAATAGATCCTTCTTTCAAGAAATTGTTGACTCTTACGTTAGACTTTGGTCTTTGCATGTGATTTTTTTTTTTTTTTTTTGCCCGTTAGACTTTAAAACCGATAATGGGAGAGGGAGAAAGAGAAAAAGGAATGTACAGAGTCGAGTGAAAGTTTCAGGCAAAACGAAGGGTACGAGAGTCTAGGAGAGAGTCTCAGGGAGTACGGAGGGTCCTATGGAAAAGACCGTCCAACGAACTGGCTTTTATGATGATTTTGTATGCATTTGTTATATAATTGTGTTATGTGGTACACTTATGCAGTGCTGTCTTAGCAAATTTTAATAAATGGGGCAGCTAAACCGTTCGTATATTATTTAAAGAATAATGATTCAGTTTCTACAATGAAATAACACTGAATCAAGACCACACGCATATCCGACCCTAACTTTTATTATATATATATTTCAAATATTCAAACCTGAAAATGTTTTTTACAAGTATATGTCGATCCAAATAGGCTTGTACGTTTTAAGGTACGTATTAAACAATTGTCATAAAACAACTATCTTGAGCATAAATTTAAAACGAAACACGTTTCTTTGCAGTCTCTTAAAGTATGTGTTGAATTTTAATATTCTTTTATGTCTTTATTGACCAACATATCCTAATACACTATCCTAATTCCTGTAGTTAATAAATAATCCATATAGCAATAGTGCTTACAAGACTGCACATTACTAAAGAAAGCTATTATCTCTTAGTATGCAATAATTTAGAATACAATGAAAAAATATTTTTCTAATATTCAAATGTTTACTTTTTTAAATGAACTAGAGCGGAATCATTTTTCATGCTTCAGTACATCACAAAAATCTGAAAGTCTTTTTTAAAAAAGTTGCCTATCATAATGATTTTTTTAAAAAAGCAAAATTGTAAAATGACAAGTTTAAACTAAATTAGAATTCAAATAACTTTTTAAAAAAAACAGTAAAAAAAATTATCAACATCCTTCGATGCACTATTATTGAAATAATAAATGTTTTGCATATTGAATTTCTTTAGTATAAGAAAATATTGAACGTACTCTTTCAGCCATATCAATTATGCTAATGATTTCTTCAAATTATAATCACACGGGAAAAATTCTGAAGCATGTAACAAAATCTCTCGATGTTATGACTTCTATACTGCTGCTGTCAACTTGTATGCTTATGAATTATTCATGATATCAGAAGAAAAATATATTTATACATACCTGTATATTTAGTTGGTTAATTAGTTTTCAATCTATAAAACTAATAATAAAACAACGACATTTCTTGCAAAATAAAAAATAAAAACTTTTTAATCGTATAATCAGAGCAAGAACTTTAAAGTGTAATTTCATTATAAATGTATCTATCTGTTTCTATCTCTATACGTATTAAAATGCAATAAAAAGTTTTGTTCCTAGTCTGTCTAAGTCGTTTATCCTCTTTCATGACGAACTTGACTTTTTGGGATTATGTTTAAACAGACTTGTTACACAAATACTGCAATCGTCATTTGTTATTGCTATGTAGAAAAATGTAATTCGCAATGTTTTTATGGCAACAGGATTTTTGTATGAGAACATATTTTTAGAAAGTGAAATTGAACTGTGACTGCGTATCATAACATATCGGGGAGAAAATTTCGATTATAAATATTGTTTGTTACATTGTTTTATTTATTATAAATGTTGTTTAGCGTTTCAATTCATATTTGTTTTTTAACCCTCTGAAGTCCAAATTAATTTTCTTCATTTCCAGTAGTCAGGTCCAATTTAACTTTTAAGTTATATCACTGTACTGATTGTCGATCTAGCAAATTAATTGAATTTACATATATTAATATGCTGTATAAACTAGAAAGTAAAATAAAATTTAAGTTAAATTTTAAAACGACATTCTAATATGATTGTAATCATGAATCACTTGTAACTCACAGAAATGATAATGTACTGCGTTACATGAAAGTTAAATAAAATATAATTACTAGCAAAAAGAATCCTAAAACCGTTAAACGATGTAAAATTATCCTTTAAAAACTATGTCGAGTCACACTCGACGTTGGACTTGCTGCAAAGCAAAATGATGCCGAATCAGACTCGACGTTGGACTTAAAGATGTTCTATTTTTGTTTTTTCTTTGTTATTCAATACATTATGAAATGTTGAATTGAACTTCGTTAAGACACTTATATGAGATTAAAATTTTTTTGTGCCATTCTTACCTATGTTTAACATATCAAATTTTTCTTTAAAAAAATAACATACAGGATTAGAAATAGCGCGCTATTCTGAATTTAAGAGTTTAGAATTTTTTCTAAATTCTACTGTTTTTTAAGATTTTCAACTATTTTTTTTTTCATTTTTAAATGTCATTTGCCTACCTACCGCCCACTTTTGTATCTCTGTTAGAAGTAAAATTTTCTAACCACCCCCAGGTTCCACAGTTGTTTTAATTTATAAAATAGGGAAGTAGCTTTAATTCATAAAACTTATAAAGCAGGGTCACAGAAAGTTAAAGCATATAATAATAACTAATTGCCAAATATTATATGTTGGGCTCGCACTAAGTTAGACAGAATAAATATTTATAAAACAACTTACTGTAGTTAAATCTATCTTTTATTTTTACTTTGCATGCATAAAATCTGATGAAGTTTTTTTTTAAATTAAATTATAAATGAGATCTCTGATGCTGACGCTGTGAATCTAAATATTGGATATCTGGTCAATTTTAGTGAGGGAAAAACAAAGTTCTCCTCTCTTGGAAATATTCAAGCAGTTTCTTTCTTTGATTATAATATCATTTACAGCACTTAAAATTGATTCTACACGATATGAAGTAGAGAAAGATATTAATAAACTAAATATAATTTTCCACATATTTGGATCTGACAGGTATTTTTAAACAATACTTCAAAATTCTTCTATTAGAACATTAAAAAAAACCAATTAAATTTAAAAAGAAGTAAAACGCTTCGGTAACTGGCAAAATCTCTACCGCCCACCATGAAAGCTGGAACGCCCACTTGTGTGCGATATGGACCAGATTGACTATCATTGCTTTAACCAATCACGTTTATATTTCTTCAAACTTTTTACAAAAAAGTGCAAAGTAAAAAAAATTTACCTATTCTTCAACGTTTGTGACATAGATGACGAAAATTATTTTTAATAAGATACTTTGAATTTTAAAAAAAAATTACTGCCATTGCAAAAAATAAATAAATAAAACTGAAATCTGCTCGGCAAATTTCAAACTTATCATCATGTGTGGACATTCGAGAACGGACGATTAAACTCAGGAATATAACGATGTTTAATAATGCACGAGATATATGACGCACTTGATTGGAATACTACAAGAATGACCAAATTCAATAGCCACATGAATATAGCAATGTTGAATAGATCAAGAACTTCATGCAGAATGAATTGTTCAAGAATCTTTAAAAGAATATACAAAAGTGAGATAAATGTAGTCGTAAATGAAGAATGAAGTATTCCAAATTCTACAAGAAACATTATCACATTCAATAGCCAAAAGAATATATCAAAGTTTGAAAATTCTAGGTATAAGTGAAGAATGAAGTATTTATTCCAAATACAATAAGAAGCACTATACAGCTCAATAGGCGTGGGAAAATGCCAAAATTGATAAATATGAAACTTCAAAAAGAAGGAATTGATCCACGCACTACGAGTACTTATAAGCCATTGGATATATAAATGTTTAAATTCCCAACACAAAACATAAAAAGGGATTTAAAATCATACTACAAAACACTTCAAACAAAAGCCGAATTCTCCAGAAAATTCCTTAAGACTAACGTTATTCATGAATCATTTCAAGAGTTAAGGGGCCCAAACTACCATTTTCCGCCAAAATTTCCAATGAAGTTTTATTTGTTTGACTATTTTCAGATAACTTCACGGACCCCTAACCAGGATAACATCATGTTCACACATGATAAAAAAGAATTTTTTTTCGGTCGAATAATCCTAACAATTTACATGAACTTCGATCTGAAAGTGAAAATGCCAGACGAAAAGTACATGTTTATTTCTTTGATGAGCATTTAAAAAGTCGTTGGTGCGAACAATTCCAAATACAAAAGAGAGAAAATCACGACAGCGTTTTTTATTATCCGAAACATTTGTTGTCTGTAACCGTGAAGCGGAAAAACAAACAAATCTCACTGGAAAAAAAGAAAACAAGAATTGCACGTGTAAGAATATGACATCTGCGTGATTTTTATAATCGCTGTCATTTTTTCAAGTTGTTCTCTATCTATAGATTGCAATTTGTAAAAGTTTAAATTTTAAGTTGTAAAAAGTTTTAAAAGTAAAAGTTTTAAGTTTTAATTTTATTTATATTAAAAGTAAAAGTTTAAAAAGTTTTTAAAAAAATGTAAAAAGTTTTAATAACAAGTTTTTAAAAGTAAAAGTTTAATTGTAAGTAAAAATTTTAATAAAAAAAAAAAAGTTTTAATTTTATTTATAAAAGTTTAAGTTATTTTATTGTATTGCAAAAGTTTGTAAAAAAGTTTTAATTTTATTTATATTAAAATTAATAGTATGAATACTACATAAAATCGTTAAAATTCAACTGACTAAAAAAAATTATGTTTATCTGCCAATTGTTAATAGTAAAGTAAAAATGATCTAAATTTATCAAAATCAGAATTCCTAGAATTATTCAAGGGATAATAAAGTGATACTAAAATATTTTTTAAAGTATGCAATAGGCTATATAAAATATCAATATTTATCAATTTACAGAAGAAAAAAATTAAATAGAATCATTTTTATTTACTTTTTCTCCCTCTTATTTGTTTTATTTTTTTAAACAGATTATTTTTTGTATTTGTTTTGTGATTTATCGATTCAGAATTGCAAAACAACAAATTCAAAGCAAATGGAATTTTTTTCTAGTTTTTCTTTTTTTTAAATTATCAAAATGATATAGATTTTTATATTGATAGAAATTTCAAGATTTTAATTGTGGGAACTAAAATTTCCTCTCATACTAAAAGAATAAGTTAATGTTTTAAAAATATGCAATGATAGAGAAAGATCTACTAAAACTATTTTAAAAATAAGCCAATTATGTTATGAAAGAGACAAGTAAAAACAGATATAAGAAAATATTTTGCTTATTGAAATTTTTCTGAAACAATTTTTGCAGTTGATAATAATGAAATGATTTACAAAACAACCCTGAATGAATCAGAGAAGTATCTAATCCATGTATGGCCAACCCGCGGTTTGCCTTGAAAATTTTTTCAGCCCGTGAGATTTATCACACTTTTACAAAATATATTTATTTTATAATAGCCAAAGGAGTGAAAACCAATGTATTAAAAAAACTGCATTATGTGTACATCCATATATTCAAATATTAACTGTCGGAATTATGAAAAAAAAATTAACTTTGATTTTAAAATAATATTCTTGCGAATATAGGACAGATATTGCCTGTTTTATTGATGAGTTTACAGTTATGATTTCGTAGAATAATTAAATTATATTCTGCGAACTCATGAGGCGCGTGCATCGATTTGCAAAAGCTAAGTGAAAGAGTGGAGAAGCAAATATCGCACTAGTAAAATAAATATTTTTTAATAATTTCATTTTTTTTTTTTTTCAATTATATTTATATATTTTTTTGTATTTCATTTTGAGTGTTTTATATTTCTTTAATAATGTGCGTTTAGTATCATTATTATTATATTATATATGCTTACATGTAAGAATAATAGTAAACACAAAAATAATAACTCATTATGTTTCCATTTTTCACTCTAAAAAATGTCTATGGATCTAAATTTAATATGGGTTTATATAATTTTATATGCGGCCCGCGAAGTTAGGATGCATTTCCAAAGTGGCCGCAAAATCATTTGAGTTTTCCAACCCTGATCTAAATGTTAAATATATAAGTTAAATCGGAAAGGACAAAGAACTTCTGTGTTTTAAATGTTTGATTATTTTTATCAACTTTATTAAATGTGTTACAACGCTAACATGTGCAATAGCATTCATAATTGTAAAAAATAAATCCAATGATTTAATTTTAATGTTGATTATTAAAACACTATATTATTCAAATATTGATATTTTAATTAAAATAAAATAAAAAGTTTTTTAACCATAATAATTATTATATTTTTATATATTTACGAAATTATTTTTATTTATTTAACTGATTGCAGTATTACTTCTGTCCTTATCTTTAGATACATTTTACTAACCATGAAGCATGCATAATTATGGAGCAAAATGTTTGCATTCAAGAATATCCGAAAGAAAACCAAACTTTTTTTTCTCACTTGAATTCCAAGAATAGATTTATTTTATTACAATATTTGGTACATAAATTTACAAAAAAAAAAAAATAATAATAATAATAATAATAATAAAATATTCATTGTTCGCCTTATCATCTCGCTTCCAAAAAAAAAAAAAAAAAAAAAAGATAAAAGAAAGCGTGACAAAACCTGTAACGTGAGTTACTTTTAAGCGTGCTTTGTTAGTTTTCGTTTCTACCTCAAGTTTGGCGTGACTGGACGGTTGGTTAGTTACCAGTAATTCAGGGTTTGTTTTAACACATTACATGATACTATTTCGTTACGTAATGCTTTGAATAATCGTGGTGAATAACCTCTTGATGGGTTTTTTTAATAATTTAAAATTATAATTAGAAAAGTTATTACCCAATTAAAAATGGATGGAAGTAAATCACTTCTATTTTCATTGTATTAATTGCATAAAAATAAATATAGGATGTCTCATTACATTTAGCAACTTCTAGGAGAGATAAGATAAAAGTAACATATTCAAATCATGGTAACAACTATGGATGCATATTATTACTATGACTTGCAAAATCCTCTATTGAGTGGGACATTTTGGCATAGTGTTAACATAATGTTTCGGAATCGCATGTCATTGCTGGATCGGAAATGCTTAGCAGAAAGCATAAAAAACGCCAGAGATGAAAAGACATCACATAAATGTATATGCGATTTAATAATCAATACATCAACAAAAGTAACATGCTCAAATCATGGTAACAGCTACGGATGCGTGTCGTTACCATGACTTGCAGAATCCTCCAGACTCTGCAGTGGTGGGACATTTCGGCATAGTGTTTTGGAATCACATATCATTGCTGTGTCGGAAATGCTTACCAGAAAACATAGAAAACGCCAGAGGTGAAGGGACATCACAGAAGTGTACATGCGATTTAATAATCAATTTACATTAAAAATTAACAAGCTCAAATCATGGTAACAACTACGGATGCATGTTGCTATCATGACTTGCAGAATCTCCAGACGCTGCAGTAGGACATTTCGGTATAGTGCGCTATTGCTTGCATACTGTATTTTGGATTGCCATGTAGCCCACCAGCACACTCTCCTTCATATTTGAAATCCATATCCTTTGTTCATTCCTCATGATGGCTGTCACCAAAGAACTTCTCACGGATAACCGTTGGTGCAGGCGTTCAAAGAGACTATGGTTGAGAATACGCCACATCGGATACCATCGCATGTAAAAATGAATCCTATGTCATTCATTCATTGCACTCTGCAGTCCTGGAACTCGGCAGCCATACTGGAACTTGGATTGTCATATACACCAAAAGCACAATCATCCTTGATGACTGTCTGCAAAGAACTTCTCACGAATAACCTCTGATGCAGGCGTTCGAAGAGACAATAGATAGGAGTAGCCCTCATCGGATATCATTGCATGTAAAAATGCTATGTGATTTATGAATTGCACTCTGCAGCCCTATGAACCAGCTGCATTTCCTCTAATTCAACGTTCATATGATCGTTCATCTTAGTACCGCTTTGTCTTGGGTGAAATTAATAGTCTCAGTGAGAATTCCTTGAACTCCTGCGCTTGTGCAACTACATTTACCGCATTTCAGACTCAGTGTTACTACGTGATTCTGAATCATATAGATATACTCTATGTGGATCTACTCTATTTAAATCTATTCTCCTAGATGTTTGTAAATATGGTGCTGAGACAACCTGTATAATCGTGTGAGATGAGTTTACCTGACAATTTAATAAAGTAAGACTTAGAATGCTAAAAATGCTAAAGATGGTTTGTCTATCATTTTAGTTTTCTTGTTCCGCTTTTGAAAGTAGGGCAGCATATAAAGATATATTAATTTTGATGTTTAGCAAGAAATAAAATAATAATATGCATAATAAATTTGCTTAATAATTCACATAATCCAATTCGTAACCCCGTGGTAACATGCACAGCTAGCATGAAAGAGGACCGCCGTGAGAAGGAGTGTAATGAACAATTTAAAATATTTACGATGTCAAATAAGCAATAATTTTGTAATATAATACATTTTTATTTCTTTTACGTGAATGTCCATTTTTTTTCTATCATTGTGCAAACCAATGAGTTTTTATTCTTTCAAAAAACAAGAATTATTTAAAAATAAATAAAAGTTGAAAGTGTAAATTGGTATTGAAATAAAATGTCTTAAGTATTGAAATAAAAATATTTTAAGTAAATTTGTTATTTCATCTTAAGCCGTATATGGAATAGAACTGTATGTGGACCACAGATCTAGGAATAGCCCTGTGCTACAGGAATTAGTGAGTTCAACATTGAAGTATTAATGGATGCATAATGGCTATGTTAAGATTCGTCAAATACATAAATGGAAAAACGCAAGTTTATCATTCTTTAACCATAAAATGCTTCACCACTAGGTCAACGATTTGAAGACTTAACCAACCCTACTCCCAACGCTCTGCAATAATATTAGATGATTTACGGTTTAAAGTGGATTCCGAATCACTACAAACAGCCGGGACTCGAATCCGAAACCTGTGCCAGAGTGCTAGTCAGTCGGCCATCAGGCCCCAAGACCGTACTTTATCTAACTTAAATACAAGGCAAATACAAAATTGAATAAAAGCGAAAGTAAAGTAGTTTTAAATATTTTTGATATTTAAGGAAAAAATAACTTTTTATGTCTAAAGATGATAAATTATACTTCGAATATAAATACGCACGTTAGGCAGAGTGCTAGTCACTTAGGCCCTGAAACGCTTTACGCACATTGTTACAATCCCTATCAAGTCTCCACGTTTCAATGACTGCAACGGACATCATCAGCGGGTTCGAACAATTATGTATTGCTGTGGAAAAAAGATGAATGAATGATCGTTAGAGGGCGCTGCGACGCCATGTTAATTGGACGAAAGAAGTGCGAGTGTGAGAGAGTGCTTGGATAGCAAGAGAGAGAGAGGTAATATTTGAAGTGCGAGAGGCATTAGAGATTAGAATGTGTGGTTAATTTGTAAATATTGTACAAAGTTTTAAATATTCCTAGTATGTGTAATAAAATAGTCAATAATTAATTCAAGAAAGTTGATTTATTTGAACCACCGACAACTTAATAACATTTGTGAACAACTAAACGAACCCGAAAGTTGGCGAATTCATTTCTTCTTCTACAGTATTTTCGTCAATTGCTGCGTGCATAACCGTTTGGCCAAGAGTCGGGCTGTAATTTCATTAATGATTATTATTTTATGCCAATATGACTGATATTTCTATAACTTAAACAATAACAGATTAGTTTAACTAAATACAGATCAGTTTCAAAAATATTTTAAGTTACTAAGTGAAAGATAACGTAAAAATAATCCTCGGTATGACGTCTATAAAAGAATATTTTAATTATCCTTACAAAAGGCACGTTATTAATTATTGCTCCGTCATTGTTAATTCTTGAAGGCCTTTTTTTAAAACTCACCGAGTCGTTAGAAATCACAAGAGAGAAGAAAAGCAGTAAAAAAAAAAAAAAAAAAAGAAAGAAAGAAAAGAAAAGAAAACGTGAAAGGACGAAAAAAGAAAGGAGGGTTGCTGAAAGATTCATTGTCTTCGAAATTTGAGACCATTTTCTGTCATGGCGCATTTTTTTTACCGTCTCATTTCTTACAGACAATTAATTTCTTTCTTATTCAGTCTATGTACCGAGCTGATAGGAATTTAAGAGGATGAAGCTGTCTTTTGTTTGAATAGATTCAGTTTAGTCAAATATAAAGAGAAATTTAGCCTCATTGAAGTATTAGGCAGTTTAGAAAGATCACTTTATTTTGATGACATTTATTATTAATTAGTATATTTGATTATCTCATGTTAAAATCAATATTAGCACAAAAATAGTATTATAGTATAGTTTACAAAAATAGTATAGTTTCTCTTTACTTAGTTTCTCTTTCTTTTATTTGGAAATTTTTTATTAATATAAAAAAAGCAAAAAAATATAATAATGAATTTTATATATTTCACTTTACTTTACTTTTTATCTATATATATATATATATAGAGAGAGAGAGAGAGAGAGAGAGAAATGTATGTATGTGTGCATTTTCTAGCATAACTTAAAATATATAGTACTTAGATTATCAGATATTGTTTTCTGAATTTATTAGCTCGTTCCAAAAATTCGTAGCCAAAAAATTGTGTAAATTTTTTATTTAAATAAAGACCTTATTTTTTTATTGCCGTCAGATTTTTATGCTATCAAATGGTACCAGTCTGAAAAAAAACTGATTATTAATTGATAATGCAAGAATTGACTATTGTAAAAAAATAGGCAATTTCTAGTATTAGTTTTCAATTTATTTTGCAAACTAGCATTTTTGCACTCTTTAAAATAAATTCTCACAAATTATAGGTGAAAAAAATTATTAGGAGTTCTTGGAAAATAATGATTACTTTATATTGCGAATTTATATTTTTAAGGCGAGTTATCTAGAATCTCACACTTTTTAACTCTGCACAGATATTATCTCTGTATACACATATCTTATTTTTCATTGGCGCAATACCCCGATAGTGGACCAAGGCCGTCTGCCTACTGGCAGATTTCGAAACAGGACGTTTTCTTTTTACGGGGTAAGGTTGTCATCCTCATGCTCAACGCTCTACAGTCTGTTCGTTCGGGACCTACAGTTTAAAGTGGATTCCGAACCACTAACGAATAGGTGAAAAAAAGGCATCCAATACCACCTTGGGGATACCCAAGACACCGCCATAGTTTGAACCCAAAACCTGTGTTATCGAGCTCCAGAGCGCTAGTTATTAGGATATATATATATATATATGTTGAATTTATAAGTAGGAATGATTTGTTTGGTAAATAGCGCACTGCAATTTTGAACTGAGAGAACTAGGTTAAAAAACTCATATACTTAATATAAAGATCTGATTTGTGGATGATATACTTAATATAAAGAACTACTTTGTTGATGATATACTTAATATAAAGAACTACTTTGTTGATGATATACTTAATATAAAAACTGCTTTGTTGATGATATACTTAATATAAAGAACTACTTTGTTGATGATATACTTAATATAAAGAACTGCTTTGTTGATGATATACTTAATATAAAGAACTACTTTGTTGATGATATACTTAATATAAAGAACTGCTTTGTTGATGATATACTTAATATAAAGAACTACTTTGTTGATGATATACTTAATATAAAGAACTACTTTGTTGATGATATACTTAATATAAAGAACTACTTTGTTGATGATACACTTAATATAACGAACTGCTTTGTTGATGATATACTTAATATAAAGAACTACTTTGTTGATGATATACTTAATATAAAGATCTGATTTGTGGATGATATACTTAATATAAAGAACTACTTTGTTGATGATATACTTAATGAAAAGAAATGCTTGTAAATTTTCATTACGAAATTCCTAGGTTATAAAACTTCACTTTTTAAAAAAAATCTTCCAATCTCATTTCTCACTTTAATTTAATCTTATAAACAATAACAATCCATAAAAAAATATTTATCATTGAAAACTTGTCTTTATCATTCATAATTTACGACAGTAAATTCGTTTT
The DNA here is from genome assembly GCA_021605075.1 of Caerostris darwini. Taxonomy (NCBI): domain Eukaryota; kingdom Metazoa; phylum Arthropoda; class Arachnida; order Araneae; family Araneidae; genus Caerostris; species Caerostris darwini. The sequence continues at coordinate 354,689 of BPLQ01009629.1, forward strand.
TACATTAAGCAACAAATGTTCAAATGCCCTCATTAGATACGCAATCCGCACTGAACACACAACATACACCAAACAAGTCAATAAATTAGAAAAAAAACTGAAGGCACGTTCCTTTTTTCCTGCAATTTTCCAAAAGCAAATGGAGCCACGCGATGAGAAACAGACAACAGCACACTATTCCTGTCAGTTTTCCGTGTTTCCCAAATTCGGATCACACGAGTTATGTGTCAGTTCCCCTCACTGGAAACATTACAATAACCATTGTACAATAAATTAGCTCGAAAGAAACTTCGTGTTCACTCAACCTTGTATAAGAAAGGAACATCATTAACACCAATGGTATAGAAGGAGGTCGTTATCATAGGAAACAAAGATTGAGCTGTTGTTTCTTTTTTTTTTTCTTCCCGATGTGTGGGCATTCCTTTCTTTAATGGCATTATTTGGGTCATCACGTGTGATGTTACTTTATTAATATGTTACAGAAATAGACAAGGAAGACAGGATCTGGATAATTTGTGTATGTACACTGACAAATGAGATCGATATCACTTTGGTGTTTGTATAACCAGAATATGTATTCATTTCGTAACTTGTTTGAAACTTATATTGAGCGTCATATCATATTACTATTTATACCTGAAGAACATTTAAAAGATTCCCTACCCTTATTTATGGATGAAAATCAATCAAATTGAAATCACCAATACGTGCATGATTTAGGCTAAAAATCTTTCTGATATATTAATAGTAATTTGGATAGTAACTTATTGGAATGGACTATAGTTTCATGTGTAAATCATGATTATAAGTTTTAAATACGCTCTTGCGAGTTGGGCTTATATAAGTTTATGTACTGATATATTTAAATTATACCAATATCAGAAGTGATATTTGATTGTTTAGCTTTTGTTGATATATTTCAGAATAAAATTAATAGGAAAAGAATTATATAGATATATATATTTGAACACACATTTTATTATTCCTTGCAAAGATATTACATATTGAATAATAATTTCGATGAGGATTTAACCATGAATCTTAATATAATTTAATTTTTTCCTCGTATATATTCATTATTCAATTGCTCTCGACTCGTGGTAGCATTAGGTCTGAGATTCAATCTGCTGGCTGCATTATTGTAGACACTACTTCAAAACACGTTGGAGACCCGATGGCGTTTGTAATGGACAGCATCTTGCCTCAATATTAGCGCTACCTGGTGGGCGTTTTTCGGGTTTTCACTTATATTATATTCAAATTCGGGTAGTTCTCCGGTATGGCATTGCCCTCCTTCTTCAGTGACTCGGAGTCAAGTCAGACTTCTACCTACGAGTGCTAACAGATGATGCCCCCTTTTCCACCAACAGTGAATAGACTACTGAAGGAGTGTCATAACAATTATTCAATTGCACAATAAATATTCTTATTTATGATATTTTTCAACATAAAAATAATAAATACATTATATTTTAGAAAATCATCATTTAATTATGTAAATTTAAATAGTAATACGGGTAACAACTTCAATATTTTAAATATTTAAACAAAAATAATTGTTTTAACAAACGAATTATTTAAAAATGTAATAATATTTTTGTTCTTTCATTAAGTGTAATGTTTTGTTTGCGTGTCTAGTGAGCTGAAATTATATCTAATCAGCATTACAAAACAAAATGAGAAAATTTCTAAAATTTATATATCTATATTATTAAATTTTTTATAGTTTCATTTCCATTATATCTCTCTGTTCCAAATAATACAGGTGTAGTCATCATTTGCCTCTATTAAATGTCTTGTCTAATATCTTATGGCTCATAATAAGATTATAATCATGTTTAGAAAAACTGCATTTTAATACGCTTAAAATCTATTCCAAAATATTCAACAAACATCCTACATAAAATAGTTGTGTTAAGCATATAAGTACAGTGCTTTTTAATATTTATAAACATATGTTTTTAATATATATATATATATATATATATATATTATTAATATCTTAAGTATATAGGTTTTTAATATAGAAAGAAATGATATCTCACATTTTTCCCTTTGATATTTTCTCTCTTCCAGGTTGATGTATGGGACGATCCACGAAGTCTGAGGACATTCAGCACATTCCATCAATCAAACGACAAGAACAATGCAGCCTTTACTGAAACATCTTTCTTTCCGTCACCCAAACTGGACGCCACCCGCGACAGCCCACAGAACGGAAACGTCGACGAAGTGAAGACGAATGGGATAAATCACTGGAATAAAAAAAGTGAAAATGGCAACGGTTCTTTCAACGGACCATCAGACTCCATTTTGAAGAGCAATCTTTCGGTTGCTTTCAACAAACAGAAAACAAGTCCGAAAATCGGAAAGTTGGTGAAACCAGTTACACCTCCGCCAATCTTAAATCAAAAATTAAAAGTCGAGCCATCGAGTTGCAACAGCAGTTTCGATAGCACTCAAGATCAAAACACCGCCTCTCCTCAGAATCATTCTTTGAATAATATGGTTGAGAAGACACTGGCAAGGCAGCCATCACCTTTAAGTAACTTCTTACAGTCAACTCTTGAAGAAACAAACGAAAATGGTCTACATCCACCGAAAGTAAGTCAATTTGTTCATTCATTCTGTGTTTTTTGTCGTAACACTTCTTCAATGGCAATGGTCGTACTAGTTTGGGAGTACCATTGTCATTAAATAAATCATAAATACCTTCATATCTTAAACACATTTAAAATATCTCTTTAAAAAAAAAAGTAGTTGCTTAAAATTTAGAAAGCAGTCTTAAAATGAATGTTAAAAGAATGAAAACAATAAAATAAAAAGTTAAATTCAGAATGACTATCGAATGTAAAAAAAACCAAAATAATTTAAAATAATTTAGCAATTACAGAACCGGGATTTAAAGAAGGATTTAAAGCCTATTGGAGTAATTAGGCCCTTACACAATGCCTAAAAATTAATAAAATATTGGTATTGGGAATTTCACCCCCACCCCCTCCCCTCCGTCATGGCCTCGTCATAATGCGTTATTGCTAACATGAAAGGAGGCGAAGGTAGGATTCCAGCTGGTGATGTCCATTGTAATAACTGTTTTCCAAAATAAGCAGATTTGCTGAGTATTGTGATATATAATAACTTGCAATAGCAATTGAACTATTTGATTTGAATTTCAATATAACTTCCAGATACAGGGCAATATCTCCTAAAAGTCCTCTTGAAAGGCAATATCCAATCTTTCATATTTCTAGGGAAGTATACGTTGATGCTCCAAATTGGTGTTGTTAAAAGAGGCCAATTAAAATAGGTCCATTGGCCAGTAGAGGAAGTACTTCAGCACTAGAAAGAATAGCTTGATCCATGAATTATTATATATTGGACTAAAATTTAAGTTATCTTAATCAAAAATTAATTACTTAACCATTAGTATCGAATAAGAAAAATTTGAAAAGCTGCTGAAATGTACAGGATTGTATGAATAAACACAATATTATGCCTCATACTTTAATTTCAATAGATGCATTGATTGAATTTCCATGCATCATTACATGCATCGTTGCATTCTATTCATCATTAAAAAATTATTTTTTCTACTCAAAAGATTTCATCTACTAAAGTCGAACAGATTACACAAACATACAAAATTGGTCTGTTTCATTAACAGAAATATACCTAAAACTATAATTCAGTAGCTTGAATTTTAAAACCATTACACAAATCATTTCAATGCAGAGATTTTTGAAATATAATATTGTTTAAAACAAATTATCGTATATGGACCTTGATTTTAAAATAGCAGCTTCTTTGACCATTACTACACTAAATTAAATTGAAGACCATTAAAAACAACCCAGAAAAATTTCCTCAACACACCATATAAAGGATGTCTCAAAATTCAAGCAAAATTTTGATTCCTAAATATCCTAAATAGTCTAGAATATTTGGTAATGAAAGAGAAGATTGCTCATCGAAATCTACCTTTAAGCTTAGTGAATATAACAAATTGTATTTTAAAACGAATCCTCTTGTACCCTTTAGTAAAAGTATTATTCCTTATATGAATTTTGGGGCACCCTTTTACATTACTTCACTTTTAAAAGGAGACGATTCATTATTCACCAACGCCCTTAACTGAAGTCCTTCATGTTCAACAACCAACAAAAAAATAAACTGAGTGTCTGCTGCCACGCAGGCAACAACAACTGAATGCCCACTTCTTCACCCACACCATCAAACCACACCGAGCGTCTACCAGCATTCCAACCTTCTAACCTCTGGCAGGTGTTTGGATTACCTGGTTTTCTTTCCTTTCTTTCTAACTTTGAACCTGGTAAAGGCAGGAGATTGTCCTCAAGCCCTAATTACACAATTTTGCTCAAAGAAAAACCTTTCACAATTCATGATATGCGGGGTCTTTGCTTTTAAAAAAAAAAATTTATTTTTTATTTTTTAAACCTCAATTTTACAGCTTCAACTTGGCCATGAAACGATTTGTTTTTTTAAACTATTTTTGGCATGACTCAACAAAATATTCTTTCTGTATATCTATTTATATTTCCTAAACAGAACGACGTGGGGAACATGGAAATGATACTGTTACAATTAAATCGCTGAATAACATTACATCGTTTAATGATATAATTTTGATATCGAATGATACGTTGATCATAACAATAATATCGTCTAATAATATAACGTAAGTATCGAATGATGCGTTGATCATAACAATAACATAGTTGAATCATACTGTTACAATTAAATCGTTCAATAATATAATGTTGATATCGAATGATACGTTGATCATAACAATATAATCGTTGAATCATACTGTTACAATTAAATCGTTGAATAATATAACGTTGATATATGATACGTTGATCATAACAATAACGTCATTGAATGATACTGTTACAATTAAATTGTTGGATAATATAACGTTGATATCAAATTATACGGTTATAACAATAGCATCGTTGAACGATACTGTTACAATTAGATCGTTGAATAATATAACGTTGATATAAAAGGATATGTTGATCATAACAATAACATCGTTGAATAATAATATAACGTTGATATCGAATGATACGTTCATCATAACAATAACATCGTTGAAGAATATAACGTTGATATAAAATGATACATTGATCATAACAATAACATCATTGAATGATATTGTTACAATTAAATGATAAGATTAATGAAACTTATTTAAAAATAATTTCGCTCTTTATTGAAAATAATTATTCTGCAAGTTGAACAAAAAAATTATCATTGTTACTGTTTAACAATACCTTAATACAAAATACCAATACAGTAATAATTTGGGGGTGGCCAAGTGATTTGTGCTCTGGAGCTTGATGCAACAGGCTTCGGATTCGAGTCCCGGCGGTGACATGTTTTTTTGTAGTGGTTCGGAAACCACTTTAAACAGTAGATCTTTGTCTAATAAGACTGTAGAGAGTTGAACGTAGAGAGCTGACAATCCTACCCAGTAAAATGAAACCATCTCCTGTCTCGAAATCTTCCAGTAGGCAGACTCCCTTGGGGCTCTTACGCCAATGAAGAAGAAAAAGTAATAATTTCCCGCCTGTAATTTGCGAATTATGGAACCTGATGGCCGAGTGACTAACACTCTGGCGCTCGGTGCCACAGGTTTCGAGTTCAAGTCCTGGCGGGGCCATGGATGTTTGTAGTGGTTCGGAATCCACTTTAAGCCGTAGATCAAGGTCAAATATGACTGCAGAGCATTGGATGTAGGGCTGGCAACCCTACAACATAGAAAGAAAATATATCCTTCCTCGAAATCTGCCATTAAACAGCCGGCCTTGGCCAACCATGGGGCTGTTGCACCTCTAATGGTGGTGATGATGATGAGGAATTTGCGATTATACTAGGATATTTTTTGGAGGGCCATTTATTATATATTTAAACATTTTCTTAAACATTCTAAAGGAAATATAAATCGTCAAAAAATGTCATCTTTTCTTTTCACCATATTTCTTATGTGCATTTTTGCTTACTGGTTTCCATTATGCTAAATATGACAGGATTTGTTTTTATATATAATTGTGGTATCAAAAACGCTATTTAAAACTGAAACACATTTTAGTTGTAAGCTGAAATTGATTGATGTATAGTATGTCAAAGAAATGACCATTGCGGAATATACAATATGCTTTATTTTTTCCTGCTAAAAATTACGCTTGAGGGTTCTGCAGATTATAGGCATAAATTACGGTAATAATTTACTTGAAATTTGACGAGTGGCAGGAGGTATGTGGGAACTTCACGATCTGACCTTTACGTCCATAATTCCTTGGCGTTCCGTTAATGCCTAAGCGTTCCGTTAATTCCTTAGCGTTCTGTTAGAGCCTTTTCGTATGCGGGCAAAATTGCAAGTCATGTCAAAAATGGAATGATAGTATTGAACTTAAAAATGAAATGAGAGTTATTATAAATTAATATTGACTAATAGAAATCTGAAGAAATGGAAAAAGGCGTATGGAAATTATTTTCAATGGGGTGTATGTTTCGTAAAATAGCATTATCAAATTTTATTTATTAATGTGATTCTTTTGTAGTCAATATTTCAAAAAAAATAAAAAGGTTTTTTTCTAAATTAAATCTGAGGAAATAGATGCATCACATGGATATATATATATATGTGTGTGTGTGTGTGTGTGTGTGTGTGTGTGTGTGTGTTTTATGTAGATCTTTTAATATTCAACTGTAATGTAATATTTATTCAGCATTCATGCTTTTAATAGCAATATCCTGCTCAAATATGCTAACAATGTAATCGGTATGTTGCTCAATTATCATGTTTATGTTGGACAATAATATATACACACTCATAATTGGGAAACTATATTGATTGGGTGAGTTACGTAGACACGGGTTAATGAAGAAAATGAATTAAATTGTTTAACAATTTTAACTATTTTGTTTATTAAAAATCAAACTAAGACAGACTAAATAATTGTTATGAAGCAAATTAATTAAATTGTTTAACCCTTTTAACTAAATTGTTTATTAAGAATCAAACTCAATAATTGGGAAGAAGCAAATTAATTAAATCGTTTAACAATTTGTACTAAATTGTTGATTAAAAATCAAACTAAGTAACTGTGATGAAGCAAATGACTAATTGTTTATTAATTAATAGTTGTTTAATTAATTGTGATGGATGAGAAAAGTTAGGATAAAGCTGTTTGTCCTCGATTCGCAATAAGGTGCTCTCAAAATATTTTCCTTTTCCAAAAAATGTGTTAACTTATTTTCAAAACGAATTATTTTATTTAAAAAATTACTTTCATATGCTAATAAAATCTGAAATATTAAATCTTATATAATATCTAAAGTCTTTGATAAAAATTTTTATGCATCCTTCTAAATGTAATGAAATCCTCTATTTTGAAGAGTTTCTGGCAAATTTATTTTGTCTTACATTTGTTTCAATAAATGGATTTTTTAAATTAAATTATTTTTCACAGCATATGAAAATAATTTTTAAATAAAATAATTCGGTTTGAATATAAGTTGACATATTGCTTTGAAAAAGAATATGTTTTGAGAGCATCTTTTTGAGAATCGAGGACAAACAGCTTTTTCCTCATCTATCACATTGCTACATGCTGAAAATGATACAAAAGAATAATGCATGTTCTTTCCTTTCATACAGTGATAAATAGAAAAAAAAGAAGAAAGCATTACGACAGCTTCACAAAGAACTCAACCATGACATTCAAGTATTATCATGAGAATGGCTTAGCAGAAGTTACGTTATAAAAATGTGTCAAAAATTCAAAT
>BPLQ01009629.1:367500-450081 GCA_021605075.1 Caerostris darwini
AGTTCCGGCGGTGCCATGGATGTTTCTAGTGGTTCGGAATCCACTTTATACCGTAGGTCCCGGTCTAACAGGATCGTAGAGCGTTGCGGGGGCGTTGTTACTCCGCGTCCGTAGCTCATCTTCAAGTTACACGCGCCCCTGGGTAGTGCTACCAAATGCCACAGCGCTAGGCAATGAGTCATCAGTCCCCTATTTTTTTTTATTTTTAAAGAAAATAATTTCTAATAAAGAAAGGCCTCTCCTCTATAATTCATATAATTGGCAATATTCATATAATTGTTTTTAATATATATAAGAAAAACTATATTTTCCAACGAAACATTTCCACCATTATAATAATAAAATAAATAAAAACAAATCAATAAAATAAAAATAAAAACAAGTCATAAAATTTAACGACTGGTCAATCTCTTTCAGGTTTCAATCTCGTTTCTCTTGTCAACTATAAAAAACAAGTCAATCTCTTTCATTTTTCAAATAATTCCAGAAAAAAAAATTACGGCGCTTTTTCTAAACAAAAGTGTTTCAAAAACTACGCTAACCTATTAAACTTTTCAAAAGCATTTCAAAAACTACCTTCCATTTCAACGGTTTAAATTAATGCGAAACGTGCTGATCAATATTCTGTTGCGTTGCTCTAGTTGAAAAAAATACTTCTTATCTCCGATTAGTAGAATAACTTTATAACACTTAAAGCTTATTCATTGATAAAAATAGTTCCATGCATGAACATAAGAAAAACATATCATTCATCTCATCATTCAATGTAGCACTTGATTTCAAAAAAAGTGCGTCTTTTGCCCCTTCATTCAATGTAGCACTTGATTGAAGAAAAGCACGCTATTTACCATATCATACAATGAAGCATTTCATTCTAAAGATTGACTGACAGAAAGAAGAATTGATCTTTTATAATTTTTCAATGGAGATTTTATGAAGTTAAAACTTAACCTTCATTGAAAATATGTAGTTGTCTTAATTCTTCAGGTAAAAATAACATTTCTATGACAGAGAATTTTTATATAATTTATTTCTTTAGACTTGAATTGCTAAAAAGTATCTCTCCTATTTAAAACAGGGAAGGAAAAATACGTAACATATTTTGGAAAAGTGTCTGGCATGAAAATGAGGTCAAAACTAACTCCACCCATTCTGAGAACGTTGACTCAACAACCACTTACATATTTTACTTTTTAATTGTCACTTAATTATGCAGCAGTATTTTCCACATATTTTTCTTCCCTTACTGATAATATAGAGATGTAGATACAGTTTTGATAATTGGTGCCCTTGTCATAACTTTAAAACAAAGTTAAAATGCACTAAAAAATTTACAAGTAATTAGCACAATAATTGCTTTTTTTTTTTGAAAAAAAAGCAATTAATGTGCTAATTACTTGTAAAAAAAGGTTTGTCATATTGAGTTGTAAAATGCTTTTAATGAATGTATAAAAAAATTCGTTACTGAAGGTTAAAAATATATTTATTGCTTATATTAAGCAGTATTTATTGTTTATTATTACTTCTATTTGATGAGTTTCATAAAAGAATAAATTTTCGGCAATCTGTACTTAAGCCTTATTCACACCAAAATATTCAATACCTAGATATGACTCGTCGACCAATGAAAGAACTCTAGTGTCGCACATTGAAACTTTTGATTGGTTAAATTTGGCTTTAAATAAATTGACTGCCCCGACTCGCGGCTCAACTCTTGTTCTACCGTAGATGAGGCGCCCCGGGGCTAGGAGTTTCAAGAATTCAAACATTGCCACTCGTGGCCAAGTGACAATGTGCGCATATAGGGTGGCTGAATTCTTGCCATCATGCTTGCAGAAACGAGGTGACTCGATAGCGTTTGTGACAATGTACATACAGCATCTCGCATCGATAGTCAGGTTGCTTAGTGAGAGGTTCTAAGTTTTCTCCCGCAGGTCAAGTGGCTAGCACTTTGACCTTTGGTACCACAGGCTTCAGATTTGAATACTGGCGGTGGCATGGATGTTCGTTAGTGGTTCAGAATCCACTTTAAACTGTAAGGTCCTGGTCTGTTTAGCCCTCGTGTGCACAAGATGATCGTAGAGCGACAAACCAAATCAAACCCATACGACACAATGGTTACCCTTAAAAGTTCTCTCCTCGTCACCCGTCGGTAAGCTATTCGTGGGAACACGAAGCCCTCCAATTTAAAAAAAAAATGAATAAATAAAATAAAATAAACTTGCAATTTTATTTAAACTATATTGACAAAATAATCTTGCTCGAAAATAACTAATTGAAAATTCATTATAAAATTAGGGTTTGAAAAAAAAAATAGTTTGTAAATTCTGTAGGGTTTTCATTCCCCTTTTCATTTGCATTATATTAGCATTAAACTCCAAAGGACTGTAATAATTTAAATTGCACAAAGCTTTATATTTTTATAAAAATTGTGTATTGTTTCTGAACTGAAATATTATAGATATCAACAATCCAGACTCGTTTGACGACTAAGTCGCAGTAAATTACGTTCATGGATGTATCAATACTGCAAACTTTATTTGCTGGTAGGATAGAATTTTTTTTTCAATATATTTATATTTTTTTTTGGATATTATCGAAAAGTGCAGGAATTAATAATTGTTGATAAATTTTCATTACAACCACCACTCCGGTGGATCAACACTAATGCCATCGTAAAACAAATATCCCCATAGCTGCATTAGATTTCCTCCATAGATTCCCTTTCTCCTTTTACGACCTGATGGTCAATTTGCTGACACTCTGCCTTCGGTACCCCAGGCTTCAGATTCGAGTCCTGTTGGGGCATGGATGTTTGTTAGTGATTCGTAATCCACGTTAAACAGTAGATCCCAGTCTATTTAGCCTAAAGTGTGCAAAAAATGACCGCAGAGTGACAAATTAAATTAAGCCCTTTTCTCATCAAATAGATAAACAACTTTTTCGCCTACAAATTCGTCGTATCCTTTCCTGGCGTAAACACGGGTACTCAATTCAGTTAACAAGTTTCGAAACCGAGCAAAATATGTCAACTACCAGATTCATTATCACTTGAATTTGATATACGTTATATGCAGTCAAATAAACGTGAATGGTTTAAGACACGCCAGAAAATAGATATATAATAAAAAAGATTTTAATGATGTTTTATTAAGAAACAAAACTCTATTATACTTTTTCCACACGACAAGAAATTAATCATAAATTCCTTTTAAAAACAATTTAAACCAATGCAATCGTGTTCTATTACAATCTTTAATTAGATATTATCGATTTAAAATAACGGATGTTATTTTAAATCTTTTACTTTAATTTTCGTGTCAAATTGTTAAAAAAAAATTATAATTAAATTTGATATTACACTATATCATTTGAACAAGACAAACATTACATTTATAATTAGCTAGCAAAGATTTTATTATCATTTAGAACAAGACAGACATTACATTTATATCAAGTTGAAATTACATTTCAACTTGATATACCGCTGCTTTTATCCAACATATTCGCCGAATTAGCTAGCAAATTGAACTAAAATTGCTTTTTACTATGAAAGTGAATATAATGATGAATACGAAGTAATTGTTTTAGCCTTGACATTTTAACACTCAATTTCCCTTCCTGAATAAAAATTCGTTCTTGACCATTTAGTATTTTATTTCCAAGAATTACTTTCCAAATGGAGAACAAAAAGTCCTCTGGTCACCAGCGCGTGTAATAACAACCCTTTATAATTTTGGTTTCACTTACGTAGTAAAACAGCTACTCAAATAAAACAGCAATTCACGAAATTCTGCGAAAGCTGTAATGGAATCTCGTTAAAGACGCCATTTGTCTCTGTGTTTGTCTTTCACTTGAATAATTCGTGAAAAATATCTTCTATGGTGTTTTATATATCTGGTTTTTAAATAATGAAACATCAAAACCAGGCTCTTTAATCATAGTCTTGTGTAACTAATTTTATATGAATATCATTTTTTATAGAGAGTGTCGTTATACGGAAATCTTTTACTCTAATATAATTCTCGTGTTAAATTGTTAAAAAAATATCTAAATTTAGTTGACCTTGACCTTCATAAAACTATCTTAGAGTAAAAATAAAAAGCCAAAATTCAAATGACCTATATTTCACAATATCATGTGTATAATTATCATGCAGTCTGAACAAAAAATAATTTAATTAATTAATTAATAAAAATTAAATTCAGATAAAAAAAAACATATAGACATATGTTTTTAAAGAAAAAAAGTAGTTCAAAAAGTATAATTTTAAGAAATCTGTACATTTTTATTTGAGCTATTTAATCAGGTATAAAAGAATGCATAATACGGTAATTAAGACATATCAGAAAATAGATATATATTAATAAAAAATATCTTAATGGTGTTTTATTAAGGAACAAAACTCCATTATGCTTTTTTCACACGACAAGAAATTAATCATAACCCCTACTTTCAAAACAATTTAAATCAATGCAATCGCGTTCTATTACAATCTTTAATTAGATATTGTCCATTTAAAATAACGGATGTGCCTTTCAACTTGATATAATGCTGCTTTTGTCCCACATATTCACCAAATTAGCTAGCAAATTGAACTAAAATTGCTTTTTGTATAAAAGTGAATATAGTGAGGAATACGAAGTAATTGATTTAGCCTTGACATTTTGCCACTCAATTTCCCTCCCATTCTTGACCATTTAGTTTTTTTTTTTTTTTTTTTCCAAGAATTACTTGAATTTGGAGAACAAAAAGTCCTCTGGTCACCAGCGCGTGTAATAACAACCCTTTTACTATTTTGGTTTCATTTACGTAGGAAAACAGCTACTCAAATAAAACAGCAATTCAAGAAATTCTTCGAAATCTGTAATGGAATCTCGTTAAACACGCAATTTGTCTCTGTGTTTGTCGCCCACATTTATACTTGAATAATTCGGGAAAAACAGTTTCTATGGTGTTTTACATTTCTAGCTTTTTAAATAATGAAATATCAAAGCTAGACTGTAACCACAGTCATTTCAGTAACTAATTTTATACGAATGTCACTTTTTTTTTATAGATAGAACTTGCAATTTGTCTTTATACGGAAATCTTTTACTCTAATTTTCATGTCAAATTATTAAAAAAAAATCTGTATTTAGTTGAACTTGAGCTTCAAAAAACTGTCTTGAGGTAAAAATAAATGAGACAAAACTCCATTACTCCGTGTCCGTAGCTTATCTTCAAGTTACACGCGCCCGCTGGGTAATGCAAAGTGAGTAACGTCTGTGCAGCGCTTGCCTTAAGGCATCCAAAACAGCTGTCTAAGTGTTTGCCAGCTGCATTAGAAAAAAAATTGAGATTGTAAGGGAAAGAACTATCCAAGTTTGACTTTTTGGTATCAAAAAAGTCCTTAACGTATTCGAAATGCTCCAGTACCAATTTGGACAGATATCCAATCAAATCTATCTTAATCCTAACACCCTCATTTAAGGGCCAAAGGAATCCATCAAAAACTCTTAAGTAATGACCTCATCCAACTGCTTTGGATAAAAGCATATTTTGACAATGAGTACGCAGAAAACTTTTTCTAATGCATTTTAGATTGCAGAATAATTTGTCTTCTGTATCCATTTTCATTTCTCAAAAATAACTGAAATAATTGTATAATAGACGATTGGCAACGAAATTGGAATCTCGGCAACACAGGCGAAAAATTTTCTAAATCATACCTGAAAAAAAAAAAATTGCAGAATTCTTTCTACAGAAAAAAAGTATGAAAAAAACACACGTCACCACTGAGCCACGGGGCTTGTAAAACTGATCAGCTGCGATCTACCAAAAGAACTCTTTCAATATAGACTTTTTTTTTGTTTTTATTAGTAGCCTGATGGCCGAGTGGCTAGCGCTCTGACGTTCGGTACCCCAGGCTTTGGGTCCGAATCCCAGCGGTGCTATGGATGTCTGTGGTGGTTCGAAATCCACTTTAAACCATAGGTCCCGGTCTAATCAAATCGTAGAGCGTTGTGGGGGTAGTGTTATTTGCTTCCATAGCATATCTTCCAGCTACACGTGCCCCCAGGTTAGTGCTAAATGAGTTACCAGTGGTGCAGTCCTTGCTTATGGCATAAAGATTAACTGTCTCAATATTGCCAGCTGCATTAGAACAACATATAGATTTTTTTGTCACTTTTATCATATATATAAAAATTCTTCAATTTAAAAATATTTAATCTTTAAATATTACTAACTTCTTATCTCTCTCATTTTTGTACAGATTAGAAATAGTCTTCAGCTTTCAGTCGTTTAATATGTAAATTTTTATAAATGATTCATATGTATATTTCCTTTCTTGGTGTATTTTTATGGCCATGGAAAGTGATAAAAAAATATATAAATGTGCTATAAAGAATTTACTTTTCGTAATTAGATGTTGTTTGTTTTGATCTTTGAATAGGAGAACGGAGCTAATCACCATGACGACGATAATGATGTTGTGTCTATCCACTTGGGTCTCACCGACAAGAGGTTTGGATTCTCCGTCGTAGGAGGCTGTGACGAAGGTTTTGTGCCCAGAATCGAACACATAACTACAGGTAGGAAACTTATCCAAATGTCAGTTTCGAGTTCTTTAGAGTTCATTAACTTAAGTTTGTGTTGTCTGACTTTTAAAAAATTACCATACCAAAATGGTAATTTTTAAAAACCAATATATAGACATTGGTATTTCAATTACCATTATTAAAACAATGTAAAATGGAGTTAAAAGAATAGTAATAATAGCGTGTTTTTTTTTTTTTTTTTTTTTTTTTTTTAATTTAAAATTAGAGGAAATTTTTGATGCATTATATTTATCTTTTTTATTTGGTATCCTATCCCTGAAATTGTTTCATTAAAAATTACCATTCTGATATGGTAATTTTTTAAAAACCAGACGTGTTCCATTAATTATTATTAAAACAATGACTGGAGTTAAATGAATAATAATGTGGATTTTTTTTTTTTTTTTACTATGAATTTAAAATTAAAGTAAATTTTTCATGCAATATATTTATTTTTTTATTTGGTGTCCTTTACATGAAACTGTTTCATTAAAAATTACCATTCTGATATGGTAATTTTTTAAAAAACCAGACAGCGGTATTTCAATTACTATTATTAAAACAAAGTAAAATGGAATTAAATGAATAATAATGTGGTTTTTTTTTTTTTTTTTTTTTTAAATTTAAAATTAGAGGTCATTTTTCGTGTAATATATTTATTTTTTATTTGGTATCCTATCCTTTAAAAAGATTTTAATATTTTCTGTGTTTTATTATTAATATCGATATGAACGTGTGTGTTGCGTACCAATTACTACAAACTTGATTTGACATTTTTTTAATTGTATTTATTATATATGAATAATGACTCATTTTTTTAATTGTATTTATTATATATGAATAATGAAATATCAATTCATATTAAGGAAATTAATAATCACAGTACTTTAAAATATAGGGCTGTTATTTTTATAAAAGTATTTAAAAAATCTACCGTCGCTAATTATATTTTTTGTGAAAAAAATAATATGAAACATTAAATACGTTTATAAAGGACGAAACACGGACAGAAATTTTTATTTGTTCGTGCTGCCATCTAGCGACAGTATTGAGTAATTTTTTATTAATATTTTTTTTTTTATTTTAAGTTGGTGGTGGAAGAATATTGAATTTGATTGGTTAAAATATGCGTTTGAAATTATAAAAACTAAAACATATTTTTATAACTTTGTTTTTAAAGGTAATTTAGTCATTCCGGAAGACCATTTCTCCACGCCTATTAAACGCATGCTGGTTATAAAAACCAGCATGAAATTTATAGAAAAGTTTACAATGCATAATAATGATGTCAATATTTCAGAAAGTTATAAAAATTAGAATTAATCAATAAAATTCAATTCGGAATTTGTATTCTTATGATGAAATAAAACACTTTTTGAACAATATAATTTAAAAACTAGAGTAAATCTTCTTAAAAATAATGTGAAGTTTTTTTTTTTTTTTTTCTTTCTAATGCAGCTGGCAAATACCATTTGAAGTTAATTTTGTAATTTGAATATTTTTAACAATAATTTAAAAAAATAAACTACAATTTAGATATTTTTATTTATTGTTTAATATTCAATAAGACAAAACTGGCAATCAAAACTAAATTACTTAAAGAAAAAAAAATCAACATAACTATGTTTTTTTTTTTTATTTCAAGAAATTATGTGATAATTGTTTCACAAAACAATTTGTTGAATAAATTATTTGAAAAAAAAAACTGAAACGATACAAAACTGATTATTATAGTAATCAATTTCATAATATTTCAACTATGCTTAGTGAATTCATTGAAGTAATGATTATTATATGCATTTAAATGTCATAGCAAGTAACCTGAACGTTATAATTTTAACATATAATGTACCTTACATAAAGAAATCGCAATTATATGCATATATTTGAGCCGTTTATTTTGAAAATGGTGTAAGTCCATTTTTTATTTAAAAAAGTTACTTAATGATAACTATGAATACAATCTGCTATAAGCTTTCTGTCTATAAGCAGTTCCCCATAAAAAAAAATAACAATTCCAAAAGTTTCATTATTTTGTTACAAATCGGGGGTTACGGGTTCCTTGGTCGCGCAGTTAATAAAATGTATTATTTTGTTACGCAGTTAATAAAATTATATATATATAATTATTGTGAAAGTGGTGTAAGTCCATTTTCCGCAAAGACAGAATATTTATTTCAAAAATTATTAGTACATATTTTCGCTACTTCATTCTTATATTTGTGGCAGCACTGTTAATGACATAAAAATGCTCGTTCACTGGAATATTGTTGCTTGCTTCTGAGTCATCGTAATCATCATTTCATATGAAAAGAAATTTATTATAAAAATTTCTTGAATATATATATATATATATATATATATATATATTCATGTCCCACTTATGTAAGTCACGAACAACGACATAAGGCTATTGCATTTCGGGAGAACTTATAGGGGTAACTAATCCTTGCATGTTGTTATGAGACAAACGTTAAAAAACTCTCACCAGTAAAGCACGATTATCGATGCGAGATGCTTTACACACTTTGTAAGAATCGCCATCGAATCTCCTCGTTAAAGAAAGCGATGAATACAACGATTGCTGCTGATTCAAACCTGTCCACTGCTGCACACTAATTGCGCACGTTGTCATTGAGCTACGAATTAATTTATAGCAACTTTTTCACACCAGTCGTTTGATATTTTAATAAAGTCTATTCTTCTTCTTCTTCAGTGACGCAACAGCCCTATGGTGAGCCAAGGCCGTCTGCCTACTGGTAGATTTCTAGACAGGAAATGTTTTTCTTTTTACGAGATAGGGTTGTCAGCCCAAACGCTCTGCAGTCATATTAGATTGGGACCTACGGTTTAGAGTGGATTTCGCACCACTAAAAACATCCATGGCACAGCCGGAACTTGCACTCGATATGGAACTGTGGCACTTGAACTGTGCACAGCACTGCGTGAACTGTGTCATCGAGCCCAGAACACTTTCTCGGGCATCAGGCCTCAATGGTGGCTATTACAATTTATAAATAAATTTGTATTGTTTTTTTTTCAATTAAATGCTAAGTACATGAAGACAAATATTGATTGCACAAGTTATGTATAGAAATAATTCAATACTTTATTACTTAGTTCAGTAATTTACTGAAAATAATGAAGGTTAAAAATTCGGAAAATTCCCTTTATGTAATACTAATGTACACTTCAATCATGTTGACTTTTGTTCTTGTTTCTGGCTTTTTTGTATTTAACAAGGGAAGAAGTGAGAGAAGTAAAGAATCTTATGTGCAGGGTTAAAGGGTGTAGATATTTTTATTTCTTACAAAACCCGATAAATAAAAAGTAGGGCAATTTTTTTCTTCTTTTTGCCACAACTTGGTACAATAATAAAATAAAGTACAATGTCAGTACTTATCTAAAATATTTGCTTAATACTTGTAAAGTTGCTTATTCCAACTCAGATATTGATCATTCAGTATTTTTTTAAAAATACATTTAGGATCTATTGAATTGTTTAGATTGCTTCATCCCATATTGTCAGTCAAAATCAAATAATTTCTAACAGATTTTTTTTATAATTAATCTGCAATACTATATCCAAAACCGAAAAAAAATCATTCAAAGTCCAGTTAAAAAATAACTATAATATAAATTTATATAAATTTAAAAAAATTAATTTAAAAACTCGTTAAAAGCAATAAATAATGAAGTGCATCAAGCAGACAGAATTATCTATATTTTTATGATCTTCTGTCGAGTCGGGCTTCAGATTCGTTGGTGTTCTACGACGTGAGATTTAAGTATGTGGTGGAAATGAACTTTAGCCTGCCCTTACTGCCAATGAAACACAGGTGGAGCTTAAAAATCACAATTTAAAATATTTAACTATATACATTTTAAATAAAGTTACATTTTAAATAAAGTTTTCTTTTATTTACCTTTCTTTCAAACACTTAAACATTTCTATACCCACCATTATACAGGGTGGTTATAATTAAAGTGACCCTATTCAGAACCCGTTCTACCCAACTGATTTTGATGAAACTTGGTATATACGGTATATGGTCCATTGAGAAAAAGTTTCTGCAATAAAAAAAATAGTTCAATTTTTGACTACTAGCTTTCAAAAATTCCTTATTGCAAATTAGTCAAATCTATAAAGAGATTTGCAGTCAGAACTAGAAAAGCTATCTACTTGCCTTTGTAATCACTAATCATGCCGTTACAGAAGAAAGATCGAGCTTTATTGGTAAATCTGTTTTTTATCCGGACGGCAGCAATAGCTTAGCTGCACTGCGTGAATATCGTCATTTAATGGGATTGCGGAGCCCATGTCGAAGAATGGTTTGAAGAAGATAGTTATGAAATTTGAAGAGACTGGAGACTTGGGTGTGCTGTCAGGAAGAGGGCGGAAACGAGTTGCGAATGAAACTATCGAAGTTATCTAAATCGATAGTTTCATTCGATTATCGATTATTTCATTCGATTTTTCATCGATAGTTTCATTTGATTCATTCATGATTTCATTCGATTTCAAGATTCATTTAATAGAAGTTGAGAATGAACCTAATGAACCTATTGAACTATCGAAGTATCGAAATCGCTGCTGCTGTAGTTGAAAAGGCCTCCACTTCCAGATATTCTTCAGCAAGGGCTCGATCGGTGTCACGTGAGTTGGCGATTTCGTACATACCAACAGACGTACCAAAGGGATACGTACCAACTTATACCAGATATTTGTTGATACCTACTGTGGTACAAATAAGAAAATTACTATGATACCATACTGCAGTGCAGCATTGTACCACAGTCTATGCCAACAAATGTTTCAACAGTACGAAAAATTCTGCGATCCATTTTAAAATCCACGCGGTGCAAATGCTACAACCTCAAGACCACCAAACTCTCTTCGTCCAACAAAGATTGTTAAACGCTTCACAGTACGACTTCATAACACGGCAGGACATTTTTAGAGAAATTATATTCCCATTATACTTTTATTCGACTCCAGTATGCGGTGAAGTTTAAAGAACAACAACAACAAAAAAGCATAAATCCTTTTTTTTTCTGGCAACCTAGTAAGCAAGATGGTTGACAACGATAAAGTGCGTCGGAAATTTTTTTTTTAAGTATAAGTTTGAACTTTTCCACGCTTCAGAGAACTGAAGAGAAATAACAAAGAAGCGATTTTCTTGACTCCTGCAGATTACGCTTTCGTTCTGTTAGCAGTAAATCTTTTAGGCTCTAATGTTCTTTGTCAGAACGGTGGACACAGACAAAGAAACTACCTGTGGTTGCAATTTTGGGTTACTAATGTTCGAACAGTGTCTGCAAAGAGTAACCATTGTGTTCGATAGTTAGTGTCCCTGAAATATTCTTGTAGTTTTTTTCATTTGAATTCTCACGAAAACTTACATCATTGATGATAAATATTAATTTATATTACAATAAACAGTTATAGTAAAATAAATTAAATAATGTTTGAACAGTGTCTGTAAACACTAACCATTGTGTTCGATAGTTAGTGTCCCTGAAATATTCTTGTAACTTTTTTCACTTGAATTCCCACGAAACTTTACATTGTTGATGATGAAGAATAATTTATATTATCATAAATAGTTATGCTTATGAAATATAATTTTAATTAAATTATATTTGACTCAATGAATGAAATCTAGATTAACGTATTCATTTTTTGACATGGATCCTTCATCGGATCCTATGTTATAGATCCGATGAAGGAGACTAACTATGGTAAAATGTCCTATAGTTTTATATTATGTGTCTCCATTTAAGTACTATTTTATTACCCATAAAATTAGGGATATTTCAAAACTAAATACCAAATGACAGAACTAAATGTCGACAGAAAAACAGACACTACTCTCACAAGATGAAGGATGAAGCACCACAAAAATCAGAAAATTTCTGCTGATGGCGTTAATATGAAAAAAATGTGGCAACTGCCCTGATGTCGAGCTTTCTCCTCTTCATGTCTTTGATTGTCCAGCTGTTGCAGCCGCCATGCATTGTCTGGGCCATCCCTCGGAAGAGGATTTATACTCTGAGCTGGCAATCAAATTAGCCAATATTATTCGGGAGGACCACGATTTTTGATTTCCTTGTACTCTTCCTAGAACAATACGACAACAACTACAACATTATGGGTATTGTTTTGGGGAACGGGATTTTTCGTGTCCTTGACAACTTTCAATTTTAGATCCTTTCATTAAAATCTATATTTTTTTTAAATTATGTAATTAAATAATTCTTCTTCAATGGCGGAACAGCCCCATGGTGGGCCAAGGCCTCCTGCTTATTGGCAGATTACGAAACATGAGATGTTGTTTTCTTTCTACAGGTAGGGTTGTCAGCCCTATTCCCCAAGCTTTACAGTAATATTAGTCCGAGACCTACGGTTTAAAATAGATTCCAAACCACTACAAACATATATGGCACCACCGGGATTCTAACCCGAAACCTGTGATACCGAGCGCCAGAGTAGTAACTCGGTCATAAGGCCCCAATTAAATAATTAAATACTGTAAATTTGTTCTAAAAATCATTTTATCAAGAAAAGAAATATCGTTTGAAATTCTCTGTCTATATTTTTTATTTTTAAAATTGCTGTTAGGTGTTTTTTTTTTTTTTTTTTGTTTTTTGTTCCTACATTAAATTCTAAATTTTATAAGTACCCTGTATATTGATACAGCAGATTACATTTTATTTTCTTAGTTTTTTTCAATAAAATTTTATTAAACAATGCTATAGGTCTCAATGACCATCCTGGGTAACACTAAATTTGATTTTCCAAGTAGCGAATGATAATCAAAGTGCCTGGCACTCGAAAACCACATTATCTCTAAAAATGCACCATGTCAGTTGTCACTCACATACAATGTGAGTGAGCTATTACTGACACACAATAAGCTATTACTGAAGTGACTGTTAATGTTTAAGCTATTACTTCAGTCATAGCTTAATCATTCAACCATTATTTTTTTTCAATTGAGGTTAACGATTCTTCATTTGTGACATTTTCCTACGAATTACTCATGGAAGGAAATAGAAACTTTATTTTTTCCCACCCGTAATGTACTTTTTTTTTCAATGTGTCAATCAATAAACAGGTCGTTCTGGAACTGAAATGAGTAATTCGAAGAAAAATGTTATAATTGTACGATCACGAAGCTCAATTAAAACATCAGTAATAGCTTCGCATTTATCTTATTTTTTTAGTAATCTTAGCATTTATGTTGTGCTGGATGTGAGATATGATAATTTTATGATGGTGATAATTTTAGATAACTGATATAATAATTTTACAAACACCATGTTGTTTTCGAATACCGGGCACTTTGATGATTCGTTATTTAGAAAACACTCAATACACTCAAGAGCCAAAACATTATGACCACCTGTCAATAACGAGTTGGCCCACCTTTGGCACGCAACACAGCTTCAACCCGCCTTGGCATGGATTAATACCACCACTTAATACCAGTTAAATACCACTTCCACCTGATCACGTGCCTTCCACGTCATCCAGGCGAGTTCATTGCAAAATGTAGGGTGGTCATAATGTTTTGGCTCTTGAGTGTATATATATATATATATAAAGAAACTGCAGATTCTTTGTCGAAGAATGCCAGAAGTCTGGATCAGACTGCCATTCCTACTTTTCTTGTCAATGCAAATGCCTTGGCAAAATTTAAACTTATAATTCCTTCTAAGAGTAAAACTAAATTACAAATTACAAAACTAAATGTCGACAGATTAAGACAGGTTTCTCTCACAAGATTAAAAATGAAGCACAGCAAAAATATGAACAGTTTTACTGTTGTTTCTATTTATGTTAAGCTGGATGTGTGAGAACTGATATGATAATCTTACAGAAAACATGTTGCTTTTGAATACATTTGATTTGGGCATTTTGACCCGAGGTCATTCGTTATTTGGAGAGCTAGTTCAGAATTGCCCAAGGGCCTGTAACATCATTTAGTAAAATTTCGCCTATAAAAACAAACCCTTTATAAAGAAACCTGCATAACCTATACTGATAACTTATATAACCTTTATTTATATATTCGTATATTTATATATGTATAAAAGAAACTGCAGATTATTTGGCGAAGAATTCCAGAAGTGTGGATTAGATTGACATTCCTATTTCCCTTACAGATGCAAATGCCTTGGCAAAATCTAAATTTATAATTCCTTCTAAGATCATAACTAAATACCAAATTACAGAACTTACTATCGACAGAAGAACAGCTATTACTCTGACAAGATTAAGGATGAAGCTCCACAAAAATATCAAAACTTCTGCTGTTACCTATAAAAAATACCAAAAATGTGGGATCGCCCTGATGTTGAGCTTACTCCTCATCATGTCTGTGATGGCTCTGCTGTTACAGCCGCCATGCATTGTCTGGAAAATCCCACGGAAGAGGATTTATACTCCGAGCTGGCAATCAACATTACCAATATTATTCGGGAGCACCATGATATTTGATTTTCTTGTCCTCTTCAGGGGATACGACAACAACAACAATAAGAACATATAAAGAAACCCCATAATAGGCTGTCTGATGACCCATTGGCTAGCGCTCTGGCCTTTCATACACAAGATTCAGGTTCGAATGTTGGCAATGGCATGGGTGTTTGTTAGTGGTTCGGAATTAAGTTAAACTTTATGAAATGGATAGTAATAGTAATGATAGTAAAATGAAGTGGATAGTAATGGTAATAATAGTAATGATAGTTGTCACTACGACTATCGTTGTTTCTTTCTTTCTTTCGGTGGTTCTATTTTTCTTATTAGCCGCAGCTTTCTAGTGGTTCGAGAAGTATTGATCAATCCATACAAACATTTAAGGAATCTTCATTTATTTACAAGCTATATTTACAAAGATATGCAGGGTTGAGAGTAACAGTTCAAAGGCAAAAGTTAAACTGGAAGAAAAATTTTTTTTAAAATAAAACAACTCGTTTCCACAGCAACTGCTGGTCTCCACGGCAACAGCCCGTTTCCACAGCAACCAACAGCCCGTTTCCACAGCAACCAACAGCCCGTTTCCACGGCAACAGCGCAATTCTGAATCGGTTCCAAACGATTTCTGTAAAACTACCACGTGACGCTGCGTGGTGCGAACTAAAGCATAAAAATTCCAACAATAGTAAAGTAAAAGTTGATAGTAATAGTAGTATTAGTAAATCCTGCATTCTCTTTTATGCTGTTCGTAATGAACAGCATAAAAAAAAAAAATACAGAATTTAATATTATTACTTGATATGACAATGCCAAACAAATTTTATATAATAGAATATATATTTTTATAAATGCGTAAAATCATTTGCAAAAGTTTGTTATTGTTCGCTTTACAACATATTTCGCAAGAGACCCATTTCCCACACACAGGACGCTTTCACAAAAGATAACAGACGAAAAGATACTACCTGATTCACTCTCTTGTCATCACCTAATAGAAACACACCGAAGAGAAAGGTAGGAAGAAATAAAAGGCCACTTTTATGGAGCACATAGAGAAGGGAGAAGCGTTGGACATTTCTCCCGCTTGTGGGCACCATAAAAAACGGATGAGAGCAAACGAAATAAACGCGGCGACAGGAAGAGCGCTGAGAAGAAGAAAAAAGCGAATAGGGAAAGTTAACCCAAGAGCTTTTCCCATAAGAGGTCTCCTTATGACATCTAAAGTGGCCATTTCTTCAGCATGCTCTTGAAATAAAGATCACGCAATTTACTTATGATCATCCCACGAAGAAATAAATGGCCTTTTTTTTTTTTTTTTTTTTTCTGTAGTTAATTTCGTCTAAATGCTTCTTCTCATCCAGAAAAAATATTCTAAAATCCTTTTACAAAATACGAAAAAAAAAATGTGCTCACTTTTAATGTTCTTGAACTGATGACGACAGAAAAGACAGAGTTCAATTTGCTATATTAAGAATTACTTTACTGTAAAAAAAAATATATCATATGATTAAATGTATCATAGTATCTTATCTTGTCATTTCCATCTTCCTTATAAATTTTGAATCTTCATATTACTTCACAATTTTTATGGCTTTTTATGACTTTTACATCTGTATTATTACATTAATAAAATAAATTTTATAATTATTTTAAATTTTTGAGGATGTAAGTATTATCGCTTATTTATTTCTAATGTGTTTTTCTAATGCAGCTAGCAATACAGAGACAGTTAATATTTATGCCATAAGCAAGGGCTGCACCGCGGTTACTCATTTAGCACTACACAGGGGCACGTGTAGCTTGAAGATATGCTGCGGACGCGAGTAACACTACCCCTACAGCGCTCTACGATCATACTAGACCGGGACCTACGGTTTAAAGTGGATACCGAACCACTACAAACATCCATGGTACAGCCGGAATTCAAGCCACAGACCTGAAAAACAGACCAAAACCCTTTTTTTTCCTGATGGCGCAAACCACAGTTTTGCCATGGTTTGTGCCATCAGACCCCATTTTTATAGACTATACAGAAAACAATTACACGTCAATTTTGAGAAAGTTAAATTTCATCAAATAACACTATCACAAAGAATCAACATCATACAGAACAGTATAAAAGAGAATACAGAATTTACTATTATTACTTGATATGAAAATACCAAACAAATTTTTATAATAGAATATATTTTTATAAATGTATAAAATCATTTGCAAAAGTTTGTTATTTTTCGTTTCACGACATTTTCCGCAAAGGACCCATTTCCCACAGACTGGACACTTTTACAAAAGATGAAAGACGGAAAGATATTACCTGATCCACTCTGTTGTCATCACCTAATAGAAACACGCCGAAGAAAAAGGTAGGAGGAAATAAAGGGCCACTTTTATGGAGCACACAGAGAAAGGAACAGCGTTGGACATTTCTCCCACGTGTGGGCACCATAAAAAACGGATGAGAGCAAACAAAATAAACCTTTGAGAGCTGAGATAGAAAGAAAGAAAGCGAATAGAGAAAGTTAACCTGAGAGCTTTTCCTATAAGAGGTCTCCTTATGACATCTAAAGTGGCCGGTAAAAAGTGACCATTTCTTCGGCATGCTCTTGAAGAAAAGATCACGCAATTTACTTATGATCATCCACAAGAAGAAATAAATGGCCCTTTTTATTTTTTTTTCGTCTGTAGTTAACTTCGTCTCAGAAAAAAAATTCTAATATTCTTTTAGATAGTACAAAAAAAAAAAAATGTGATTAGTTTCAACTTCATGAACAAATGACGACAGGAAATAGAGAGTTGAATTTGCTATATTAAGAATTATTTTAATATAAAAAATATACCATATGATTAAGCGTATCATGAGATCTTTTATCATTCCATCTTATAAATTTTGAATCTTCATATTATTTCACAATTTTAATTGCTATTTATAATATTCATCTGCATTATTGCATTAATAAAATGTTGTTTCTAATGCAGTTGGAAGCAGAAGTTAATCGTTTATGCCGTAGGCAAAAGATGCACAACTGTTGCTCCTTTAGCACTACCCATGGAGCATGTGTAACTTTGAAGATATGCTACGAACGCGAGTAACACTATCGCCACTACGTTCTACGATCTTTTTTGACCGCGACCTACGGTTTAAAGTGGATTCCGAACCACTATAAAATTAATGGCACCGCCATGAATCGAACACGAAACCTGTGGCACCGAGCGCGAGACACTTGGCCATCAGGCACCACTTTTTATGGACTATACAGAAAAAAAATTACATGACAACTTTTAAAAAGTTAAATTTGGTCACATTATAACACTATCACAAAAATTCAATTTCATACCGAATAACATAAAAGCTTTTCATTTCTCGCTCTACGGTCATTTTGTACACACTTTTGGGCTTATTACACCGGGACCTACAGTTTTACTTGGATTCAGAACCACTAGCCAACATCCATGCCTCCCGCCAGAATTCGAACCTGAGGACTGTGGTACCAACTTCTAGAGCACTAGCCAATTAGCCATCAGTCTGCTAAGCAGATAGACGAGAAAAGCAGAGTAAACAAGAATACCGAATTTAGTATTTTCACTTCATATAAAAATATCAAACAAATTTTTATAATAGAACACATTTTTATAAATCCATAAAATCATTGAGTATCGAAATTTGCAAAAATTTGTTTGCTATTGTTCATTTTACGACATCTTTCACAAAAGACCCATTTCCCACACACACTGGACGCTTTCACAAAAGATAAAAGGCGCAAAATATCACCTGATTCACTCTCTTGTCATCACCTAATAGAAACACGCCGAAGAAAAAGGTAGGAGGAAATAAAAGGCCACTTTTATAGAGCAACCAGAGAAGGGAGAAGTGTCGAACATTTCTCCCACGCGTGGGTACCATAAAAAATGGACGAGAGCAAACGAAATAAACAAGGAGACGGGAAGAGAGCTGAGAAGAAGAAAGAAAAAAAACACAATTGAATAGAGAAAGTTAACCCAAGAGCTTTTCCCATAACAGCTTCTTACGACATCTAAAGTGGCCAGTGAAAAAGTGACCCTTTCTTCGGCATGCTCTTGAAAAAAGATCACGCAATTTACTTATGATCATCCCACGAAGAAATAAATGGCCCCCCCTTTTTTTTTTCTTCTGCTGCAGTTAACTTCGTCTAAATGCTTCTCTTCCATTAAAATTTCTAATAATCTCTCACATAGTACGAAACAAAAATGTGGTTACTTTCAACTTCATGAACAAATGACAGCAGGAAATAGACGGTTCAATTTGCTTTATTAAGAATTACTTTAATAAAAAAAATATATATTATATGATTTTCATAAGATCTTCTCTTGTCATTCCCATATTATAAATTTTGAATCTTTATATTATTTCACAATTGTTATTGCTATTTATAACTTTTCATCTGCATTATTACATTGACAAAATAAATGTCACAATTATTTAAAAATTTTTGGATTGTATTATTGCTTATTTCTTTTTAATATAAAATTAACTCTAGGCCTGATGGCTGAGTGACTAGTGCTCTGGCGCTCGGTGCCACAGTTTTCTTGTTCAAGTCCCGACGGTGCCATGGATGTTTGTAGTGGTTCGGAATCCACTTTAAACCGTAGGTCCCGGTCTAACACGATAGTTGAGAGTTGGAGGGATAGTGTTACTCGCTTCCGTAGCATATCTTCAAGCTACACGTGCCCCCTGGGTAGTAATAAATGAGTAACAGTGGTGTAGCCCTTGCTTATGGTATAAAGATTAACTGTCTCTGTATTGCCAGCTGCATTAAAACAACATAATTTTATCACAAAGAATCAATTTCATGCCGAGCAGCATAAAAGAGAATACCGAATTTACTATTATCACTTGATATAAAAATATATAACAAATTTTAATAATAGAATATAGTTTTATAAATGCATGAAATCATTTAAAAAGTTTGTTATTATTCCTTTTACGACATCTTTGACAAAAGACCCATTTCTCTCACACTGAACGCTTTCACAAAAGAAAAAAAGACGAAAAGATATTACCTGATTCACTCTCTTGTCATCACCCAATAGAAATACAATGAAGAAAAAGGTAGGAAGAAATAAAAGGGCCACTTTTATGGAGCACACAGAGAGGAGAAGCATTGGACATTTCTTCCGCGTGTGGGCACCATAAAAAACGGATGAGAGCAAACGAAATAAACACGGCGACAGGAAGAGAGCTGAGAAGAAGAAAGAAAGAAAAAAACCCAGGCGAATAGAGAAAGTTAACCCAAGAGCTTTTCCCATAAGAGCTCTTCTTATGACGTCTAAAGTGGCCAGTGAAAAAGTGACCGTTTCTTCGGCATGCTCTTGAAAAAAAAAGGTCACGCAATTTACTTATGATCATCCCACGAAGAAATAAATGGAACTTTTTTCTTTCTTTTGTAATTAACTTCGTCTAAATGCTTCTGCTTTTCAGAAAAAATTCTAATACTATTTAACATAGTACGAAAAAAAATAATGAGGCTAATTTTAACGTCTTGATTAACTTCAAGAACAAATGAAGACAGGAAATAGAGAGTTTAATTTGCTATATTAAGAATTACTTTAACATAAAAAAAAATATATGTCATATGATTAAGTGTATCATAAGATCTTCTGGTCATTTCCATTTTATCTTGAATCTTCATTGAATTTTGAATTCTCCTTGAGTTTTGAATCTTCATATTATTTCACAATTTTTATTGCTTTTTATGACTCTGTATTATAATAATAATTATTTAAAATTGTCGTGTATGCTCGACTCGTGGCTCATTGTCAGTGTGAGCCGCTAGTGAGCATTAGGACTGAGATTCAATCCGCTGGCGGCTTTGTTGTAGACATTGCTTCAAAAAACGAGGATATTCGATGGCGTTTGTGATGTTCAGCATCTTGCCTCGTGAGTCGGACTACCTGGTGAGAGTTTTTAATCCCATCCGATATGTAAATGAGGTGTAGTTCTCGCTGAAAAGTCCTCCCGGAAGACACTACCCTCCTTCTTTAGCGACATTTAGCAGAAGTCTCATTCTACCTACGGATGCTCGATCAAAAATAGAAATTGCCCCCTCTTCCCTCTTTCCATGAGGGATACAACAACATTTGTGTGCATATATTATTACTTATTTATTTTTAATATATAAATAGAAATTCTGATATTTCCGTAATTAAAAAATGCAATCATTTGCTAATGCAGCAATTTGTTATATCAAATCCTAATTAAAATATTATCAAATGTTATTTATACTTGTTACAAGATTTTTAGGTAAGTTGTACTGATTAAAATTTAATATTAATTAGTAGAAAACTAGATTACAACTATTAAAAACTTTATGTAACTATATTGTATATTGTCTACGTCAATGCCGCCAGCGAATTGAACCTCACCCCGAATACTCACCAGTCGTCACCACGTTACCATTGGGTTACGTGTAATTATATAGTTTTGGTACAGAAAAAATTAACTTGAATATTTTTTCGAAACTGTATCTAACCGAAAAATTTCAGGTCCCTTATTTTTGTTGAATACTTTCAGTTTTTGAGAAGAAAGCTTGCTCAACTTAGTAATATTCAGTAAATGAATCATACTCCTCTAAATAAGTTGCAATCAGTTTCCTTAAATCTCATCTGCAATCATCATCATACATCATCTGAAATTATATTTTATTTTCTCAATATCACTTTACGATACTTACCATATTTCTGTTCAAATTCGAAGTAAAAATATCGAATTCACAGATGTAAAAAAAAAGTTATTTCATTCATCTTTTTATTTTTTTTATTTTGTGAATTTTGTTTGAAAAAATTTTTATTCTTTTCTCAGACATATTTCTCTTTTATTTCCTTCCTAGCTGAAACTTAAAATCCGGCATATCTATTTCCTATCGATTCTTATATTCCTTTTATATCCTTTATAGATCCTTTCCTATATATCCTTTCTTTTTCTTGTGGATTAGCAACTTCTGAGCATAATTTATTAAATTCTTCTAAAAAAATTTAGAGTTTCTCTTTTCTTTTCTTAATATTTTCCAAGAAAAATATGTTATATTCTCAAAAGTTATTTTAATGATTTTCTCTATCGATTAATTTTTTTTTAATTGTTTTGTTTATAACCTCCCCTTCCCCCTCTTCCTCTTTCTACATTGCAAGAAATAAAAATAAATAAATAAATAAAAACTTGATTAAAAATGGCAAACTTTTATCGAAATGTATTCGTTATTTTTTCAATTTAAAGTACTTATATTTTTAGTGTTGTACTAATGAGAACAACCTGTCATTCAAGTCCGGCAGCAGATAATCAGTGTCATGAATAATGAGACCTCATGAAATTGATTACCTTTAATTTTCATTTTTTTTTTTCGTAAATCATAATTTGTAAATAGAGTTCTGTATACATATATAACGTTTGTAAATTAAAATTAAAGTATTCCTATGAACTTGGTAGTAGACCTCTTCTTAAAGCCGTTATAAGTCTAGTATGAGCCGAGATGTTACAATATAAACGTCAATATGAATAACCTCATAATTCAAGTACAAGACAAATCTTTACACTAAATTGTTACACATTTAACACGTTTTGTTGGTAAAAATATCAATGAAGATTAATAATCTGGATTCAGAGAAAATTAATCTATTTTGTTAATCTCTATATTTCTTAGCAGTTAATCATCGATAAATTACTTCATCGATAAAGTTTGAAGCGAATTATTAAACTTAATATTTATAAAAAGTATAGCCTTATTTAACGGATTATAAACGATATAATATAAAT
Organism: Caerostris darwini; assembly: GCA_021605075.1. Classification (NCBI taxonomy): domain Eukaryota; kingdom Metazoa; phylum Arthropoda; class Arachnida; order Araneae; family Araneidae; genus Caerostris; species Caerostris darwini. Next base: position 390,347 of record BPLQ01009629.1, read on the forward strand.
CAACAAACATTTATTAATTTGAAGATATTATAATATTTGTATACATTAAAGCACTTAATATTTAAAAATAATTTCAGTTAAAAATTCTAGTCGAATATTATAAAAATTCTATGCGATTATATTTAAGTAATATTGTAGCACTTCATTCCTAAGAGAGAGGAATGTATATTCTTTAACAAATACATAATTGCAACCTGTCACTTAAATGTGATAGCAGATAAGAAGTGTTGTGGATATTTATATTACTATTAGTGTTGTACTAATGAGAACAACCTGTCATTCAAATCCGGCAGCTGATAATCAGTGTCATAGGTAATGAGACCTCGTGACTGTCTTTATTTTATTTTTTAACTTTATTTATTTATTTATTTTTTTTCGTAAATCATAATCTGTAAATAGAGTTCTGTATACATATATAATGCTACTTGTAAATTAAAATTAAAGTGTTCCCATGAACCTGAAAGTGGACCTCTTCTTGAAGCCGTTATAGGTCTAGAAAAGGCCGAGATGTTACAATATGAATGTCAATAAGGATAATCTCATAGTTCAAGTATAAGACAAATCTTTACGCTAAATTGTTATGTCGTCCATTATATCACAAAATTGATGTTGAGCTTTATACCGTAACTCTATATCATTAATAAATAAAATTTAAAGTAGCTTTTTTAATTCGTTTAATAATATTTTGTTTCATTTAATAATGTGGTCTTGTTCTTCTGAGACAAAATGATAATTTGGCCCCAAAATTAAGAAAAAAAATGTTGTCTCTTATAAAATATAATTCTTCTATAAAATTACAATTTCTATTTAATTAAAAAATTGTAAGACTTTTTAATGATTTTCAGTAACACATCAAAATATATATAATTGATTCTGTTGAAAAAAAATTTAATTTCTTAATAATAGAATTTTTATGTTATGTTATAATAAAAAAGGCAAAAACACGCTACAGCCACTACATCTACGCAGACAAATATTCATCGTTATATGCCAGATAATCCATATATCATACATTTTCTTTACCTTTGCTATTTCTACTAAATTTTGATTAATCTCTCATAGGCTACGTGGTTTTCCCCAATTTACACGTTTACTGGATGTACATAAGCATGTGAAAAGCAATCTTAATTTTTTCTTCTTCTTATAGCAATTTAAAGAACTGTAATTAACTGCGAACGTTCCTGCCTAATTAATTTCCACTCTCCACGTAGCACGATTAGCACTTAGGAATAAATAAATAATCTACGTACTTCCATTCGATTAAGAAACGAAAATCATTTTCTCCCCACTATCTCATTAACCACGTTTGTTTTCTCCTCTCTCTCTAAACACAACCGTTAATTGTCCACCAACCCTGCTTTTGTAAATAAATTCTTGCAATTAAATAATGGAGCGTGAACCTGCTGGCAGCTTGAACAAAAGGAGACGAAAAATAATAATAATAAACAGACACGCAATCTTTTTCCATCCACAAATTGCCCATCTACTATTCCTTGAAGAGTTCTCAAACTCAAGCCTTTTTGTAAAAAGGGGGGGTAAATGTTCTATTAAATTCTCAATGCTCACAGAGAATAAGACAAATGAAAACAGAACACGTAACCCAACATTTTCTGTAAGAAAATCGCGGGCCATCATGGCAATAAAAGGAGAACTAAGGTCAAAATTGTCTTCCTGGTAAATCGTTCCCCATTCCAACGCTCCATTGGTCCAGAGGGAGTACCACCAGAAAGACAAAAGACTCAACCCCAATTAGGGAGGCCAAGAGTCGAAAAGAACAATCGAGGTGCATCCTTTTTGGAGGGCAAGTCTTTTAAAGGAGACCAGTCTTCAAGAGGACCGGATTAAAAAGCTTTGTTGGATGGGTAGAAGTGAATGCCTCCTTCTTCATGCTGCATTGGGTTCCAACTTATGCAGAAAGACTCTTGGGGCTTTGAATCAAAATGCGAAGAAATGTAATAAGTAAGATTCAACTGGGTATAATTTATTCTGAAATGGAAATCGTTTAACTCATAGCTTTCTCCTTTGAAATTATTTACTTTCTTCTACAAATAATGCTTCTTTTATTTTAATCTCTATTAGCAGATATTGCATGGTTACAGAGAATAAAACATTTATAATTTTTGGTAAAATTTTATTAAGAAAAAATATATATATTCAGAATTTGAGGTTTGAGATTTTAAATAACTTGCCTTAAATAAAATAAACTGGTGAAATGGGAAAGTGGTGAAGTGTTAGTTGGGAAAATAAATAATTAATTAACAATTTTTAGACTAAGAATTTTTAAAACGAAATAATAAATTTAGGGGCAGCGAGAATGAATTTCTAATTACCATAGTTTTTAAGTTGCGCTGGATCGCACACACATATCTTCTTCATCGGCGCAACAATTCCAAGGTTAGCAAAGGCCATCTGTCTACTGGCATATTTTGAGACATGAGATGTTTTTCTTTTCACAGGGTAGGATTGTCAGTGCTATACCCAATGTTTTATAGTCTATTAGACCGGTATCTACGGTTTAAAGTAGATTCCAAACCACTACAAGCATCTGGGACACGAACCCGAAACCTATGGCCAGAGCGCTATTCACTTGGCCATCAGGCCCATGATAGTTATTACTAATATTAAAATGTTCAATAAAAATTACAAAGCATTTCCCAGTAGTAGGCTGTACTTTTCCACTAATTTAAAATACAAATAATTTATGTTAAGAAACTAGTTTTAAGCAAATTTTTGATGGAACACCTGTTGGTAGAAGTCTGACTTGACTCCGTGATACTCTTTGACTATTTACAGTCATACTGAGACTGAGGAAAGGCCTATGGCACGGAGCGCAATAGCGCTCCGTGCCATAGGCCTTGAACTCGAGTCCTGACAGTGCTACGGATGCTTGTAGTCGTCAGAATCCACTTTAAATCGTAGATCGCAATCTAATATGACTGTAGAGCGTTGGGTGGGGACAGCATGGGGTCCACCATGGGGTTGTTAGGCCAATGAAGAAGAAAGTGCAGTCTAATTTACTTGCTTTGATTTATTTAACCCTTCCGATATCAATATATAAATCTGGTTTTTAATTTATTAAATAATAATTTAAAGTTAACTAAAATAATTACGACAAAATCACTATTATACTATGTAAGTAAAAATATTTTTTTGTGTTCTGTATTAGTGATAACAAAGAATAATAATCTTTAAAATATAAATCGGGAGATATGGTTCTTGTGTTTTTCTTTGATATCTTAAGATTTAAAATCCATATATATATAGAAAGAGAAAAAATAAATTACTTCTGCATCTTATAAGAAAAGTTCAAATCCTGTATACTGTTAAGTTTCTAGATTAAATATTTACATAAAGTGCTACAAATAAGGAATCCATAAATTCTTAGTTCGTTTGTTTTATAAAGAAATGTATTAAAAAAAAGTTTTTTTTTCTTTTAGTTCTTTTAGGACAACACACAGAAAATTTATTTGTGGATTCATTTTCAAATGTAAATATAAATATTTATTAGATTTATGAAATTATTTTGAATATGATACAAACTTACAAAATTGCATGCTTTTTAGCGAATAAGTTAATATTGAATATTTATTTAAATTTATCAGTAAAAATAAAATAGTTTTAGAAGTTCATTGAAGTATGAATGTTTATTTATTTATTTAAAAATAATTGAAGCAATGGTTAAAAATTTTTTTTAACCTTTTTAAAACAATAGAAAAATGTTTGAGGGATATTGTACATGAGGCTGCATAAAACAGGTTGCATTTTATTATTTACACCTTTTTTTTCTTCCCTTCATTTCTTTGTAATTTACTGGTTCAGCGAATTCCATTTATATAAATGGTTAATTATTGCTACGTAATTCTGTCTCTGTGTGATAAATTTCGCATTTTTCGCTCCATTTAATTTTTTTTTAAAATCATAAAATTAATTAATTTCAGGTTAATGAATGTAAGACCATAAAATTTTTGTCGTGAAATTAAATATTAAATTTTTTTAAAAATAAAATAAATATTATTTAAAAAATTAATTTTAAAGAAATAAAACAAAATGATTTTCTGGGTGATTAAACTATTTAAAAATGTAGAAATAATATTATTTAAATTATTTAGAGATGATATTTTATAAAAAAATTTCAAACTAACTTTGGAAAAAAGGAATATATTTCTTCGTCGGTACATATCATTATTGGTTTGGTTTGTCTCTCTACGGTTATTTTATACACGCTAATCAGACCGGGACCTACAGTTTAATGTTGACTCCGAACCACTAGCAAACATAAATGCCACCGCCAAACTTCGAACCTGTAGCCTGTTGTACTAAATGCCAGCGCTCTAGCCAATTGGCCATCAGGTCGCCATTGTTATTAGAGAGTAATCCAAACAATTTTGCCATCTCGTAGCATTGCAAGAATAAAATTACAGAAAGGAATATATAATAATGACACTATAAAAATAGCGATTGCTATATAAGAACTGCTGGCTGACGGCCGAATGACGTAAAGCTCAGAGTCATGGAGCCAAAGTCTTGTGTTGAATCTACCTACGGTGCCATGGATGTTTGAAGGTTCCTCTTCTTCTATTAAACCCATGGTTCTACTTGGTTTAGAGCTTAAGGCTGTCTACCAAGTGGAATAAAAACAAAATTTCTGCTGGCCAAGTGGTTCAAACAATTTCTGCCAACCGGTAGCATTACAAATAAGGTTCGAAAAGGGTAACATGGATGTTAGTGAGTGGTTGGGAATCCACGTTAAACTGTAGGTCCCTGTCTAATTAGCCCTAGTGTGATAAACATGACCACAGAGCGACGAACCAAACCAAACAATCAAACATCCAATTGAGGTATAGGAAGAAAGGAGAACCAATTAGATGCCATCTAGATCTATTGAACCATCTAGACGGCATCACTAGAAGAAGTTTATTCAAAATTGAGGTGGCAAAATTTTAGTACAATGTAGCAGTTTTCTGGTTGTTTTGCAAATACGACATGCAAATGCAGAGTATTTATGTCCTATATGTTGAAGGCAATGTTTTCCAGGAGCACTTTTAGGGGGCATTCTTTAGTGTCATGTGGAGAAAATAGAACTTCAAAATGGCTGTCATACATAAATCAGAATCATATCGCACCCCGATGCTTTTTTCCGGGTTTGTTTGTCATCAGCGGATGCAATTTTTTGCCACTTTCGGCTGATTAGACCGGGATCGGATTACCACGAATCGGATGTAAAGCCTGGCTAACATTGAATTTAATACATGTATGTCTTTTCGAACCTGAATAGCCTTTTGTTGAAAAGAAATTTACATCTAATCGATGTAATTGAATACTTGTTCCCTTACGTGCTAGACGGCTTGATGGCCAATTGGCTAGAGGCCCTTGCCTTTAATACCTCATGCTTCAGGTTCAAATCTTGACGGTGGAATGGATGTTTGTTAATGGTTCAGAATCCATTTAAACTGTAGGTCCCGGTCTAATTAGCTCAAAGCGTGCAAAAAAAAAAATGACCGTAGAGCGTTAAACTAAACCTTACACTCTATATAAAATACACTAGTAGTGAACCACGAGTGGTGTTAATATAATACATAAGAAATACTCTTGGATTTTTTATTATTTTTAGATTACTACTAAAAAATAAAAATAGTTGTTGTCTTTGTTATTCAAACACATAAATATTCTGTTTTATTTTTTTTTTTAAGTCTTAACATCAATGCACGCCGATTTCTATCTAAATTTCTTGTTATGAATCGCATGCAACACTGCCTTAAGTCGTCGCCACTCGTGCTTCCAGAGCACTTGTTGGATTTTAATATTCCGCCCGTCGCACTGCAGAAGTGCCAAGTAAGCATGATTAGGAAGTTCCTCCGAATTCTTGTCGCTCCTCCGGAAGAATTGTTGAGAAAGCTGCTCGAATTCCAAAAGCTCTGAAGCATCACTCCATTAGATGCTGATCTGGCAATCCTCTTTCAGTCTCGCCCGAAGTAGGGGGGGAGAACTTTAGAAATGTAAAAGTAATAATTTTCATTTCTAATTTGAACAATTCTTCTGCTGGTCCGAAGAATGGGAAATGTTAGAAATAAACCAGTGAAAATGTAAGTTTTGTACCTTTATTTGAGTATTGCAAATGAAAAAAAAAGTTTTTTTTTTCAACAAAACTGTGAAATACTTGTTTTGTCTCTTTAAATAGAATTGTAAAAAAGTCAATCATTAAAAACACTGATTATTTCAGAGTGAAAATAATAATAAGTTTCTATGTGTGTAAATTTGTTTAAAACTAGTTTCATGAAAATAATTATTTGTACTTTAAATTGGTGAAAACTGCAACCTATTACTGGAAATGTTTTGCTATTTTCAATGAGCATTATAATATTAGTAATAACTATCATGGGGCCTGATGGCCGAGTGGCGCTCGGTGCCAAACGTTTCGCGTTCAAGTCCGGCGGGTACCATGAATGTTTGTAGCGGTTCGGAAACCCCTTTTAACCGTAGGTTCCTGTCTAATATGATTTTAGAGCGTTGGACGTAGGGCTGACAAACTCACCCCGTGAAAAGAAAATGTCCCCCCTCCCGAAATTTGGCAGTGGCAGATGATCTTGACCCACCATGGGGTTCTTGCGCCAATGAACAAGTATACAATCAAGAGCCAAAACATTATGACCACCCCTACATTTTGCAATGAACTCGCCTGGATGACGGGGAAGGCACGTGATCAGATGGAAGTGGTATTTAACTGGTATTAAGTGGTGGTATTAATCCATGCCAAGGCGGGTTGAAGCTGTGTTGCGCGCCAAAGGTGGGCTAACTCGTTGGCAGGTGGTCATAATGTTTTGGCTCTTGAGTGTAAATATAAAAATTTGTCTATTGAAATTTTTAATTTAATTGTTCTTAAAACTTTATTGTGGTTAAGAATTCGGCCTGATGGCCGAGTGATTAGCGTTCAGTGCTACTGGTTTCGGGTTTGGTACCATGGATGTTTGTAGTTGTTCGAAATCTACTTAAAACCGTAGATCCCTGTCTAATATGATTGTACAGCGTTGGGCGCAAGACAACCCTACCTCATAAAAAAAAAAGCATTTCATGATTCGAAATCAGCCAGTATGCAAACAGTCATGGTCCATCAAGGACTGTAGTGCCGAGGAGTTAGTTAGTTATGCAGTTAAAATTGTCGTTATGTTTATGCAGTTATACTGAAAGATATAAAAGTTTCGAATATTGACATGCTATAATTATAGTCATAGCCGCGCTGCAATACATTCGATTATTCGAATTCGAATTGCAATACTGCAATGATTTTGTCTTGGTTTTTTTATCCCTAAAATACAAATAATTTTGCACTTTTGCGTCTTTACTGTCTTTCTTTTTATGCTTTTGTAAGTTACATGTTTAATATTAAAATCGCCTACACATAAAATTTAATTATAAATTAATTTATTAAATGACAAACTGATTTTACTTTTGTATTTTTTGATGCGAAGATAAACTAATTAATTCTCCCTCCCCTCCCCATTCTTTGACACTTGCCAACGCCCAGAAATTGCTCGGCAATTAATTTTTTATTGTTTATGCAAACTACATTAAATGTTGTGCAAGATGAGGTGTCATGGCAATTGCTCAAAATAAATAAGTAAAAATTATGCTTCAGACTTGCCAAGGGATCCGCCCCATAACTCCCGGGCGTGCCTATATTTTTATAAAGTGGAACTTCTGAAAATGACCATCCTCCCTTTCCGTCTAAAAACAATCACAGTAAGGTGTTGAACACTTTGAAATTTAGCAGTTATCGCATTTACAATTAATAAGAAAAAAATGTATTAATAAAGTCTTTTTTTTTTTTTTTTTCAAATTACGTTTTGCATTTAATGCTTTCAATGCTACAATGTTTTCATCTAATGATGCATGCATTGTGCTTTCATTTACGAAACATTAAACATTTTAATTACGACTAATGATGCAAACATTTTGCTTTAATTTATTAAACATCAAACGTTTTAATTACGTCTGATGAGGCAATCATTCCTCCCCCCCCCCCAAAAAAAATGAATTGTAGAAAATTACATATCTCGAATATATTCTCCATGTTCCAATATATGTGCATACTAATTTTCATGGATATCGTTTGAACGGTATATAAGATGAAATGCTGCAGCACCTTCTGGAGGAAAATAATAATTAAATGGATAGCTCGAAAATATTTTCTGTACTCGAATACATATTATTACCAATTTTCATAGCTATTGGTTTAACGGTATAGAAGTTGATATGCAACACCATCTGGTGGCGACTTACAAAAAAAAAGCGATAGCTTAAAAACACTCTCCATGTTTTGTCAAACACACAAAAATTTCATGAAAATCGGTCAAGACGTTTAGGAGCAGTTCATTGATACACGTACAGAAGAATATGATTGCAACGCCACCTACCGAGCTCATTTGTGAATCTAAACCATCAAGAGACCCACTCAAACAGACACAAAAAATTTCATAAAAGTCGGTCCAGCCGTTTAGGAGGTTTGGTTTGATTTGCCGCTCTACGGTCATCTTTTGCACACGAGGCTAAACAGACCGGGACCTACAGTTTAAAGTGAATTCCGAACCACTCCCAAACATCCATGCCCCCGCGAGGATTCAAACCTGGAGCCTGTGATAACAAAGGCCAGAGTGCTAATCAATTAGCCAACAATCCGCGCCGTTTAAGAGGAGTTCAGTGACAAACACATGTGGAGAAGAATTATGTTGTTGTTCTAATGTAGCTGGCAATACAGAGATAGCTAATCTTTATGCCATAAGCAAGGGCTGCACCGTTGTTACTCATTTAGCACTACCCGCGCAGCACGTGTAACTTGAAGATCTGCTACGGACGCGAGTAACACTACCACCCACAACGCTCTACGATCGTATTAAACCAGGACCGACGGTGTAAAGTGGATTCCGAACCACTACAAACATTCATGGCATCGCCGGGACTCGAACCCGAAATCTGTAGTACCGAGCGCCAGAGAGTCGTCCAACAGATTCCTACGGAAGAAATATATATATAAAGATAAAAAAATGCATATCTATAATTAATTTGCAAGATCAATCGTAGCAGCGTCTGGATATGAAAAATCTTTTGATGGTTAACGTTTAAGATTTTGGAGCTATTTAGCCCCTGAGAACTTCATCTCTAATGTAACAGGAAATAAACAGTTGAAAACATTTGAATATTACCCAGAATAAGTTAATAAATTTATAAGACCATAAAATCATATACAAAAATATTCAAAAAGCAAACTTAGAGTAAAATTTCACGCTGCCGTTTAAGAACATTATTAGGAATATATGATTCAATCTCCTGGATTGCCGTATTGTTATGATTATCAAACATGCTAAAGAATTTACTGGAAATATGTTTAAGAACATCAAATAAAGAAGGAATGTTAATAGCTTTAATAAGATGAGAACTACGCATAAACCATTTAACAGGGGTTATTTGACGGATAGTGATGTTTTCTGAGGTTTCAATAGTTTTGAGATTAGATTTAGCCGCATAAGATCAAACCTGGCAAGCGCAGATTAAGATAGGACGAAGAATGGCAGTATATAAAAGAAATTTATTATCCCTAATCATAGTTGAATTTCTATTAATAACAAGATAGAGTTTAGGGAAAGCAGCGCGAAATTTTGTTTTAGTATGCAAGGAATGTTGTTTCCAAGTTAAATGCTGATCCAGAAAAAACGCCTAAATATTTAGTTTGAATACTCCAATGAATTATAACATTGAAAACTCTTTTGCAGTCTTTTCATTACTTTATGGTAAATACAGCGCCATTATTTCATTAGCCTTTGATGATCACCTTATATACGAAAAATTTTGGTACTTCATTAAAATTAGACAAAATTAGATTAAAAAAAAAAAAAAAAAATTAGACAATAACCTCACAGTGCCAAAGAAAGTAATTTTTTCTGGAGTTGTAGGTGCAACGTGGGCACTAACTAAATTTTGATTATGAGCTGCACAAGGTACAAATATAAAATTCGGACACTTATTATCTTATATTTGCCAACAATATTGCCACTTTGTCAAATCACTTAAAGTAGATATGATTTCATTTCTTGTTTTGTACCGGACAAATTTTATTACTTTATTTTGAATAATGGGTGATAAATAAAACTGAATCATGTAATAATGAATATTCATTTTATCAACTTCTGGTTTATTTAAAATTGCAGTCGATAAACCATCTCCCGTTTTTTCATGTGCCTGATTAAAGTTGATGAAATTGTCTTCAATCCTTACTTTTATCTATGACTCATTTGTATGATGCATTTGTATTTGTATTTGTATTCACTAAGATCTATCAAACGATAGATCTTATCATATGACTCATTTGCTTTATTCTTGAAACATCAGCGTTTGCAGTCGAAGAAAGTGGTGTAGTTCTTTGTTTGTGCCTGATGGCCGAATGACTAGCGCTTCGGCGCACGGTGCCACAAGCTTCGGGTTCGAGTACTGGCGGGGCCGTGGATGTTTGCAGGGTTCGAAATGCACTTTAAACCGCAGATTCCGGTCTAATATGACTGTACGGCTTTGGGCATAGGGCTGACAACCCTACCCAGTAAAAAGAAAATATCTCCTGTCTCGATCTGCCTGTAGACAGACGGTATTGGCCCACCATGGGGCTGCTGCATTAATGAACAGAAGAAGCATTTTGCTTTCTTAAATCTGCATACGTTTTCATTTCTTGTTTTGTACCCGATTAATTTTATTACTTTATTTTGAATAATGGCTGAGAAATAAAACTGAATCTTTCTTATATTTTTGTTTAAAGTGGTATTATAATGACTAGCAAATTCAATCAAGTTTTTGAAAAATGTCGCAATTTGGATCTCCTTTAATATTGTTTGAGAAGTATTATTTTAAGGGGTCTGCTGTTAGTTTATTTAAACATTAAAAAATGTTTAAATGTAAATAACATTTAAATCATTAAATAATTAATTAAAATTTAAACTGAGGTTCCTGGTCTAATATGACTGTTAGGCGTAGGGCTGACAACCAACCCATTAAAAAAAATATCTCCTGTCTCGAAATCTGTCACTAGGCAGACGACCTTAGCCCATCATAGGGCTGTTGTGTCAATGAAGAAGAATATTATTTTAAGCAAGGAGCAAGCTAATTAAGCTTTAATCAAGCTAAGAGCAATATTATTTTTGCCATAGAATAAAAGAATAGCATCCAATAATTATTTTCAATATTTCATGCCATATAATTTTTCCTTGTTAATTGAATTAACTACATAATCCTCAATTGCATTTCCAGATTTTAGATTATTTTCCATCACGTGCGAATTTCGATGCTCCGGAAAAATTTCGTGCCAGGGGAATAATCGGATGAGGATGCCTCCAATCATTAAATTCTTTTTGCATGTCTAAAAGTTATCGATTTGTGTCCAAAAACCATAAAAGCATTAAAAGAATATAAAATCCATTTTCTTTTAACAATTTCTCCATTAATGTGTTTACCATAAAACCAGTCATTTGTAAATTTTCGCCCTGGGTCATTTGCTTTCAGTGGATTAAAAGTTAGTGTTGTCGTCTTGATCTGGACCATGTGTGACAAAGAAATGTATCAATTTATTTATAAATAGCAGGCCACATATGGGGTATCGTTGTAATTTAGCAACATTTCTTCTAGAACTGTAGAGAATAAATATATTTTGGACTGCATTGTCTATTTGTGAGATAGTGCTTTATGCAAACTCGTCCACTTTTGTATTATTATGTGGGTAAAAATAATAAAATATCCTGTGAAGCAGTAGTTTTTTCTTCTTGTAGTGGCTCCTTGGTTTTGCTTCTTTGAGAATTGTCATACATTGAAGGGGTAGATGTCAAATGTAATGTTATATCAGCATCTTGTGAAGTCGTGTTAGATTTGACTTTTCGTTCGCACTTCTGTTGTTAACCATTTTACAAAGTTTTGCCACATTAACTTGTATTTTCCAATTTCCATTTCGTTATATTTATCTTTTGTGCTCTCGATAGCTGCTTAAAGAATCTTAAATTGAAATTTAAACAAAATTATTGCTTTTAACATATTTCATGTACAAGTATAAAACTGTTACAAAATAATGTAAACTGTATACTGATTATTATTTATAGACCGAATGTAAGCACGTGAAGAAATATCATTTGCTTGGATGTCCTTTTTTACCTCGTATTCGGTTTTTTTCCCCAACCAAACATTTTACTGAAAATAAAAAATAAAAAACCTAAAAATGTGTTGTATATAAAATTAATTATTAAAATTTTCACTATAAAGTTCAAATGCTACATTAAAATGTACTAAATGAGACAATCTTCAAATACATTACAAATCACTTCATTAACAAATACAAAAGTACAAAATTACCAGCTGAAATAACAAAAATCCAACACGTCGGAGTTATCCAAACACATTCGTCTGTACGCGTTGTAATAATCTACAAATACATACGTTTGTACACGTATTGATAATCCACAAATACGTTGCAAAATTACCTGCAGAAATTACAAAAACACAGCATAACAAATTTATCGGGGTTATCCAAACACTTTCTTCACGTGTCTGTTAATAAAATCTTCAAAATATTACAGTAAATTAATATTACTTGCTTTTTATACGTATTTTACAAGCACATATAAATGAAAATACAAGTATCGTGATAACGTTATTGTATTCATATTGTAACCTAACCTAAAATTAGGCAAATTAACATAGGTATTTTGATTTGTCGCTCTACGGTCATTTTGTGCACACTTTAGGTTATTTAGTCCGGGACCTACAGTTTAAACAGATTCCGAACCATTAACAAACATCCATGCCACAACCAGAATTTGAACCTGAAGCTTGGGTACCAAAGGCAGAATGCTAGCCAATTGGCCATCAATCCGCCATATTTATGTTGGAATTAGCAGTCAGTTATATTATTAACTCAGCGAACAGAAACATTTAGGAGCCAGTAAGGCAAAAATAGCTCAAGAAATTTAATTTTAATTTCCAATTTTTTTACAGACCATAATAAAACATTTATTAAGATCGAACAAATGAAATTATTATACCGATTACATGAAAATTAAATAAATTAATAAAAATTAAAAATTAAATATTAAATGAATTAAATTTAGTTTTAAATACAAATATTGTGTGTTTAATATATATTTCTTAAATACCTTTTTAATATTTAACTAGAAGAAAAAAGTTCCAATATTTTAAAATTATAACGCCGTACAATTTTGTACCTTATCCTCTTATAGTTTCATAAACAAACCCTATCTTAAAGTTTAAAAAAAAAAATATAAATAAAAGGTCATTTCATGGACGCATATCCTTTCTCTCGTTATCCTGAGATTCATTGATTCTCTAGCCATGCATTTAATTCGGTCCTTTATTTCCCACCTGTATCCTACCTGTCCTGTTCGCTTTTTAAAATCACCCCACCATAGTCTTCCTCACAAGCGAGCTCTCTCTCTCTTGGCGCACCTGCGCTCCCCGCCAAAGCTCGTTAAGCGCCCTTTTCTAAACCATTCGGGTTCCAGTAATTGGCTGTGTATCGCTTTTTTTTTATTTCTTTTATTCCCCCTTTTTTTTATTCTTTTTCCCTTTTTGGAACTAATTAAAAGGGATTTTTATTCGCGGCCTCGTCTGAGAGCAGTAAAGCACACAATGTCAGACACGGATATGCGTCTAAAAGGTGCACTTTAGAAAGAAGAAAAGGTAGAGATGCAATTTGCAGAACTTTTCTCATAGATGGAGTTTAAAAAAAAAAGAAAAGAAAAGAAGATGTAAGGGTTTCTTTTTTTCTTTTTAGGTATTGTGTGTTGTAGAATAAAATCGTTTTCATTATGAATGATAATGAGAAAACAAAAACTGCATTTTCATTACACTTAATTCCAACATTCTTTTTTTTAAATTTTATGCTAAAAGTTAAGACACTAATTAGTGCGATATAGTGTGTTTCTTAATTTTATTTTGTTATGTAAAGGATTACTATTTGAGATAAAGTACTTTTGTACGAAATCTTTTCTTTTCTTCTATCTATTCTTTTTTTTTTTAACCTGAAAGTACGATGTTTATGAATCAAGAGTGAAAATTCGTCTCCTTATGAATGAACTTCTTTAATGCAGTTAATTGAATTGTGGGGCTTAATTTAAGCTAATATTAATTGTATAGTGATTTCTGATTTGTTATCAGAATAGAAGAGTTTGAGAAAAGTCTTAATACTTTCTTTTTAGGCATCAACATTTTTTTTTTTTAATTTTATGCTAAAAGTTAATTTTACACTAATTAGTACGATATAGTGTGTCTGGTTTTTTTTATTTTCTGATCTAAAGGATTACAATTTCAGATAAAGTACATTTGTACGAAATCTTTTCTTTTCTTTTTCTTCGATGTTTCTTTTTATTTTTCTTTTATTTGAAATGTTTTATGAATCAAGAGTGAAAATTCGTCTGCTTTTAAACGAACTTCATTAATACTGTTAATTGAATTGTGGTGCTTAATTTAAGCTAATATTAATTGTATAGTGATTTCTGATTTAATATCAGAATAGAAGAGTTTTTTGAAAAGTCTAAATACTTTCACGACAAAAATATGAATAATTCATCAATTATGAATAAACAGCGTACGATTATTCATTGCTTTATAACCAGACAGAAAAAAAAAAAAAAAAAAAGATAGATTTTTTGTAACTACTTTTTTTTTTCTTTTTATCTCACTTTGGACAGTAACATGTAGACCGAGTCCAAGGACCCGTGTGGTCTCATGGAAAAAAGGAAGTACATTCCAGGGGTTCTTTTAAAGGTAACTACCCCGTATTTGCGTATCGTATGGGAGAAAACCCGGAAAACTCTTTCCAGGTAGTCTGACCAAAGAGGCAAGATGCTGAACATCACAAACGCCATCGAATCTACTCGTTTTTTGAAACAGTGTCTACAACAACGCCACCAACGGATTCAACCTCAGCCCTCATGTTCACCAGCGGTGCACGTTACCATTGATCCACGAGTCGGGCATTACTTTTGTAATTAATTTTTAATATAGAATATATTTAATGGATAATCATAATAGGAAATGCCAAAAAGCACAAGTTATAATTAAAATAATATGCTAATGTGATATCTAATTTTAATTTTTAATTTATTATTTTTATTTCCATGAACAAAAATCCCAAAAGAAATCTAATTAGTTATTTTTAATGAAATGAAAATTAAAATTTTTGATTGCAGATTATAATAAAACAGAATTGACGTTCATAATTCTACCATTTTTAATTCATGCTTATTTATGACATGAATTATTTTTTTTTCATTAATTTAAAAATATTTTATTTTTTTATATGAATTTTCCTCCTTTTTTTTTTTAATTATTTGGATTGAATATCTCTTAACATAAAATATATTTTATAGATTAGTCCACTGGTAAAAAACACGGAAAGTTGCCAACATCAGGCACATGAGCAGTTGATGTGATATTTTGCATTATTTTTTTTTTTTTTGAGAATTTATTTAAATACTTTGATTGTAGGATTGATTAATTATATGCAAAAAGATATATTATTATTTATTATATCGTATACATTTGAAAACTCATTATTAAAAATATATATATATATATAACACGTTTAGATGAAATGAAATTGAATATATATAATATATTCAATTTTATTTGACGCGGGAAATATTTACACGTGTTAATTTTTACATTTAAAAGACGAGACAACATTCTTTCATTCTTGCATGTAAAAATTAGATTAAACGTTTTTTTTTTTTTTTTTTTTTTTTCTTTTATTTATTCTTTGTAAAGTTTTAAGACATGAAATCTTGCTTCTTTATCTCACCTAAAATAAACCAACAACTTCATTATTTCGCCATACGTAATTTTGTTGCTTCATCTATCAGTTTTTCTTTTTTTGCGATATTTAAACAAATAAAATGTGTATTTTTTTTTCTTTCTTATATGTATTTCAGAATGCACTACAGGGAAAATAAACAATATTCTATACAATACAATGCTCTCTTGTGTAGTTCAATTTCTTTTCCCCTTACTTGCTTGGATACGAGTCGATAAATTTATTTGACAAATCTAATTGATCGTTTTTATTAGACACAAATAATTTCTTATTAGCTTAATTACATAAGTGATAAAAGCCATGCCCTATATATTTACAAAAATGACACGTTTTTTTTTGTTCCCCCCCCTCCGAAATGTAAGTTGTTCTAAAAAACATTCTAAATGAAAATTTCGATTAATGAATAATGCATTTAATTAGCAGATTAAATCTCACGGATATTAATATATGAACATATATTCACGGATTATAATATATATATTTGAAAATATCTCTACCTTTCGCCTTGTACATTGCGTTAAAAATTAATCAAACAACTCAAAAATTGTCAATTAATGGCAATTCAACTCAAGATTAAAAATAAATATATTCTTAAAAAATTAATAAAAGATTGAGTTTTTAGTTGATTATTTTTTTATTTTAATTAATTAATTTGTAATTAATGTATTTGATTAGCAGATTAAGTCTCACGGAAATTAATACATAAAATATATTTTTGTTTTGTATATTGTGTTAAAAATTAATCAAACAACTCAAAAATCGTCAATTAATGGAAATTCAACTCAAGATTAAAAATAAAAATATTCTTAATTAATAAAAGATTGTGTTTTTAGAGTTGATTATTTTTTAGTTTTAATTAATTAATTGTTTTGAAATTAATGCATTTGATTGGCAGATTAAGTCTCACAAAAATTAATAAAATAAATTACTATATGAAATATATCTCTAACGTTCGTTTTGTATATTGTGTTAAAAATTAATCAAACAAATCAACAAATCGCCAATTAACGGATACTCAACTCAACATTAAAAAAATATATATTTTAAAAAAATAATGAAAATGAGTTGATTATTTATTTTTTTAATTTTAATTAATTAATTTGTTATTAATGCACTTGATTAGTAGATTACTTAGATTACTATATGAAATATACATCTAGCTTTCGTCATATATCGTGTTAAAAATTAATCATATAACTCAACTTATCGTCGATATAATAGAAACTCATTTCAACATTAAAAATAAATATATTTTTAAGAAATTAATGAAAGATTGAGTTTTAGAAATTGATTTATTTATTTATTTTTAATTAATTAATTTGTAATTAATGCATTTGATTAGCAGATTAAGTCTCACTGAAATTAACATATGAAATATATCTCTAGCTTTCGTCTTGTGTTAAAAAGTAATCAAACAATTCCACAAATCGTCGATATAATGGAAACTCAACTCAACATTAAAATAAATATATTTTTAAAAAATTAATGAAAGATTGAGTCTTTGAAGTTGATTATTTTTTTTTTAATTTTAACTAATTAATTTGAAATTAATGCATTTGATTAGCAGATTAACTCTCACGGAAATTAATACATAAAATATATTTTTGTTTTGTATATTATGTTAAAAAGTGATCAAATAACTCAACAAATCGTCAATTAATAGAACTCAACTCATCAATAAAAATAAATATATTTTAAAAATATTAATGAAAGATTTTTTGGAATTGATTATTTTTTTAATTTTAATTAATTAATTTGAAATTAATGCATTTGAATTAGCAGATTAAGTCTCCCAGAAATTATTATATGAAATACATCTCTAGCTTTTTGTATATTGTGTTAAAAATTAATCATATAACTCAACTAATCGCCGATATAATAGAAACTCAATTCAACATTAAAAATAAATATATTTTTAAAAAATAAATGAAATATCAAAAATTGGAAATTAATTGACATTTGGAAATTAATTTTTAATTAATTTCCAACTGTCAACCGTATATACAAATAAATGTCGAACACATTTTGAAGTGACATAATCCAGGAAGAGTAAGATCTTATCGTGACTCACGGTGGAATTTTTATTGCAAACATCTCTTTCATAAAAATCAAATTGCGTCATTTTTCTCACATTCAAAAAATAACCAATCAAGGCTGTTCCTTGAGTTGTTACGTCCTGTCTCTGAGAGTTATGACTGAGCAGGCGCGTAATGTCACGAATCTGGAATAGTCGTTAGCGTGCATTTTGTTTTTGTTTTTCTTCAAGGTCAACAGCTGTCGTGGAATAGTTATTGGTTTGCTGACGCTGTGTTTTGATGGCATAAATTAATGTCGATTAGCTAGCATAAATTAAATAAATTAAATTTTTGCAGTTGTGACATTAGGAACCTGTTTTCTTTAAAATGTGTTTAATTGAATGGACTTGCTTATGAGGCATTTTGAATTTTAATGAGGATAGCATGAATTATTTGTTTATTTTTTAAGTTAATTTACTAATTCTATAAATCAGGGGTCATTTACAAGTTGATGATGAAACGAATTCAAGAAGATTAAACATGCATTGCGTCTGATTCAGATTTTTATTTGACTTTAGAGTTAATCAAGGAATGTGAAGATTTTATTCAATATGTAATTTTTTTCCATTAAAAGAATATTTTAATATGTTTTCCAAAACTTTCGATACGGAAAAGTTAAAAATATTTGCGATTTCATTCTAAAAAAAAATGCCCAAAAACTTTCATTTATTTGTTTATGTATGGATGCACTATCTTGAAAAATGAAATAATTAAATTGAAAAACTGTATTAACATCGTTTAAAATATGATTTTATTCTAAAAATATGGGTGTTTGATGAATTCCAGAAATATATTAACTCCGTTAAGTAAACAAATATTTTTAAAAGGTTATTAATACATAAATGTTAATTAAACATACATGTTTTGAATCTATAAATTTATGTGAAACGGATTTTTTTTACATTAAAAATAATTGAAAAGATGTTTTGTTAGCAATACTTATTTATTTATTATTATTAAAAAATTTGTTTATTTTTATAAAGATTAATTATGCTTGTCGTCATAAATGGATTTATTATTCTCAATTTGATTGATTGCTAACAAGCGTAAGAAAAGTATTCGATTTATAAAAGATGTAAAATTGAAAATGTCCTTTATTTTCCAAGTTTATATCAAAAAATTAATCGACTCCAAAAATTCAACCTTTTATTAATTTTTTTAAAAATATATTTCTTTTTAATGTTATGTTGAGATTCCTTTAATTCACAAAATTATGTAAAATTATAATAGTCAAATTTCAAGGGTAAACTATTTTTAAAAGGAACTGGTTTTCGACCAAATAGAAATTCAAAATAAATAACCGTAAACAATTCAACCAACTAAATGGAAATTTTTCAAATTTATTTGAAATAAATGTACATATTTTATCATCGTTATATATTTTTTTTATCATCATAGTTATATTTTATCATCTTTATTGTAATTTTCTCAAAAGCAACTACTTATTTAAATTAAAGTTTTTCTTAAATATGGAGGGGTTTTTTTAATTATAGAAAATGATTTTCATTTTTTATAGTAAGAAAAAAAAATGTTGTTGTAAAAGATTCTTTTCCTTTTTGGAAGCATTATTTATTCAAAGATTGAAATAAAATTGTTATAATATATTTAAATATATTTCATATATAATATATTTCAAAAATATAGTATATTTTATATAGATATTATAAATTATTTTCATTTTAATCTGTAAAAATAATGTATTGAAGGAATCTGATTTCAATTTTCTACAATATATTAGATTTAAAAAACGAAATAAAGAATGTTTGCAAAATTTAAACGTTCTCATTTAGAACTTTTTAACTCCTTTTTTTCTTCAATTTACAAATTATATATATTTATTCCTTACAAATACTTAAATTTATTTATTAAATTCTTCTAATAAAATAGAAAATTTATATGTGGGAATCTCATTTTAAATGATATACTTAACTTTAAAATTAACAGTTAATCGCATTCCAAAATTATTTATAGTGTTTATTCATCGTTATTCAGAAAATTTTTAATCACCGATATTTTTTATTCCTTTTCCCCAAACGATTCCGCAAGAAAAATTGTTCGGATTAAGAATTTTTTATAAGAACGATTTTCTTCTCAACTCTATTCAAATATTATAAGCTTCGATGCACCTTCGAAATTAGTCTCATCAATTCACCTGGATTGGCGCGCACATGTAAGTTGCTAGATCTTCCCGAAACAGCAACCTGCAGAGCCACCGAACGGCGACATTTTTAGATTTATTTTTGTGTTTTTTCTTCCATCTTTCCTGGCAAATGGCGTGCGTGCGCCATCTCTTGCTCGCCAGCGGATTAGGCTCTGAGGCCGCCATCGATTCGCCCGGAGCCAAGAATCAGAACCAACGCAGCCAAACCTACCACCGACTGCCTTCAGTTCTTCTGGCGATCCCGTTCTACTTTTATTGTTCTTTCAGTTCTTGTAAAAAAAGCAACAAATTCCATTCACTTCAACGTCTGTCCACCGACAAGAAATGGGTTAATAGACTGTTGTTATAGACAGTTTTTCATGCTCGTTTGAAAATGACCCGAGTATAAACATTGCAAACACCGGGGCCAGGTTCATGTGGTTTGGTTTCTAAATATACACTACTCTTTTTCTCGTACAGTTCTTCGCGATGTGTGTGTGCCAGAGTTGTAGAGGATTCGGGATCGAGATGGATAAAAACAGTGAATCGGATTCGAAATGGTTTTGTTTTCGTACAAATGTCGAAGCGATGTATGGTTTTTACTGGTGTGGATAGGATAGAACTTGTAGAAGAGAGAACATCGGTGGGGTTTCGTCATGGTTGACCTTGGAGGTTACGTTATTATTCTTGTGGAGACTACAGACAAGAAAATTAAATTATATGGTAAGATTTGTTAATTTTTTTTCTTAAGTACTTAATTTAAGTATTTCAAACTTTAAAAAATGTTTAATGATAAATACATGTATTAAAAATCAATTTAATAGTAGTATATAGTTAGAAATATTTTTTATAAAGAAAATTGTTTGATTAATTATTTAAAATTATGGATGTGAAAATTTGTATTGACAATTATATTTTTATTTAATATAAATTAAAGAAAAAAAAATGAATCATAGTTTTAAAAGAAAAGGATTTTAGATCATGTATAATACATGTATTAAAAATCAATTTAATAGTAATATATGATAAGAAATATATATATATATATATATTCTTTTATTAAATAGAACATTTTTTGCTTAATTATTTAAAATTATGGATGTGAAAAGTTGTTTTGACAGACAATTATATTTTTATTTAATTTATATTAGATATGCAAAAGAAATCATAGATTTAAAACAAAAGGAATTTAGATCATACATAATGAATCAAATAATAATAAATAAATAAAATATAATATTCAAATATATAGTATAATGATCTAAATGAAATAATTTTTCAAAAATATAAAAAAAACTTATTAAATCTACCAATAAAAAAATTATAATTAATAATATTTTTAAGGAAGGGTTTTTTTCCTCATATCTTAATATTAATTATTGTATTAAATGGTTGAACAGAATTTTAAAAGAAAATTAATTTTCTAAAAGTTATTAAATTTTTAATGTTTCAACAACAAAATTTTAATACAAGTTAAATTCACTTTCATCTGCTTTTTTTCATGGTCTTGCTTTTTGAAGATCTACTATATATTTTTATAAATATATAATTATTTACCATTTTGGTTATAAAAAAAAAATAAATCATTTAAAATTGTAAGTATAGAAAATACAAAAACATAAATGAACTGGAATACAAAAACATAACTGAATTCTGTTTATCAAAAGTAAATGTTTTGAAAATGTATCATTCAATTATAATTTTTTATTGGTAGATTTAATAAATTGTTCTTATATTTTTTAAAAGTTATTTCATTTGCTCATATTAATATATATTTCATTATTTTGTTTTATTTATTTATTATATATGATCTAAATTCCTTTTCTTTTGAAGTACTAAATTTTATCAGTTTTCTAAAAGATCTAAAAATCAATTTTGATATTTGACTTAAAATGACATATTTTAAACTTATTCTTAGACATTTTTATTTGTTAGGAAACAAAACAAAATTTAGTATTTTCATCAATTTCTAGTCTTTGTTTATTTATTTATTTAAAAGGGTTTTTTGCAAAAAAAAAAAAAAAAATAATAATAATAATAATAATAATAATCTAAAGGTTTAGTAAGCTATTTTGTTAATAATAAATAAAAATGCTTGATGCCAATTATATTTGTTTCAAAATGTTTTAAACCCTTACTTTTTTTTTTTTTTTTGACTTAATGTTTGATTAGCTATTAAAAGTTTGATTTATACTTCCAAAATATTCACTTAAATTGCATAGTAAATTAATGAGATAATAGATCAGAACAATTTTATTAGGAACATTTTTTTTTTGTATGCTTAAAAGTCTTAAGTTACAATTAGTAAACAAAAACTTATTTATGCCTTATTATTTAGAAGATTAATTTTTAAAGCTTTCTACCATTTCCAGCTAATATTTTGAAAAAACATATTAAACTAGTTAATGTAATAAAAAGAAATATTATAACATATATTAATTTTATTAAGTCTCTAATTAGAAATGAGTAATTTTTCATCAGTGACTTGGCATGATACAAAATATTATAAACAAGCATTTCGCTAATTCTTTTGCTTTTTGTTACTGTAAATAGATGAATTATATTAAATAATAAAAAAATTGCTTGAAGAATATATTTTTATGTTAAAAATTAACCTTTTTAAAAATTTTGTAGTGTTCGTGAGTTGTTTGTATTAGAGCTGATTTATCAAATAATATTTTATCAATTAATATTATAATTTTTTGAATAAAATTAGAGAATATCTATGTTTTTAAATAAGTCATGCAAGTTTGCTTTATAAGATAAAAGAAATATCTTAGAAATCATGTATTAATAAAAAAAATTTTTAATATGTTAATGTAAGCGATTAAATGCTGTATAATTTTTTTTTCTTTTTATCTGATACTAATTTCAGCTAGATTATTTTTTAAATTCATATCTATAGCAGTTTCTTTTGAAAATATAATGTAATTTTTAAAAAAATAACTTTTTTTTTATATATTATATTTCATTAGTGAAAATATACTTTATATTCAAAAATCATCAAATTTATCATTTATCCTATTTACTTAAATTCATTATAAAATCAAACTTCATTATTTTAAAGTTTGTTGACTAATAAAATACAAAACCAAGTAAAATGGCTTAAATTGTCTTACTTTGCTAATTTTTTTTAAAAAATAAATAAATAAAATGCTCATTTTTATTTTTAAAAAATTAAATATGTACTTCTGTTATAATAATAATATGTAATTCGTTTCTGTTATATGTTATTCTCATTTGTTTTTACATTGTTCAGTATGATTTAAATCTGTTTGTTTCTTAAAACATATTATCATTGTTATTATTTTGGAGAAATATTATTGAGATACCAAAAATTAGAAAACAAAATCACATATAATAGAAAACTGAGAAAATAATTATTTCAATGTTTGAACAGTATTAGAGAGTTTATATCATATTATAGAATTTGAATTCTATATTAATACTGTAGATAAATAGAATATAATAACAAATTTTTATGGCAGCTTGCTGATACTTATTGAAAATGTTTTTGATTTTTTCCTTTGTCCATATTTATCTGCTGAACCATACAAAATATTTGTACACAAATACTACCACTTCCAATGTCTGTCAAATTTTAAATCTATTATAATTTTTCTCCTGTTTCTTGTAATTTTTCATCATCAAAAGTATCCCAAAATTTCCTCATTATATGTTTTTCAATTCAAACAAAAAAATAAATAATATAACTAACAAATATTTTTTAATCTTCTTAATCTTCATGTTGATTGTTTTTTAAATCATATTTAGCAAATCGTTTTTCAAACTGTAAGATCCATGATTGTTACAAAGTAAAAAGATCCAGAATTGTT
This sequence comes from Caerostris darwini, assembly GCA_021605075.1. NCBI lineage: Eukaryota > Metazoa > Arthropoda > Arachnida > Araneae > Araneidae > Caerostris > Caerostris darwini. The sequence continues at coordinate 414,251 of BPLQ01009629.1, forward strand.
ACAAAGATTAAGAAGTGTTAATCCAAAATTGTTATTAAGTATTTTATTTCTTCTAATTTATTTATTCAGTATTCAAAAAGAGAATTTTATTAATAAATGAAAATATTTGGGAACAACTGTTAAAATTTAATTCCTTCATTTAATGAAAAATATTGTTATGCTATGAGGAATTTTTTTTATTTTTGCATGTGTTTTATATCCATCTGTATCTAGAGGTAGGGCAGAATATGAATTTAAAATTGAACTGTGTAGCTTTAGCTTTTTCTTTTTTTTACATGTCCTGTGTCCATTTTCTGGTATATTTTATTAAAATATGTATAGTTTTATTAATAAACCTAATTAAAAAAAATAGTGTAAATTATTGTTAACTACATTTGTCGAACACCATTTTAAATATATTTTACACGCATTTGATTCTGTTATATAAAAAATTGTAGGTTATGATTTTAATGGATGAACTTCATAAAATCAGCTATTTGTTTGGGAATTTTCAGAAGAAATTTTTCTGTTTTAATTAATTTATTTTTTAATATATATATATATTAAAAATAAATAAATTAATTAAAACTGAAAAATTTCTATGTCTATATATATCAATATATATATATATATATGTGATGCTGTGAAAAAGTTTATGATTTAATATTTTTCATTTTGTCATAGTATTTTAATAAATATAAAAGGTAGTAATTTCTGGAATTTTTTAACTATTATAAAATATTTATAAAGCTTTATTGGTGTTTATAAAATTGTGACAAAATTGTAAAAAAAAAAAAAAATCACAAATAAAAGTGAATTGAGGTAAAATTGTACTTTTATGTAGAAATCTTAAAATAATAAATAAATCTTCATAATAAATCTTAAAATAAAATCTTCTTGCATAATTGATAATTAATTTTATTTTATGAATATAAGTACAGTAAATGTTCTTTAATCTGCCGCGTTCCTTATTAGCTATTTGACTAGATTATCCAACATCAATACAGTTTTAACCGGATTGTCAAAGATAAATTACTGTAAATAAAAAATTTAAACGATTAAGATATGTAAATATCTAACGTATTAATGTGCATTCTGAATTTGTGTAGACAATATAAATATCCTAATATAAATATATTTCGTCATTCCAGCAAATATAATATCAAAATTTATTTATTGAACATTAACTTATTTGATTTTTCTTTATTGATGAGCATTGTACAAAAGAAAATGAATGGTATCCAAGATGGTTTAAACAAATGACGAGCTAATTTCTATATCTAAAAAAAATATACATAACCCTGCTTTACTATTTAAAAACGTGTCTGGTATCGCATTGCTCCTGTGATTTGGATCGCTTCAAAAAATCGATACGAATTAAACTCATGAGTTTTATGCTGAATGAAAACTGTCAGTTACGATAAACACTGGATGAAAATGCGAAAGTACCTCTGTATCTCGACTGGGCGGTCAAGGTTAACTAACAACAAAATCTTAATAAATATATATATTGCGTGCTAAATTTCTCTTTAAATACATCATTATATTAAATAAGATGACACATAAAATTTATCAAATTAGATAATGAATTTAATTTTTTTTCGCTAACTTTTACTACAAGAGGGTAGGAAAAAAAACCACCGAGATAACTATCAATATTTTGTTAGCATCCACCTGTTACTGTGATTTAAATCTTAACCATTTACTGGTATATAAATATATTTTGTCATTCCAGCAAATATCATATCAAAATTCCTGTATTGAACATTAACTTAATTGATTTTTCTTTATTGTTAAGCATTATATAATAGAAAAATTAATGTTATCCAAGATAGTTAAACAATTTGTGACCTACTCTGTGGTTAAGAAAAGATAACACCCTACTTTACTGTTTAAAAACGTATCTGGGATCGCTTCACAAAAATCGATACGAATTAAACACAAACTTATGAGTTTTATGCTGAATGAAAACTGTCAGTTACGATAAACACTGGACGAAAATGCGAGTACTGCTGTGTCTCGACTGGGCGGTCAAGGTTAACTAACAACAAAATCATAATATATATATATATATATATATATATGGCGTGCTAAATTTCGCTTTAAATACATCATTATATTAAATAAGATTACACATAAAATTTACCAAATTAGACAATTTAATTTTTTTCCGCTAACATTTACTTTAAGAGGGTAGGTAAAAAAACACCCGGATAACTATCAATATTGTTTTAGCATCCACCTGTTACTGCGATTTAAATCTTAACCATTTACTGCTCTGTCTTTATCCCTCGGTTAACATCTGTTCATCCTGTATTTAAAAAGCGATCCGTTTTTTTACAAGCGAATAACAATCACAGCAATTATTACTTGCGTTTCCGGTAAACAGAAGGTATAACCTATTTAGAAAAAGGACCTCCCTTTTCTCGCTAGTGAGTATTTCCACGTAATCATTAGCATTTCTAATTTGTTATAAATATAAATGTAACAGGTTAATTAAGTGTTTTCAAAATTGATGTTAAATAAAAACTGTAGCTTTAATCAAGGGGTTTGTGTATGAAAATGATTAAAATAGTTATCTTTAAATTAACGATGATGACGTATAGTTTTATAATTACTAGCGTCATTAGTGTATTCATTGGCATAGTTCTCTTCCAAAGGGAAAAAAAAAAAAAAAATCGAGTTGCGACATAAATAGAAATTTTATTTCACTCACCATTTATTTATGAATGCGTATTAGAAAAAAAAAAAAAAATTCTTCTGTCCTTGACATATTGCATTTGATGATCAGCTTTAATTTTTACTATAATCTAAAGTTGGAATTTGGAATTCGTACTCGTTTCGGTTTAGATTTCATAATGATTTGTTTACATTATCGTACATCTTCGGATCTTCTTTTCAGAAAAAAAATCTAGAAAAATGTTTTCAGAAAGATATTTAAAAAATTATTATAAGTTGTTTATAATTCCAATTTCAAAAATTTACAATTTTAATGGATTCAACCCATCTATTATTTTCAAAATTTTCATTAATTTGTCTACGCGTTTCATTAATTGATTTTATATCACAACAGTTTTTTAGAGCTGTGATTTGAAATGTGTAATATGAATTTCTAAATTTTAAAAAGCCAAATTCCTCTCTAGTCCAGCCAATTGACCAGCGCTCTGACCCTTGTTACTACAGGCTTCAGGTTCGAATCCTGGCGATGGCATGGATGTTTGTGAGTGGATCAGAATCCACGTTAAACTGTTGGTCCCGGTCTAATTAACCCAAAGTGTGCACAAAATGACCGTAGAGCGACAAACCAAATCTCTCTAGTAATTTCTTACAAAATCTGTTATTTATATGATCTTTTAAATTTTACTTCAAAATGGAAATTCGTCTTTTTTTTAAGTAATTCATTTAATATAATAAGCTTGTTTAAATTTGTAAAAATTAAGATATACATATTTATTTTTCAGTTATATTATGAATATATCGTGATTAGAATTATTGAAACAATATGCATTATTTTGAAAACTAATAGTACAATTGTAAACTAATCCGAATTCATTACTAAATTATTTTAGTACAAGAAAATCATGAAATATTTTAGTTAGCTAAAGCTTGTCTTTAAATATTCATATTATATTTTTATTCTCGTCTGTTTATGTTCAAATACATTTTTGAATAACATAGAATCCTTGGTTGACATCTTTTAGAGTTATTTAGCCCAGGGAGATCCATCTCCGATATGATAGGGTAAATACAGTTGAAACAATGAAAATTGCCCAGAATATATTTACAAATATAATAAAATTAACTTACAGTCACAAATAAATGAGTGAAAAGAAAAATATTTAAAAATTAAATTAAAATTTTGCGCGGACGTTTTAAATCATAATTGGGAACTTAAGAGTCAGTCGCCTGGATTGCAGTATTTTCATGATTAATAAGCGTGTCAAAAAATTTAATAGAGACGTGTTTAAGAAAATCTTTTAAAGGGGGAATGAATTGTGCAACATAGAATCCAATTCAATCCAAAGTCGTTGTTTATAACAAATATCAATGAAATCATTATGTCTAATAAAACAGTGATAATAAATCATTTTCGCATATATGTGACAATGATCTGCGCTAGTATCTTCTCCAACAATAAACAGTCTCCCTATTTCTTTGGTTTTTCTTCTAACCTCTGTTATTCTCTCTTCATTCGTATGTGTTACAGTGAGCCACTATCTCCTGGTGATTGGTATTTTCATCAAGCAATACATAGATACATGTTATAATCTTACTCGGTACTGACGCTCCTAATCTTTTCTTTGGTGACAGTAGTGTCCATCGAACCGTAATATCCAGTTTCCGCCTGTCTAGCTTCTAGACATCATTGAACAATGTTGTCGATACTGGGCTTGACTATATTTCTTGCATAGTATCTCTGATCTTTGGATGTGCCTTACATTTATCTGTAATAGATGAATGCTTTTCATGATTTTGTCAAAAAATCAGGGATTTATTATTTTAATTTTGATTTTGTAAAATTGTACATTAAATGTTATGTTTTTATAAATCAAAATTATTTATGAATTTGCTTTTCAATTAATTTTCTATGCCATTCATCTGTAAATTATATCTTTGCTTGGCAGTTTCTAAATAATTGAATCAATAAACGTTCCTTGACCATGACTTGAGTGGATGCTTATGGCATGCGTTATTTGTGCTGTAGTGAATACATTCATTTGTTCATTATATCCTGCTTGCTTCTTATCTTTGAATGTACCTTACATTTATCTGTAATAGATTAATGGTTGTCATGATTTTGTCAAAAAATCAGGATTTATTATTTGAATTTTGATTTATAAAATTGTACATTAAATTTATTATTTTAAAAATCAAAATTATTTATGAATTTGCTGGCCAGTTTCTAAATGGTGAAATCAGTAAGCGTTCCATGACCATGATGCTTATGGCATACATTATTGTGCTGCAGTGAATATATTCATTTGTGAAATTCGTTTCAACTGTTTAATAAGTAATAATTTCATTCACAAAACTGTTTAATAAGCAGTTAACTATTAATAAAAGTTAACGTTAAACAACTGTTTAATTAACAGTTCTTTAATAAATAGTTTAACTTTAAAATATGTTAAATACTTAAATGATATTTAAACATCAAAAAGATTTTAAATAATTTTTTAACAATTTGAAATTTCTGTCACAATTTTTACAGAAACATAATCACAGTTACAATTTTTCTATCATTATTAAATTTTTCGATTCTACTGTTTCAACATTAGGCGTGATCATTACTAAAAAACTTATTAAAAAAAACTAAATCATTACTACTAAAAAAATAACTAATCAAAACTTTAAAAAAAATAAATTAAACTAATCATTGCTTCATAGTATAAAAATATACTCTTTTGTAACATAATGCGGAATTAATTAAAAAAAAAAAATTAAAACACATTTTTTTTTTTGCTTGAATTTACTACGAAACAAGTTTTTGTAAATAAAAATAAAAAAATAAGATTTTAAAAAATAAATTAAATAATAGATAATAAAAAAAATAATAGATAATAAAAAAATAAATTTTGTAAATAAAAATTAAAATTTTTAAAATGTTTATTATTTTATGTTTAATATATATATTTTTTAATATTGAAATGTATTTGCTAATGTTTGAGGTCAGAGAAAACATGTTAATTCTTTGTTTATATGAACACATTTGTGTTACTTTATTTATTCATTACATTTTTCTTTTTATTATAAAATAAAATTTGATAAAGATACTCAAGGTTAATTCATCGCTGGAGAAATATTTTCAGTTAAGTTATTGGCATTAATAACTTTCCGTCATACGGGAGAAACATCTCGTGCTCTCTCAAATTTTTTTATATTTTATTTTTTTTAAGCTCTAACATAACTGTATGCACTGCTTGAATCCACATGACATCAAATTTCCGGTGTAAAATCGATTTCACTATCATCGCTTTATAGTTAGATGTGCATTCAGAATTCTAGGATAGAGATAAGAGATGAGTTTGAAGGGGGAGTAGAAAAAGTAGCATAGAGATTTTACACTTGATGTCTTCAGAATTCTTATTTATATTTCTTATTTTATAAGGTTTTTCAGTTTATTCTTCATTTGATTTGGTAATAATATAGGGAGTCAGTGGATGGTTTTTAATAAATTAATAACTTTCCGGTTTGTCATATCGATGAAACATCTCGTGCTCGCACATTTTTATTTTTTATTTTTTTTTTTTTTTTTTAAATCTTAGTTCTGTAATAATTGTATATACTCCTTGAATCCACATGATATCCGATTTGCGGTATAAAATCGATTAGTTGTACAAGTTAATCGAGTTAATTGTGCATGCAGGTTTGTAGGATATAGATAAGAGATGAATTTGTTACTCCCGTTGTTAAATCTTTTCCTTTTTAAATGTTTGACAAGATACGCAAGATAAATTCATCGTTGGAGTAATATTTTCAGTCGAGTTTTCTTCTTTTTCATTTTAAAATAGAATTTGACGAGATATGCAAGGTAAATTCATCGTTGGAGAAATATTTTCAGTCAAATTATTGACATTAATGACTTTCCTGTTTGTCGTGCCAAAGAAACATCTCGTGCTTTCTCGCATTTTTTTTTTTTTTTTTTTTTTTTTTTAAAGCTCTAACAAATGTACTACGGTGCCCAAAAGTAAGACCGGTTTTCTATTTAAATTTCCTGGGCATATGGTATTTCAAAAAAAAATTTTTTTTTTTTTTTTTTTTTTTTTAGGTTGTTGCCACTGTCCTTGACATCTGTGTGAAATTTTACGTCAAAATATTCATTAGTGCTTGAGTTAACGCTTAGTTTTGTGAGATGCTAAAACTGACTCCGGCGATTTTTGAAATGTCTTTTCAATCGACTCAAAACGGGGTGGCCTTTTGAGTTTAGAGAATAATCAGAAGTAGCACGATGCTAAATCAGGTGAATACGGTGGATGTGGAACGATGTGGGTTTTATTTTTGGCGAAAAAGTCACGAAGAATCAATGCAGTGTGAGCTCGCATTCGGTGTTTTCGATACCGATCAAAATTTGACACGTTTGCGGCAAAAAACATCTTTTAAAATGGAATTTTGAAATTCCAACATCAGCAGCAAGATCTCTAATTATAAATCGACGGTTTGCAAGCACCAAATCTTTAATGATGTGACGTGAGCTTCGTCGGTTGAGGTTGGTAGTCGACCAGGGGGCTCTTCGTCTTCAACGCGTTCTCTGCCTTCTTTGAACTGTTTATACCACTTCTAAACATTTCTTCCCGGCATAGGAATGCTCACCGAATAACTTCTGCAACATTCTATATGTTTTTCTGTAAACAAAATTTAACGCAAGTTCGTGCTCAATTAATTCGGACATTTCAAAAATAGCCGAAATCACTTTTAGCATCTCACAAAGCCAAGCGTAACTCAAGCACTAATGAACATTTTGACGTCAAATTTCACACAGATGTCAAGAACAGTGCCAACAACCTAAAAAAGAAAAAAAAAAAAATTGAAATACCATATGCCCAGAAATTTAAATTGAAAACTGGTCTTACTTTTTGGGCACAGTAGTTTACACTCCTGTATCCACATGATATCCAATTTCCGGTGTGAAATCGATTCCACTATTATCGACTTATAGTTAAATGTGCATTCAGATTTCTAGGATAGAGATAAGAGATGAATTTATCACTCCAATTATTAGATGCGTTCCTTTATTTATTTGTTTAATTTTTCTTCATTTTCATTTTAAAAGGAAATTTGACAAGATACTTATGGTAAATTCATCGTCGGAGAAATATTTTCAGTTAAGCTGTTGACATTAATAAGTCTTTGGTTTGTCATCTGAAGAACATCTCGTGTTCTCTCATATTCTTTTTTACTTTTAGCTCTATCGTAACTGTATACACTCCTTGAATCCACATGATATCCAATTTCCGGTGTAAAATCGATTTCACTATCATCGACTTATAGTTAGATGTGCATTCAGCATAGAGATAAGAGATGGGTTTGTAAGTAAGAAAAAAAATAATTGCCTTTTTCTCATATTAACAGGAAAATCACCCACAAAAAAAGGACTCGTGTTATCGATGATATTGCAATTTTGTTGAGTCAGTATAGAATTACTGAAAAAAGAGGACTCCTGTTTTTTCGGAAGTCGTTTAATTTCCGGCTCAAAATGAAGTTATTGTTGTCAACTTTATCGCCGGGTTGAAAGGGTGGGGGGAGATTTCATACTTGATGTCTTCAGAATTCTTATTTGTATATCTTTTTTATAAGGTTTTTTTTTTTTTTTTTTTTTTTTAAATTCTATTTTTCAGTATAAATTTCTACATTTGATTCCTTTCGGTAATAACACATGAATTCGATGATTTGCTTTTAATTAAACTTTACCGAAAAAATTAAATGAGAACAAAAGCAAATTGAAAATATGCTTTAAATTGTTAGTTTAATGTAAACAAAAAAAAATCAAATTTTTTCAAATTTTTTAAGGAAAAAATGATTGGATCACGTTCTTGCATTAATGTCTGTCGCTCAGTGCACAAATTTCGGGTTCGAGTCCCGGTGGTGCCGTTGGATGTTTGTAGTAGTTCGGAATTCACTTTAAACCGCAGGTCCCTGGTTTAATATGACTGTAGAGCGTAGGACTGACAACCCTACCCGGTAAAAAGACGCCATCTCCTGTCTCGAAATTTTGCTAGTAAGCAGACGGCCTTGGCCCGCCATAGATTGCAGTGCCAGGGAGTTAGTTTGTTCTTAAATTAATGTTTTGTTACAATTTGAAAAAAAGAGAAACTTTTTAATTGTGTATATCACGATTTTAATATTTTCGTATAAAGTTATTTTTTTGTATCAAATTTCTCTTATTTTTTTATAAATTATACCGAACAACACAAACGCCATCGAGTCTAGATGTTGCTATCCACCAAGTGGGATAAGAAACAACAATTTTACCACATCAACTGTTTTCTAAACTTTCCAAATTAAAACTGGCAGTGTGTTGTGAAAACAAAAATGGTCTATTTACGTTCACTGACCGTAAATAGAGCATACATTGCATTTCATTCTTCAATTGTAAATAAATGCGGGTGGAATCTTACATTTTGTTATGGATTTCAAGTAATGCAATGGTTTCTTCAGTGTGATCAATAATAATTTTAAATTATTCGTAATACTGTTTTAAAAGCGTAAAATCATCCTTGCAGATCATGTTTACGACAGATGCGTAATGATTTTAACAGATCATCGAAATATTTTATCAAATTATCATTCAAAGATTCAATGATCCATTTAAAACCAGTGCCGTGTTATTTATTTTAACTTTCATTTTATTTAAAGCGAATATCAAAAATATCCTCCATTTACTTGTAAACCAATATTCATTAATTTTATGTGCATAATATCTGTAAATAATATTACCCATGCTTGATTGTTTTGGAGATTAATTTTGCCAGCTGTTCTTTATCACGAGTGAAGTTTCCAATATTAAATATCGTTGAATACGCGGCTGGATATTTTAAGCATTTAATTTGACAAAATGATTCTGCTAAATTAACTGCATATTTATACTTTTATATTTCTGTCCTGATTATTTAATAATGTATAATTAAATAACATGTTAGTAGCTTAAATAGATCACTCCGTATATTTAAAATAATCACTTAACGTAGTATTAACACTAAAATCATGATTGTTAAATCTGATAGCTAAGCTTTAAATATGTCACAACAGAAATAATATCAAATTGTTAAATAAATTAACAGTAAATCTATAAAAAACAAAATGTCTATTGACTAAGACTAGAATAATTTTTTTAATCATTATCTCACTGTAATAAATTTCCACTTTGCAAAAAGCTAGCAACAATTCACATACCATTGCGTGTCGTACTTTGTTTCTGAGAATACTGGTGGACGAGAAAAACATCAACATCAAATTGGAAAATAAATTAATAGTAAATCTATCAAAAAAAAATTGTCTATTGACTAAGAATAGAATAATTTTTTTTATCATTATCTCACTCTGCGATAAATTTCCTCTTTGCAAAAAGCTAGTCAACAGTTTCACATTGCCATTGCGTGCCACACTTGACTATGTGTCTTGGAATATGAATTGGTGGGCGAGAAAAACATCAACATCAAATTGGTAAATAAATCTATAAAAAACACAATAATTGTCTATTGACTGAGAATAGAATAACTTTCTTCATCGTTATCTCACTGTGTAAATTTGAACTGTGCAAAAGCTAGCTTCTGAGAATACGAACTGGTGAACGAGAAAAACATCAACATTTGATTGGTAAATAAATTAATAGTAAATCCATCAAAAAATAAAATAATTGTCTATTGACTAAGAATAGAATATATATATTTTTTTAACATTATCTCACTGGGATAAATTTCCACTTTACAAAAAGCTAGCAACAGTTTCAGATTGCCATTGCGTGTCTTACTTGACTATGTCTCTTGGAATACGAACTGGTGGTGGACGAGGAAAACATCAAATTGATAAATAAATTAATAGTAAATATATGTATAAAAATAAATTTGTCTATTGACTAAGAATAGAATAATTTTTTTTATCATTATCTCACTCTGTGGTCAATTCCCACTTTGCAAAAGCTAGCTTCTGAGAATACGAACTGGTGGACGAGAAAAACATCAACATCAAACTGGTAAATAAATTAATAGTAAATCTATAAGAATAATAATTGTCTATTGACTAAGAATATAATAGTTTTTTTTTTTTTCGTTATCTCACTGATATATTTCCGCTTTGCAAAAAGCAAGCAACAGTTTCAGATTGCCATTGCGTGTCGTACTCGACTATGTTTCTCGGAATACGAACTGATGGACGAGAATTTCTTTCTTTGGGATTTTTCTTGAGTTCAATCTTACTTTCTGGAAACCGGAAACCGTTATCGATTGAGAGGCGAAAGTGATGGCGGGAAGATAACGCGACTAAGAGCTCGGTTTCACTTGGATGAGTTCTCTCAAGCGAGACTGGGTAGCATTAGGCCTAAAATGAATGTTGTCTTGCACATGTCTGTTGTCAGTGGCTGGGTTTGTCCTTCGTTGAGCATGGAATAAATCATTTTTTGCTTTCACATACTGGATATTATTAATGGTTTAGTTTTATTTTTCCCAAAAATGTTAAAATTGTACATTAAAAGCCTACTCGAATTTATTCAATATTTTAGTGTCATTAAGACAGATTTATTTACTTTTTATCTTATTAAAAAATATTTATTTTATCATTAATATTTTGATTGTTTAAAATATAAAAAATTATTTTTTTTTTCAGTTAGGGTTGTGTATTAAAAATATGGTGATACGGATACAATTTCTTTAAAAAAAATAAATGTGCAACATTCTATTTATTTTGAACACAATATAATTTAATAAATTAAAAATATTTAATTTATAAAACTGTACCGTTCATTTTGCTTGTTGTTTCGCAGCCTGATTGCCAACTAGCTAGCGCTCGGGCCTTTACTGTCAGGTTCGAATCCTGACTGTGGCAGGGATGTTTGTTTGTGGTTCGGAATCCACGTTAAACTGTAGGTTCCAGCGTAACTATCCTAAAGTGTGCAAAAAATAACCGTAGAGTGACAAACCAAATCCTTGTTGCTTTAGTAATTATTTTGCATTATTTTATATTTTAATTGAACAATTTTTATATATATTTTTTAATTTTGAGATATTTCATAAATTTATTATTATTTATCTACCTTCTTAATTGTATACCATAATTTATGTATTAATAATTTAATTTTATTAGGCATATTTTTTTCCTTGTTTCCAAAATAGTACTCTTTTTTTTATTTTATCATAAAAAATTAAATTGCAAAATATTAATTAACTTTCTAAATCAATGATTTTTATACTTTTAGAGACCTATGAATTTGGTGAAAATAGAAAAATATTCGATTTTTATTACCAATGCTTATAAATTTAGATTTTTAAATTTTCTCCTGTATAATTTCATTGATTTACGGACATAAAACATAAATTTAAATTATCCTTAATATATTGTTTAAAAAAAAAAAAAAAAAAACGAAATCTTATCAATATTTACCAGAAATTTTGCTAATCATTTTTTTTTAACAGCTAAAAAGTATTTTAGCTTCTCTGTCGTGATGGTAGACACGCAGGAAAAACACTTTTACAGATGTTACTCACAAATTTCGTTTTTAACAGTATTATTTATTATTTAAAACATAATTTAAATAGCATATATTTATAAGTAGTTTATTATAAATCAGTGTAAAAGTGGATCTTAAAAAGTAACATATTAACTTCTTTTTGATGTAGAAATGATTTGTACACTTATTTCTAGTTTTTTATTTATTGCTTATCTACTAATGGATAATTTCAATTATTCTACTAAATTTCATTCATAATTCTATTTACTTAGTGCTTTAAAATTAATTTGCTTACCCATTTTTCTCCAGCTAAAAAGTCATTCTTTTGAAGAATTCGTCATGTTTTTAGTTTTTTTTTTAACTATTTGAAAATTTCTTACATGTTTTTATACCAAAAACGTTATAAATATTTTTTCTATCCATTTATAATAATAGTAAATGTTTTTTGTAATTTATTAAAAATGCTTATCTATTTAAAATAACTAGGTGTTGTGTGTTTTATAAAATATGGGATTCAGTTTTTCCAAAAATAATTTGCTTATGTAGATGTAGAAATATATTATTATGTTATTACATTATTTACAAAAATGTAGGATTTGTTTATTAAGAAAATTATTAAAGTCAAATCCTTATGATTTTGAATGTCTCGAATATCTGGCATAGCTTGCCAATGTTGCGGATTTTTTGCCATTAACGACATAGTTGAAAGACTGAAGGTTTGTTGCAATCCGATCGGTAAATATTTCGTATAATAAATAAAAATTAAAAATATTAATAACAAGACGTTAAATATTTTGAATTTTATCAACTAGTTTAACTTTTTTAATTATAAAATGGTGTAAAATCTGCTTTTTATTTAATTTTTGAAAATAGAGGTTAGCAAAGATATAGGTATTAATAATAAGATGTTAAATATTTTGAATTTTATCAACTAGTTTAACATTTTTAATTATAAAATGTTGTAATATCTGCTTTTTATTGAATTTTTTAAAAAAATTAAATTTAAAATTGAATTAAATTTTAATTTTTTTTTGCTGTATTATTTCTTGATATTTTAAATTTTGATATCTAAAAATCAAATTTCTGTTCTAAGGGACTTGGATGGGTATTTTTATATTACCTAGATAGTTTTTATTTTAAAAAATATAGTAAAATATTTTTAAAATTTTATTTGTTTCGTTCCCATTTTATTTGTATTTACTGAACATTAAAATTTATTGTAAGCATTCATAGTTGTTTTCTAAGAGATCAATTAAATTCCGAATTAAAGGAATATTTCAGATGGCACTATTAATAGTCAAACTAATACATTTTTCTTTTTGTGAAAGACTTATAGATATTAGATTTTGTGAAAGACTTATAGATATTAGATTTTTGTGAAAGACGTATAGATATTAGATTTTGTGAAAGACTTACGGGCAAGTACCATTTTGCAGTTTTAGGTGGCTTTAGGAGCCACTTATTAAAAAAACCTCCACATCTTAATTTAATTAAAACATTAGCATAAAATGAAGTTGCTTAAAAGTATTGAATAAAAAATAAAAGAAGATTAGAACAAATTAAAATTTCCTAAAACACCTCCTGCTTATAACAATTAAAGCAGGAGGTCAGAAAAAGCTAAAGCTTAGGTACAATTAAGAGTCCGTTGACGATGCCCAAAATAAAAATTTAAAGTTAAAACAAAAGTTTAAATGAATAAAGAAAAATAAAAAGAATTTAAGATAAAACAAATAAAAGAAATAAAAAGGTGAGAAATACAAGCTGTGTAGACACAGGTTTTTTAACATTACGGGTTGACTATTTTGTCGGTAGATTGCGCCATGAGTCAAGATACATTTCTGCAAAACCTAGCCAAGGCTAGAAAGTACATTCTTTTTTTTTTACAATTTATATACAAAATATACATAAAATAATATTTACAATTAAGGACGAGCAGCGAACAGTTCAGATTAACTATTGAAAAAATTAAGAATAAATGTTGAAACAAAGAAAAGGATTTAAGCCAGGTAACAGAATTAAAAGAGTTAAAACGTAAACAATAAGTCAAGGTTATGCAATTAAGTAAAAACTAATGCTGATAAAAAGATCACAAGAAATTAATTTAAAATAAGCTAACAATTAGAGGAAAAAAGTAATTAAATAAAAGTGAGCTATTAAAATTTACAAATAAATTTAAAATTACAACTTAACGAGTCATATAGCCATGTTCTAATTTAAGGTGCACATCGTAGCAAATAAACAAGTTATAAAGACTTAAAGATATTAGCATGTATAATATTTTTGCATCGAAATAAATTTAGAAGTTAAACATTGCATTTTTACTTTCTATTTATCTCCTCTGGTTACCAATAATTCTTATTAAAATAACCTTCTCCTTAACATTCCTAGAAACTGATAACTTAACGCACTTTGTAAGAGGGATAAGCTTTTATGTTTCACACTTGGCTTCATTTTAGGGGAGTTTGATCCTTTATCTGCTCCAATGAGCATCACTCAACTCTACCCATGCACATTATCATTGCTCATGTTTTCTGAATGCAATATCAGGGAATGAATCGAGTAAAACTGGACAATATGAATAGTAGAAAATTTCATTTCAAATTGATGTTTTTTTTTTCTTTTAAGCTACTTTTCACTTTGTTATTTGTTTTTAATAATCATAAGTATTTATCGATTTAAAAACTTATTGTCAGAAATATATTGAAAAATTAATTATTCGAATTTTTTTTTTTTTAATTCATTTGCTGCATTAATATAGTAAAATTATATTTTTGAAAGAAAAAAAAGAACATTAGTGTTGTTTAGAGTAGAAAGCATGTCGTACATAAAACAAGTATAAAGATTCCAGTTTTAGTACCTTGCTCTAGTGCTTTCTTAACTAACTACCTAGCCGTTCCTTTTCGTGGAATTCCGTAAAATTTATAGCAGATAATGAACTTTTGTAGAACTTCCTACTTATTCAAAAGCCCTTGCGCGGCCTGTTGGCCAATTGGCTAGCGTTCTATCCCTTGGAACCATGCGCTAAAGACTCGAATCCTGGCGGTGGCATGGATGTTTGTGAGTGGTTCGAAATCCCCGTTGAACTGCAGGTGTCGGTTTGTTTAACCCAAGGTGTGCACAAAATGACTGCAGATCGACAAACCAAACCAAAACCCCTTGTACATATACTCTGAAATTTGACAATTTTGTTCATTCGTAAAAGGAAGTTGGGGATTTATTATTTTGCAGACAGAAATTTGCATTTACTACTGTGTCCAAAAAGTAAGACCAATTTTCAATTTAAAATTCCCGGGGCTTATGGAATTTCAATTTTTTTTCTTTTCTTTTTTATGTTGCTGGCGCTGATCTTTGGCATCTGTGTGAAATTTGACGTCAAAATATTTATTATTGTGTGAATTACGCTTGGTTACGCTGATTCCGGCCATTTTTTAAATGTCTGAATTAATTGAGCATGAACTTGCTTTAAATTTTGTTTGCAGAAACGTATAGAATGTTTCAGAAGGCATTCGGCGAGCATTCCTATATCGGAAAGAAATGTTTAGAAGTGGTATAAACAGTTCAAAGAAGGCAGAGAACGCGTTGAAGACGAAGAGGCCTCTGGTCGACTACCAACCTCTACCGACGAAGCTCGCGTCCAAAAAATTAAAGATTTGGTGCTTGCAAACCGTCGATTTACAATTAGATATTTTGCTGCTGATGTTGGAATTTCAAAATTCCATTTTAAAAGATGTTTTGGGCCTCAAACGTGTCAAATCTCGATTAGTACCGAAAACGCTGAATGCGGCAGCTCACACTGCACTGATTCTTCGAGACTTTTTCGCCAAAAATGAAACCTATATCTTTCCACAATCACAGATCAGTGGTCAGTGTTTCTTTTTTGAAATTACGTGAGAAATACTACTGTGCCCAAAAAGTAAGACCAAATATTTATTTATTTTTTCAAAAATTATTTATTTATTCTTCCAAATTTATTTCATCGGCTTCAAAGTAATCCCCTCCGGACACAATGCACTTATGCCAACTTTTGTTTTCCAATCCTCAATGCATGCTAAAAAGACATCGGCAGCTCAAAGCGCACCGCGGTTCACGTTGAATCTCTTCAATCGACTCAAAACGGTGTCTCGGCCCCCCGGAGTTTTCTTCTGAGTTTAGCGAATAGCCAGAAGTCGCACAGTGTGAATACGGTTGTTGTGGAACGATATATGTAACGAAAAGTTTGTTGAGAGACAGTTTTTAAAAATAATAGGAAAAGGAAGGCACGTGGAGTTATTGTTGTTTGTTCATTTTTCCTGTTATATTGTTTTTTTTAGTTCATCATGTTTTCAGATGAAAAACATTTATTTGGCCCAATTTACTCATTTGTGAGGAATTTTTTTTTGTTTACAAACACGATTTTTCGTTTATTAATCCTGTTAATTTCCGGGAATCGGCATAAAAATGCAATATATTAGATGATATAAAAAATACTCATTAGTTTGATTATAATAAAACAATCCGTTAGTTTTTTTGTAACAGGTAAAAATAAAATAATTGTAAAAGGAAATATATCATTAATGTAGATAAAATGCAAATAATATTTGTACACGTATCGTAAATTAGGTACTTGCAGAAATTATATTTAAACAGTTATTAACCCTATTATTTTTCTTGAATTGGGATAAAAAGTGCAAGGCATTAAATGATATGAAATATCAAAAATAATCATTACTTTGATAATAATAAAACAGTCCGTTAATTTTTTTGTAATAAAGAATAAATTAATTCGAAAATGAAATATATCATTAATTTAGGTATTATTATTAGTGTAGATAGCATGGCAAATAATATTTGCAGATATTATACACAATATTTATACATACTACTGTGTCCAAAAAGTAAGACAATTTTCAATTTAAAATTCCTGGAGTTTATGGAATTTTTTTTTAAAGGTTGCTGACACTATCTTTGACATCTGTGTGAAATTTGACTTCAAAATATTCATTAATGTTTGAGTTAAAACTAATTGACTTTGTGAGATGCTAAAACTGATTCCGGCGATTTTTGAAATGTCTGAATTTATTGAACAAAGAACTTGCATTGAATTTTGTTTGCGGAAAAGTATAGAATGTTGCAGAAGACTTTCGGTGAACATTCCTATACCGGAAAGAAATGTTTAGAAGTGGTGTAAACAGTTCAAAGAAGGGAAATTTTGATTTGACAAAGATTTGGTGCTTACAAACCGTCGATTTACAATTAAAGACCTTGCTGCTGATGTTGGAATTTCAAAAGGATCAGTCAATTCCAGTTTTTGGCCTCAAACGCGTCAAATCTCGATTGGTACTGAAAACACTGAATGCTCCAGCTCACACTGCATTCATTCTTCGTGACTTTTTCGCCAAAAATGAAACCCATATTGTTCCACAACCACCGTATTCACACCGTGCGTCTTCTGACTATTCATTAATTTCAAAAGACCACTCAGGGGACACCGTTTTTTGAGTCGATTGAAGAGATTCAACGTGAATCGGAGCGCGCTTTGAAGACCATCCCTGCCAATGACTTTTTAGCATGCATTGAGGATTGGAAAAAAAGTTGGCACAAGTGCATTGTGCCCGGAGAGGATTACTTTGAAGGCGATGAAATAAATTTGGAAGAATAAATAAAGAGTTTTTGAAAAAAATAAATAGTTTTTTTTTTTTGGGCACAGTAGTTGATAAGTATTATCATTAAATAATATTTGCACATACTATACATAATATTTGTACACATATAAATTAACTATTTGTAAAAATAAAATTTATGTGTTTATTATTATTTTTTTAAATAAGGTAGCATGTTTTATGCTATATAAAGTTCCTACATTTCTATTCCTTCATTTCTCACAGACATTTTTTTTTCACAAAAACTAATTCTGTTCTTTGCGAGTTTATGCAGAAAGCTATAGATTTTTCTTTTAAAAAATAATGTTTAAACTTATTCTCGAACTAAATATTCACAAGTATCCTCAAGAAGTTTTTATTCGAGAAAATCCAAAGAAAAATAAATAATAATAAAAAAATAAACTTTTTTCGGAATCGAAATCTTGTGAGAATATCTGAGCCAGAAATATATCGAAAAAGCCTCGGTCTCTGATCTTTTTTTTTTATAACCTGCTTCCTGTAGTTATCGGTCGTTTGAAATTATCGTCTGAAGGTGTGCTCAGGACCTATGAAGCGTAGTGGAAAGAAAGAAAAAAAAAAAAAAGAACGAAAAGGAATAAATAAATAAAGAGAAAAAAAGAAAGAAAAAACGACATTCGAAGGGTCTGTTTACGTGAAGAGAACGTAGAATCGGAAACGTTTCTCAGATCGATGAATGTCTCTATAAAAGACTGAACGTAATTTTCGTGAAGAATATTTTTTTTTTTAAAAAAAAAGGTATTGTTTTTGTTATGTAAGCTTTTTTGAGTTTGTGATGCATCTATTTTCGTTCGTCAATAGTGAAATAAATAAAGTATTCAGAAATTCCTTATTTTAAATGCTTGTATGTCTCATTTAAAACATTACTTTTTTTTCATGGAAAAAAATATTTATTATGAGAACAAGTTGTTTGGATTGAAGTATTAAAAATTAAATTACTCTAAAGTATGTACCAAAAGTTGAATATATCAGTTATAATTATGTTAATTAAACGAATTATATTGGTTTTGATTACAAGTTGTTAACTTATCTTATTATATTTTTTAAATAACTTTTTCGATCCGTATTATAATGTATGCTTATAATTAGATACCTATGATTTTTGTTGGCCTGATGATCAATTGTCTAGCGCTCTGGCCTTTGGTACCACAGGCTACAGGTTCGAATCCTAGGGGTGGCATAGATGCTTGTTAGTGGTTCGAAATCCTTGTTAAACTATAGGCCCCGACCTATTTAGCCCAAAGTGTACACAAAATGATCGTAGAACGACAAGCCAAGCCTTTTTTTATTATTTATTTAAATTAGAAATGTCGATTCTATCCAGCATATGTAGATTCAAAATTTTAAAGCGTGCAGTTAATATGTGAAGTAATATTTGGTAAAAACAACATCAACACCATCAGTGGCGCAACAGCCCCATGGTGGGCTAAGGTCGTCTACCTACTGGCAGATTTCGACAAATATTTTCTTTTTACATGGATAAGGCTGTCAGCCCTGCGTCCAACGCTCTACGATCATATTAGACTGGGACCTATGATTTAAAGTGGATTCCGAACCACTACAATCATGCATGGCACTGCCGTGACTCTAACCCGAAACCTGTGACACCCAGCATCAGGGCCCTAGTCATTCGACCGTCAGGCCCCAATTAGTTTATTATGCACTTTTATTATTATTAGAATGCTTTTCCAATAATAAACACAAATACTCTCCTATTGGTTAAAATAATAATATAGATCGTTTCATAATATGCATATGCATATGGCACCAGTACTTCAGAAAATTGAACCAAAATTGCACGTATTTAATTCTTAAAGGCTACTTAATAATCATAAATCGTAATTTAACTGCTACTTAATGATCTTAAATGCTACTTAATAATCTGTGAATCGTTTTTTTTTTTTCAGTTCATAAAACTAAAAAATGATTTACTGACAAAAATGTATTAATTTTATTTTTTAATTTAATTGTATATTTTGAATTTAGGCCAAGTACTTTTTATTTATTTTTGTTATTTTCGAAAATAAAAGGTGCTTTCATTAGCGTTGTCTAATTTGAATAAAAAAAAGATGTTAATTACAATAACCGAAACACAAAAATCGCTCATTTATTTTCAAGATGTTTTGATGTGAGATTGATGCAATCCGCAAAAATATGTGAGTGTAAAAAAAATTGTGGTAATTAAATATTGCCACATTTTTATTACATGAAAAATAAAAGTTCTTGAAAAAATTAAATTATGAGATTAACGATATAAAATTATTTTTTAACATTTGCGTTTTTCAAATTTTCTGAAAGAAATATAAAAGTAATTGTTAATTTAGTCGGCGTGAAAAAATACTTAGATGCTGTTACTGAGATTTTAAATATTAGAAAATATAACTATCTTAGGATTTGATGTGAACATCAAAAGAATATCATTAGTTTTATAATAACTGATAATTACTCTAGAAATTACGCTATATTATTGCTACCTTTACAACAGGATGTGATTTATTTTTGTTGTTTAAAACGTTGTATAAAGATCAATATTTATGAAAAGTGATTGAATGTTTATTTGGTGTTATGCAATCAATTTTCGTTCAAGAAATTCGTGATTATGCTTATTCCTGATTCAATTATTGTTCGAACATGGTTTATTGAAATTCGCTAATAAATTTCATTTTATACTTATTAATGTGGCGCAATAAATGTTTGCAACAAAGTTAGCTATGTACTAAAAATAAATAGACCCGTGTGAAATAGATGGCAGCACAATCAGTATTTTAATATTGTATATATCGATGCTAGGTAAATACGTATCCCGTAGGAAAATAGAAAATCCATTTTATTGTTGTTATTATTATTTTAGTACCTTTTTTTATTTATTGAATCATTTTAATTAACTAAAGAGCAAACTTTTTTTTCTTCAAGTTGCATATTCATAAGAGTGACTAGAAAAATATTATTGAACGTCGTTGTTTTTTAGTTATTTATTTATTTTACTCTCTTTAAAATTATTTTGTGGTAGGAGCTTTTTAGGAGAGAGAGATAGAAGCATTCAAAACAAAACTAGTGAATTTGAATTTCCTTAGTTTTTTCTGTTTGTCTGTACGCTTGTTTGTGTAACTTGGTCAATGGGTATTTATTTCAATGATAGTTTCTCTATCAACAAAATATTGCATTTAATGTTTTTTCAGTAATAATAATAATAATAAATAAATAAATAAAGTAGACTTTTATAGACAATTTAAATTTGTTTACAAGGTGTAATTTTTCCCCTTCGTACTGTTATTTTGTTTTTTATTTCAGACTTAGGAAATTTTTTTTTTTTTTTTTTTGGATGGTCAGCATCTTGCCAGGGTAGTCGGACTATCAGTTGGGAGCTTTCCGAGGATTCTGCTATATGATATGCAAATGCGTAGTAGTTCCCCCGAAAAAATCCTCCCGGAAGGCACTGTCCTCTTTCTCCACCGTCACGGAGCCAAGCCAGTCTTGCCTCCCCCTTTCCCTTCTTCCATGAGACCACACGGATTCTTGGACTGGGTCTAGATGTCGCTGTATACTAAGTGGGATAAAAAAAAAATTAATAAAAACACCTCCTCAGAAAATAATAGTAATAATAATAATAAAAAAAATTTTTTTTTAATTTGTAAATGGGAACTAAAAAAACATTCATGAAGAATGGGATAGAAAAAATTGTTTTCGTACAATAATGAAAAATCAATTACAAACTACGAAGTAAGCAATTTATGTTGATATTAAATTAATTGGAGCAAATTATCAGTATCCACTCAATTCAAAATCGTGAACCAAGAAATTTAAGTTATTGTAATCAGGTCTTCATTATCAACAAGAATTCTGGTGTGCTTTTAGTTGTGTAAAGCGCAGAGTCGAAGGCGCTGTTTTTCCCCCATAGCTTGGAAATTCGAGTTAATGCTAAATGTTCATATAGAGAAGAATTTATTAAAAAAAAAAAAAAAAAAAACTTTCAAGAAGTTGTTGTAGTTTTGGATTCAGATAATGCAAAACTTCGTAAATTTGTTACCTCAGAGGTTCATATATAATTGGGCGTAGCATTGTTGAAATTAGTAAAAGTGTGTGGTTTAAAATTTTTACGCCTTTCGGTTTATCTCTGTACGAATATACAGATATTCAAGGTGTACTGCATTTGGTCATTTTTATCGGGTATATATATTTGCAAGCATAAAGATCTAATACCTCTTAACGATATCATCAAACGAACTTGATGAAATAATGTATAATGTAGATGTAAATTGCCTCTAATAAAATGAGTGTTGCGATTACCGCAACTATTATAATGGGATACTTAATTTGGTTGACCAAATAACGAAAAAAATTATTGATTTGTTTTTCAAACTGTTTTTAATTTCGAACCTTAAACAATTTAGCTTACAATCTTAATTATCAAGACCAAAATCATATGATCTTAAGTCAAAAATATTTATTAATTTTCCTCGAGTAACATAATTAATAAAGAAAAAAAAAATAAACTAATGCGAAGAAAAATTGGAAAAATTGCATGCAGATTTTAAACTTGGAAGATTTGAAAATTTTGAATCTTATATTTGCATATTTTGTGAACGTATCTACTTGTGACATTTTTGTAGATGTACTTCCAATTTTTAAAATAATGCTTTTGAAAAGTAGCGGGGGAATTGAAGTTATTAGAGTTGGAAAGAAGATTATGCATAGCAAATGCTGCACAAATCTGCTCCTATAATTGAATTTTGTAAACTCATGACAGAATCAAAGTATCCACAGTGGAATATAACTCGATGGATATAAGTATTACAGACATTATTTCAGAAACAAACCAAAAAGGAGGCAACAAGGTGGCGGGTCAATAATGACTTGAGATGGTTTTGGATTTAATGGCCAAACGTTCTTGGTCTTTTGTAATAAAAAAATAAACTCTATGAACTATCAGCAAGTATTGAAAGATCATTACTAGATTTGCTGAGGGAACCTCATTGTGTTTTTCAGCAAGACCAAGCATTGATTCATACATATTTGACCAAATATGTTTTCAACAGAATAGTGTCTAAGTCATGGGCCCTTAGCCCTAAACTTAACCTTATGAAACATGTGTGGATCACGAAAAGTGCATGAAAATGAACATCTGGATTAAGGAGCTTAAAATAGCAAACAATGAACAGACATGATATGAATTGTCCCTAGAATTTATACGAAACGTATTAATTGTAGTGCAAAATCGTCTATTTGAAGTGATAAAAAGTACTGAAAAGTATAAATAAGTCGCATTGCCAAGTTACATCGCACATTCGAATATATATATATATATAAAAACCTCTAATATATTACTTTGTAGTGAGCAGGTTAGGTAACCAGATTGTAACTGGGTATGGTTGGGTTAAATTACTTGAGGGAACAAGTTGGAGAACTCGCAGCTTTATTTGCACACGCATAAACACCACACACATACTTAGAGATATACAATATTTAACAGATTTAAAGACAGATCATTATAGATTCGGGGAAGGTTTCCACTTCTAAGCCGAAAACTCGAGACTCGGCTACATGCAGGATGCGCGAAATATACTTCCTCTCCGGGTGAGAGTCTGTAATGCGCTAAATATATTTTCTCTCGGGATGAGAGACAATAAATTAAACGTTTCTCAGCAGGAGTGCAAGTTGCGCTGTACTTCCTCTCGGTTGAGATTCTCAAGGACCACTGGCCATTTCTCCTGAACGCCTAATTAATTCGCCTAACGATATCCCAATTCTCCTACTTTTTTCTCTTTTTAATTATATGTTATTTTTATATCTAATTTCTGCTTCATTTCTCGAATATATATATATATATATGGCTGCGATTTTTGTCACTTTTCTAGACGTTTTGAAACTAAGTTAATCTTTTGTCGACTTAAAGTTAATTGCTACAAATTTTTTTGATTGAGAATTCTATTTTAAAACAATTTAGTAAAAAAAGTACTGCATTTTTTTTTTTTTTTTTGCATACTTGTCACTAAACAAAATTCCGAATCCTGTGTTTAATTAATTTATTTGAAACACAGAGATACTTAAGAAACTTAAAAGAATACTTAACAGTTCGACTTCAACAGTTAACAACTTCGGCTTAAGAAAAGATACTTAACACAGAAGTTACTTAGTTGTATGTACACGATTATTGTAATGATATTAAAGGAGTACTAAAAAAAATTCCAAGTTTCATCTCTTGAAAAGTAAAAAAATATATTTAGAAATAGAACATTACGATAAAATAAGAGATCTATGTATTGAATCTTTTAACAAATATCGACACCTTGAATAAACTTATATTATAAAAGATGTACTTCTTAAAAAAAATTATTATTTATTGCTACTAATATCAGATTTTAATATTTTCTCTTATCTCTGCAGGGTCTCCTGCCGATCGGGCAGATCTGGAAGTGGGAGATGAGATATTAGAGGTGAATGGACGATCCCTCGACAATTGCACCCACACGGAAGTCATATCGCATATCCATCAGGTGAGAAATCTTGTCATATTTTTAATTCTTCTTCCCATTTTTATATTTTTTTTTAAATTCTATATTTTGAATATGCACTGTTTGAGTTCAAAATATAAAAGTTTGTCAAAGTAATATAAAATTGTTGGAAAAGAAATACTGCTTTTGAAAAGTCTAGCTTAAAACAGGTATCACTTTTTTACTAAAATTAATTTTTTAATGGCTTGTTATGGAGCCGATTTCTTATGCCAATTGAAGTTTGTAAACATCATACACTCAATGCAATACTCAATTAAATAACTTGAAAGTGAATTATTGATTATAAATCTCTGATATCCGTAATCTGAGTTCATTGAAATATTTATATATCTTTTTTTACTGTCTTGTAAAATGTATCTTTTCTCATCTGGGCGTTTATCATGTAATTCATTTTCTGTTTGGGATGAGTTTTCACTGTGACTTATTTATTTTCATTCTAAATTCATAAGCAGTACAGAATGAATGATAACAACAAGAGATAGATAATAAAAATTCCATGATATATATATATATATATATTGATGGTTTTTATGCATGACTTGTGTTTAGGAATGGAAGAAATGCATCATCTAATTACTCAAATATATCTTCTGGTTATCATTTAAACCTATATCTTCATCTTTTTTTATTTATTATTTTTTTTTTTTTTATTTATTTTATTTATATAAAAAAAAAAAAAAAAAAGCGAAATCATATCAATTGTGACTACTTTTTGTGGCTCCTACTTGAATTATCCCTAGTATAGTTTCACTTGTGTTTTAACTGGTACTTTGTTCCACCTTCTTCTGACTTGACATGTTTACGTCAAAGTCCACGTATTTAAAATAGAAAATTATCCTATTGTATTATCTTATGCGGTTTTGGTCAATTAATGAATGATGAAAATTTTAAATACTTGTACTACACTTGAAATTTTTTTATCGCTTTATTTAAAGATATTGAACTACTAAAAAATTGGATTAAGTACTGTGCAGGTTGAACAACCAGATTGTAACTGGGTGTGAAACACTTGAGGCACAGGTTTGAGAACTCGCAGTTTTAACGCGCACAAGCACCACACACATACAATTAAAGACATACAATGTTTAACACATTTAAAGAAGGTAATTAAAGATTCGTGGAAGGATTCCTCTTCTAAGCCGAAAACCCGATACTCAGCTACGCGTAGGATGCGCGAAATATACTTCCTCTCCGAGTAAGAGTCTGTAGGTCAACTAGCATGCAAGGTTGCATTAAATATATTTCCTCTTGGGATGAAAGTCTGTAAACTAAACCTTTCTCAGTGGGAGCGCAAGCTACTCTGTACTTCCTCTCGGGTGAGAATCTCGATGCCGACTGGCCACTTCTCCTAAACTCCACAGGGGAGGGGGAGTGCCCGACTGTCCCCTTGCCAGTGTGTAGGAGGAAGTACAGTTACAATTATAAAATGTTTGGCAGTAATCAATCATAATAAGAAAATCTGCAGTAAATAAATACCTTTAAATACCATTTTTTTTTATTATTATTCATCTGTTATGAATACCAAAAATGAAACGTATAATGTCATAGGTATTGCTTATTTCAAAGTTTGTTTTCTATTTTTACCTAGTGTCAATATATATATATATATATTTTTCCCTTAACGTGATTCCGGGAATTAATCGTAATCAGTATTTTCATTTCTAACTAAAATAAGCGATTTATTATTTTGATGCTAAATAATTAATTTTAAAAAAAGATAGTATAATTATATGAAGTAAAATAACTTATACTGTGGACATTTTTTTATTAATGAAATGGTATTTTCGAGAATATTTAATACGTTTCTCTGTAATATGTTGGTCTGATGGCCAATTAACTAGTGTTCTGGCCTTTGGTACCACAAGCTTCAGGTTCGAATTCTGGCGTGGCATGGATGTTTGTTAGTGGTTCGGAATCCACGTTAAACTGTAGGGCCTGGTCTAATTAGCTCAGCGTGCGCAGAAAATGACCATAGAGCGACAAACAAAACCAAATCTATAATATGTTCTCGAAAAAGTTACATTTGAAGATAAGATTTATTATAATTGCACTTTTGTTGCATATTCTTTTTATTTTTTTATTTGCCCGTCACAATATGGTATACTCGTACGATGAAACATTTGAGAGTTGTATTACAGCGTTTTGTAAAAAGATCTTTTCTTTCTTATCTTATCTTTTAAAGCGTTTTGTAAAAAGATCTTTTCTTTCTTATCTTATCTTTTACAGCGTTTTGTTAAAAGATCTTGTCTTTTTACAAAACGCTGTAATACTACAGAAAAAACTACATTAAAATCTTCTGCTTTATATTAGTATTTCATATGTCTGAATTTAAGATGGGTACAAAATTCTGGAGTGATCACAAACATGATCTTCACTACCATTTCACCAACAACCCCCACTTCATTAATATTCCTTATAAACGCACTTCAAATTCCGCTCTCTCTCTCCTGCAGTTCCAATCTATAAATCTTCCACACTGTTGCCCGACACCATGCATGACTGGCTTTCTGGGCAGTTGGAAAGCAGTTACAATTTGTCTACTTGTAATCGATCTGCATTAATATTTATTTTCTGGATCATTTCCTGTGGCCTCTGATTCATCTGTCTAGTGGCGGTGTTGACCTTTCCGAAACCGTGGTACCGCCGTGTACTGGAATGGAATTTATAAATGATATCTTCCCCCTGTTTAATTTGTATAATTGATCAACACTAGAGTTGGGGTGGTGAATATCGTGTCTTGATTTTCCCCAACAACATTGCTGCGATTTATGTCACAGAACTAAGGTAGACGGAAATCTTTTTTTAGCAAAATAAATAAGGAAATTTTTTTTAAATTTAAATTAACATTAGTACTGTCAAAGAAAAAAAAAATAAAAGTCACGCTATGGTTATGGTTTTATCATTTCTATCGACGGAAGTTAGTTTTTTAATTGCAAATTCCTTCGAGGTTTCACAAATTGCTATCATAATGATACAAAAATCACGGGATGACTTGTTCCTAATAGGTTACATTTGTGATAATGAAATCATAGAAGTAGTTTACTTTTATTAGAGAAGTTTTTATTTTTCTATTGAGAGATAGTTCTGAATTATGCAGTTGATGCCCATATTATATATATAATATGCTATTATCTTTCTTCTTGTATATTTATATATAAATATATATTGTAACCATGCTTCCTCCTACGCACTGGCAAGAGCACCCCCGTGCAGTTCAGGAGAAATGGTCAGTAGGCTTCCAGACTCTCACTCGAAAAGAAGCACAGCGCAACCGGCGCTGCTGCTGAGATAATAATACAGCCGTTTAATAGAGCTCAATCACGCGCTTCTATTGCGAAACGTTTAGTTTGTAATCTCTCATCCCGAGAGTAAATATATTTAATGCAACTAAGTTGGCGTACATACTATCACCCGGAGAGAAAGTATAGTTCGCGCATCCAATGCGTACCTGAGTATCGGGTTTTCGGCTTAGAAACGAAATTCTTCCATTAATCTATAATCATCTATCTTTTATTTAACACAATTAATACTCAAATTTTTACGCAATTAAAGATATACAATATTTTTGTATACCTCTAATGTCAATAAAGCTGCGAATTCTCAAACCTGTGTTTCTAGTGTCAACCCAGTTACAATCCAACCGACAACACTACAATATATATATATATATATATTGTATTTTTAAAAACGTTAATTCTGGTATTACATTACGGTGTGTGCTATTAAATTTAAAAATATTCATTTTTTTTTTATTATTAATCTTTTCTCAATTATCAAAGGAAAATGGTTTAGTTACCACGGCCTATTTCGTGATTCATTTTTGTTTATTATCAATGTTAGATTAGTCTTCTAATTTTACTGTGAATCTGACATTTTTGTTTCGTGACCATTTATCGAAGGGTTTTCAACATTTATTTTGTTCCACAAATAACCTTCTTGGAATAATATTTTTAAATGCGCAAAACAAAATCAAAGTAATCCCATCACATTAAAAACAGTTAACAAAAAATATAAGACGATTATAATGTTTTTGTTTTTTTTTTTTTTTTTTTTTTTTTTTTTTTTGCTCGTTAAATAATAGCATAATACAGTTTAAAGTACAGGGGAATTAAAAAAAAAAATATTGAAAAGTTCCCAGTACTTATACTAAGGCTGTTTATCTTGCATAAATTTCTGTGTGCTTCAAAACAATCTGTTATTTTTACTGGTAGTCACAAATACAATGGACAATATTGTAATTTATTATATACATTCATATCTGAAATAAAAAAAATTTAATTAGAGTTCAGCAGAAATAAAGATTATAGGATTCTTTTTTTCTGATCTAAAAGTTCATAGACCCATGAACACTAAGAATCTACTATTTATCGTCATATTTTTCCCTTTTTTTTATAGAAATAACAGGTGAATAACATTTTTTATATGATGCCAGAGCGAAAGGAAAATACGTTAAAGTGCTCTTTTTGATTTCTTAAATATACAGAAGAAAAATATCAATTCAGTGTGTGTGTGTGTTTCATTTATCACTTCTACCGAAATTTTTATTTCATACTTTTTTTTCTCCAGTTTAAGATGTTTTTTTTTTTTTTTTAATTTATTGTAAGCATTAAATGTTCGTTTAATTCTTCATAAGCTGTGCAATTATTAAATTTAAAATCTTTTACTATAAGATTGAATAAAATTTATATTAATATTATTTGTTAGGTTTTTTTTTTTTTTTTTTTTTTTTTTTTTTTTTAAGAAGTTGGTTTTTATATATATATATTTTATATTCCTGTATGTATTGTTTTCAATTCAAAAGTTATTTTATTGCTAAACGCTGTTTTTCGCGTTATTTTAATTGAAAAATTAACTTTTTTATAATGTTTTCAGTTATATGCTAATGATAAATATTTGTGCTATGTTTTAAAAATCATATAAAATATGACAGTTTGCTATTTATTACCACATTCTCTCTCTCTCTACACACACACACACACACACACACACAAAAAAACCTTTTTACTTTTAAAACTTTTTATTGGTTCCATTTTAATAAACATGTAGTTATTTTGATAATTTTACCCTTAATATTGTATGTTTTAAGTTTGAGTCTCAAAACTTTTCTTCAATAAAAAATTGCTCAGGAAAGAAAATATATATGTTATTTATGGCTCAAATTTCTTTCATTATAATTAACCTTTTCTTTCACATAGGTACAATTGTAGTTAAAAATTATCGTCCATTTAACAAAATTCGTTTTGTAATTTCTGTCAAAACTTTTGTGCATTTTTCGTCTTGTGTGAAATTAAGTATATTGTTGTTGTTGTTTCTTATCCCACTTGGCTGGCCAAGCCCACGAGCCCATATGGACTCATGATTGAAGGGGAAGGAAGCAGCTTCTGTTGTGATGGAGCACCCGTAGGTAGAAGCCTGACTTTTGCTCCGTGACGCTCTTACAGTCATAGAAGACCGGGACCTACGGCTTAAAGTGGATTCCGAACCACTACAAACATCCATGGCACCGCCGGGATTCGAACCCGAAACCTGTGGCACCGAGCGCCAGAGCGCTAGAACACTCGGCCAGTCAGGTCCCAAATTTGCCAACGGCACGCGGTGTTCCCAGGTGGTCACCCACCCAAGTACTGACCGCGCCCAATGATGCTTAACTTCGGTGATCTAACGAAATTAAGTATTGTGAACCAAATTCTTTTTTCTTCATTGGCGCAACAGCCCCATGATCCAATGCCATCTGCCTTCGTCTGACAGATTTCGAAACAGGAAAAGTTTTCTTTTTACTGGGTAGGGTTGTCAGCCCTACGCCCTACAGTCATTTTAGACTGTGACCTACGGTTGAAGTGGATTCCGAACTGCTAAAATCATCCATGGCATGAACCCGAAACCTGTGGCACCCAGTATGAACCAAGAACACTAGTCACTCGGCTATCAGGCGTCGGACCAAATTCTTTATTTTTATTTTAAATTTTTTTTTAATTACTACATACCATCATTTATATATACATATATATATTTCCTTTAGTGCAGTTTATTATTTTGTATTGTATTGCCCTGTAAGAAATTCAGATGTTTTTTTTTTTTTTTTTTTTGTAAGTATTAAAAAATAAAAATCTTAGCTCATTAATGAATTTACATTACCACGAAAAAATGAATATTTTTACACTAAAACAAGCTTTTAAACTCTTGGAAAATATTTTACCTCTTCACCATAGTAACTCATCCAACTGTCCATTCATTATTCATCTTCCTCAGTGTTTCATGCATTCACAGAAGATGCAGAATTGAATTCGCTTAGGTAAAGGTTTTTCACTTTCTGTGTATTTCACAACAGGTGGTTCTCAGTATGAGTCAGCCTATCTGCGGTTGGCGATGTTTGTGAATATTGTTTTTATCTAATATTGCCAGCGGTTCTGCGCCAATGGGTCTATCAAATTAAGATATTTCGTTTTCTTTTATTACATCCTAAAAAAAAAAAGTCGACAATCTTTCATGGTGATTTTTTTTACGACTTCTAAATTTTTTTTTTCATTTTTATCGGATAATCTTAAGAGTCTTCGTCTCACATTCTCTATATTAATTATTAAAAAAAAAAAAGGCTTATTTTATTTTCCAACGATAAGTTATTTTCTTATTTTTTACAAATAGAAGTGGTGGTGTTCTAATGCAGCTGGCAATACAGAGACAGTTAATCTTTATGTCATAAGCAAGGGGTGCGTCACTGTCACTCATATAGCACTACACAGGGGGTGCGTGTAGCTTGAAGATACGCTACGGACGTGAGTAACACTACCCCCACAATGCTCTACGATCCTATTAGACCGGGAAATACGGTTTAAAGTGGATTCCGAACCACTACAAACATAGAAGGCACAGCCGGGAGTCGAACCCAAAACCTGTGGTACCGAGCGCCAGAGCGCTAGCCACTCGGCCATCAGAAGAACAAAAATAATAAGCCATAAATAGAAGGTCATAAATAGAAGTAAATTTCTTCATTTTGATTAATTATTGATATGTATAATAAGAGAAAAAAGTTTAAAAGAAAATTCAAAGCATTTTACTATATATTACGTGCAAAAAAATTGTTAAAAAGTATTTTATTTCTCATGCTTTGTCGTAGTTTGCGAATAAATTGATCAAAAATTCAAAGTTTGTAATTATGCATTATAATCATCTATTATAGAAAAGAATAGAGTTTAATTAACCAATAAGCAGCAATTTAAAATGTTTTATATTTGAGTTTTATGCATATTTTATTAATAATTTTTTGCTATGATTATTTGTATAATTTAACAAATATTTATTCATTCATATTGTTTTAATTTTAATGAAATTTATAGTTACATTAATCTTTAAAAAAAAAATCAAGAATTATTTTAACTATCTGATTAAAACTATGCTTAAATAAATACATGATTTTTTTTGGCACATTTTTTTATAATTCTTTATGATGATAATATATACGCCTTTGTCTACACTATAATGCCTTCGAATGATCATCTATGTTGGCCCTCTGCCCGTGATAGTGACGTAAAAGACCTCGGGGGTTTTGGGCTGGTCAAAAATTATACTAGTATTCCCGTTAGCCGTTTACTGCGTTAATCAACCATTTCGCTCGCCAAGTAAAAAGACCCCAACTCAATTTCTTACTAGTATGCAGCTTCAAAAAGCAGTCAGTCTCTTCAAAGTCGAGAATGGTCAAAAGCCGGTTTGGCGAGATGCAGAATGTAGTAACCTTGCTCGCCAAAGGCTTGTTTATGTACACTTTTTTTTTCTTTTTGTGTATTATTATTTTTAACTCGTCTCGATCGCTTTCCGAACCGTCTAGGCATTTTGAAAGCTCATACCTGTTCGCGAGGAAGCATTTCAAGAAGCCTTGCAAAATTTGCTCACGAGGAATGCTTTTTTGATTTTTTCCCACTAATTCCATTGTTTCAGCTATTTCTTGTTTCTTCTGTTGCAGTGCATACGATCCAGGACGATATGTCTGAGGGTGAAACGCAAAACGAGCTGCAAACTGGGTGAGTGACATACATTGCTTCTTTTTTCTTTGCATGCCTGCTATTGTTTTCTTTTAAAAGGTATTTTCTGAGTGTTAAAAGCAGTGTTAGTTGACTGCTTTCCAACGTTTCAAAATATTCCTCTTCTCAACAAATGACGTGAGTTTTCCCATTAATTATGTATATCCTTATAACATTAAAAATTTAAAGAATTTTATTTTATATCTTAAAAAATGCGGAGTTAATATCTTTGCATTCTGTAAAATTGTATTAAATATTCCAATGTAAGTGTAAAATTAGATATGGCTAATAATAAGAATCTAAATTTTTAAATAATATAAATGTTTCCGCATCACAACAGCGTTTCCACGAATTTCTTTTAATAAGAATCTAAATTTCCACACCTAAATTTTTAATTAGATTAAAATTTAGATGTGGCTAAATAAATTATACGTCATCTAAATAACTAACTTTTGACACAGAATATTTAAATATATGTAAAATTTATTTTATTTATAATCATCAGTGACCTTTTTGAGTATGCCTTTACCATGAGCCATTAATTTTCAGAAGATATAGCGCATAAAAAAAAATGAAGTTTATTTTTATGTACTTACGATTATTTTTTCATACATCTTTAAAAAAATTTTATTTTTTGCAAAATCTTCTTCTAAAAATCAATGGCTCCTGGTTAATGCTTACTCAAAAGAAAAGTCGCTGGTGATTATTAATAAAATAAATTTTGTATTTATTTAATCATTCGGTGTGAAAATTAGTAATTTAGATGTGGTGTAATTTATTTAGTCACATCTAAATTTTTAATCTAATTAGAAATTTAGATTCTTATTATTAAAAAAATTTGGGAAAATGCTGTTGTAATTGTGGAAAAGATAGAAAAAGAACGATATGGAAATTTAAATTCTTGTTATTAGCCACATCTAATTTTAGCCAATCTAACATTTTATTATTTTCTAGAAATCGTAGTTATTTTTCATTAAAGTTGAATAAGCATTAAAAATAACCTTTTTTAAATTTAGTGTTAAAGTTTTAAAACAAAAAAATTTTCTTTTAGTAAATATTTAGTCATTATGCCTCGATTTAACTTTTGCTCTTACTTTACAAAAATAAACGTTGGATTGAATATCTAAATTTGACATTTTAGAATCATTATTATCTTACATACATGAATGATTGAAAATTTCATCTTAAAAGTTATGAAACAACTATCAAAATATATGCTGTATGAAGTATTATAATAAATTATATTTTGTGTAATATATGTGATCTTCAGAGAGGCCAATTTCTACTGATTCTCTGTAGTTACTATGGAGAATAACGAAAAAATGTTAGATTAACTATAGAAAATACTTATATTTCTATAGCAATTTTCGTTTATTACTTTATCAATTTATAGCATTTAAAAAATTTGCATTAGTTTCGTGAAAAATAGTACCAGTTTTTGAAAAATGGAAAAATTTTTGCAATTTTTTGCAATGAAAAAAGTAGCATTCAGTCTTATTCAGTAATGTGCACAAATATATATTTAGCTGTTATTCCAAGCCTATTATTTAAAAGGAAAATAAAGTTTAATGTATAAGCTTAGTATTGGTTTTTTTTAAACTTTTTATTATAAATTTCTATTATATTTTTGCACTAACAATGCTTGTGTTTTCATTTTTGAAATGCTGCACTACAATATGAAATTCGAATTTTAATTAAAAATTGGGTCCGTCACTAAATTTGTATTATGAATGTTAATATTTATTTTCAAAATGTTAATATTTATTTTTTATTCTTTAAATGTCTAGCATCGGAATATTTAATTTGTAACTAAAAAAGCATTGTGATATCTTTAACATTTTTCAATCTTAATTTAAATGACCAATCATTATTTTCAAAGGTTACTTATTAACTAAATTTCTTTTTGTTATGATATGTGCAAGATTTTGTTTATGGAGATTTTATTCTTCTTTCGTGACTCACATGAAAATTGTCCAAATATTTAAAATTTAATTACACATTCAAATTTTAATTCAAATAGTACATAATCACTAAATTGGTACTATGGATGTTAGCCTTCAAGATAAAAATCTCACATCCTGTCACGACTGAGGCAGCAAATCCAGACATTCAGCAATCGCCGGTTTTATGTGGAGCAGATGAATAAAAGATTGCCCGTAGAGCAATGGTATACTGTCACGATTTGTGTGAATCTCCATCAAGTTTTTTTCCGAAGCATATTTCTGCTTGATGTACTATCGAACATGCTTTCAGTCCCATGCAGTTCTGGCTAGACGTGTTCGTACTACGTTGTAGATGGAATCCCCCTTTATTTTACAACCGAAGCCAACTGTAAATTTAAAATCTCAAGTTTATTCTTAACGTTACGAATATATTTATTATTATGAATTATATTTTTACTTTAGTTCTGTTTTATACTTGCTGTAAGCTGTAAGCTATAAAAATTGACGTTATGTATGCTTCTGTTTCGTCATTTTATTTATGTGTACAAGTATAATTAGATTATTCGGAATAATCCTTTTCGTTTAATTCCTGTCGATTCTGAATGGGACCCTTTTGTAGTAGCAGCAACGATTGTTTTACTGTTAATCTTTATTTGATGCTTCAGTGTTTGTTTATATAACGAGCATCGAATATTGTAGGGGGAATTCTTTTTTTCCCTCAATGTGTTTTAGTTTAATAAATAATAAAATATAATTAGATTATTCAAAAATTCCGTCTGATTTAATTTCCATCGATTCTGAATGGCACTCTTTCGTAGTAGCAGCGATTGTTTTATTGTTAATCTTTATTTTGTTGATGTTTCAAAGTTTAATATAACGAGCATCGAATACTGAAGAGGGAATTCTTTTTTCCCAATGTACTTTAGATTAATAAATATTATAGAATAAAATATAAGTTTAGATTATTCAAAATAATCCTTTTCGTTTAATTCCCATCGATTTTGAATGGGACCATTTCGTAGTAGCAGCGATTGTTTTATTGTATATATCTTTATTTCGTTTGATGCTTTAGTATTTGTTTATACAAAGAGCATCGAATACTGAAAGGGTTTTTTTTTTTTTTTTCAATGTGTTTTAGTTTAAAAATATCTAAAAGTGATTATTGTCTTTCGTAACTCTTTAATGTATTCCATGCTTTTTTAATTGAGAAAAATAAGTCAACTTTATCTACATTATAGATATAGTCAATTTTCTAACAATTCTTGATTTAAATCTCTAATATTTATCATTGGTAAAGAATCATCATTCATATTTTTAGTAATTTCGATTTACTGATAATTTCATTAACACTATAAAATATATTTATTATTAATATGTATTTCTTACTTTATATTTTGTTCAATGTGTAATTTTTGTGCATGATCTTGTGGATATATATATCAAAAATTGAAAATTTAAAGAAAAAAAAAACTCACAATGGTTTAAATTTATCAAAGTTTTTGGCGGATATGCTTTATCTATTTCAGATTAAATTGTACCAAAAAATTTTTTGCAAAAATACTGTGTGC